>OY735235.1:27917955-28005455 GCA_963457665.1 Thysanoteuthis rhombus
ACACACGTTGCATTGATATATTTGGGAAAGGCATAAATCCATTTTTTATCTTCCCATCTATGAGTAAAATAGTAGGGCAGACCACTCTTCAACCTCGATTGGCTACCAGTCTAGGGAACGGGTAACTCTGAATTCAAATTCAAAAATTCCTCGTCAAATGTCGTGAGAGCTGGGCAACAGAAATGTACAGTTAACGAGAAATTTTGATGGGCCTAGCAAGCCGGAGATGGATTGTAACAAATTATAGGACCAGGTTTCTAGTCTGACTCCAAAGATGGAAGGTCTTACCGAACTGAAAAGCTCCAACTACATCGCTATTTACTCGTTTCTTAAGGCAGTAATGGATTTATATCTCTCCCAGGGACAACAATAAGAAGTAAAGTGTCCCAGCCGATTCCATTCTTTGTTAGGCCATCTGATGATCTTGACCAACTGTGAACGAAAGTCATGAAATTATTTGTCACGTGATTCACTGAACAAAATAATTATCGATGCCTATTCTAACGTTGTATATATGTATCATTATTCTCTGCTTATGTCTTCATCGAAAGTATTGCGTAGTCATGAACACGCAGGATATTGTTATTAAGATCTACTTCCAGTTTGTCAAGCCTGTCGAAGCTTCCTTGTGCTTACGGTACCAACTATCCCCTTATGGTCACTTATGTCGGCACTGACCGGGCTTGACGTTGCTTACCGTCAGTGATCTTACGATTATCAGTCTATATAACGTGATTCGGCCGTAACTAATTGAACAGAGTGCTTAGCAGAGAGGCATGAGTAGAATTTTCAAGTTCATTGGTATGACTCAGTTGTGTATCGAACCACAGTCTCTGAAACTAGTGGCAACTGCTATACGGTGATCAGTTCTAAATTCAATAATTGAATAATGTTTTGGTAATCAGTCAATATAAACCGTCACGTGACCAATGTCCACTGGCAACGTATCGTGGGGATGATCAAGGAAATACTTCTCACTTTTTGCTTAAAGTCCAAATTCTCAAAAAAAACAAACGTGATCAGAGGCAGACGTAAACCAAAGGACTAATTTAGTATAAACATCAGCAGTTTTTCAACGCCCATTGTTGGAAATAGACCTTCCCCGGGATTCGCCACAATTCTCTATCATGGGCGTTGCAGAGCCAATACCTTCTGAATTTGTCTAGCTTGTTTCTCCATCTCCATGTAGTGATCTACTTTTTTAGTTTTGTGTACTCCATTTTGATGTCAGTATTTTTATCTCCGATGTGATTGTTACACATGATTTTCGTTTTGCTCAAGTTCATGAGTAGACTGACTTTCTAGCTTCCTTCATTTAGTTCATCTAGCATTAGTTGGAGGTTGTGTTGGTTCTCAGCAAAAAAAGCAATGTTGTCTGCAAATCTAAGGTTTTTTCAGGTCCTTCTTCAAAGCTCACAAAATTTATTTTTGAGGGGGGGGGGTGAAAAGATATTTTTTCCTTTTCTGAACAGAATAAGTAAATGCTCACATTTTAAGACCTTTAGCCTTATGGATGAGGCCTGTGCGTGTAATGCTGACAGACCAACTTAAAAACTGGAGGAACCTATGTAGACTGTTTTTGTTACAGTTTTGGTTGGCTATTTCTAGTATCAGAATGAACAACTTTGTATCGACAAAAGTAGATTCTGGCTTCAATTTTCAGATTGGTCAAGACGTTAATTACATACACTGCAGTTCTGTGTGTAGTTATTGGGGGAAAAACTTTGTTTTGGTTATTTACTCTTTCAAACCTATGATTTCCCTCCCATCAATTCAACACCACAAAATGAAATGGCTTTCATCTCATTTTATACTGGTAAAATAAGTCTTGTTCTGATCGAGTTTTTATCACACTAATTATACTTGTTGAGTTTTCACACCAGGAATTACTGGTGGCTTCCACTGAAGATCAAGTGGCAACACGACTCCTGAAAACTCCAAAACCTCACTCGGTATTTTAGTTGATTTTAGTAGTTCTGCCATCTGAATGGTTGCAACTCCCCCCGGGATATCCAATTCTTTCAACCCCTCTGCAAAATTCTTCGGTCTTCCCAAGAGCCCTGACAACAATTGATATTAATGACACCCTCATGAAGAATATTCTTTCTCATTTCTCTTGTGGGGTTCATCTCAGTTTCACTCTGCAGTCAACCAGAAATGTATTTCATACGTTTTCTTCTCTTGGACAGATCCTTCTCTGTTTACATACCATCGATACGTATGGTTAATTTGGAATTTTCTGCACAGTTTCCATTGGATGTCCTTCTCTAGCCAGTCATTGCAATGACGATGATGATGATGAGCAGTAGTATTAGTTTCATTATTGAAGAAAAGAATTTAATACAACGGTGGAACAGCCACTGGGTTTCGTACTTACTAACAATGACTTGAGATTAGAATCCCTATATCTACTCTAGAGCATTTGCCGTGAAATTTTATCAATATCATTGAGCTTTCCTCCAATTCTTTTTTCTTTGTTATTACAGTTGTTGTTGTCATTGTCGTTAATGTTTTGATTATTGTTCTTTTTGTTTATGTATGTTTCATGTGACGCAATCGCTACTCTTGTTACGGCTGAATCGCATTGGATGCACTGGTTCTCGTATGATTACCAAAGATAAGCAACGCCGAGCTCAGAATATCAGGCGCCGTAACTTAGCTGGGATGTAGCATGTTAATCTCCCAACATATTGAGCACTTCTTTGCTTTGGAAGTCTTCAGCATGGACGAGATAGTGGGAATGAAATATTACCTATATTAAGCTCAAGTCCTGAATCTACTGAGACCATCTGCCAAGACAAAAAGAGCTATACATTGCTCTTCTTACAATTGTGATCAACGTGTCAGTTGAAAGGGGGGAAAAGTTGACTTAATGACATTTTATCGAGTGAAAATCGAAATTACTGAAAAAGATCATTCTCTAATTATCAGTCTGGATAGAAAGGAAATTTTATTTGGTTCATAGCAATCACAGAATTTTTTCAATTCAAAAACCCCAAACAAATAAAATGAGAAAATGCTGATCTAAATTTTCTTCTTGTTTTGACTGAAAGCAAACAGATGTCAGGAAAAAAAACTTTCTCGAGACAAATCTACTTAAATGAACAGAGTTACCAAACGTTTCAATTGTTATCATGATTTTCAAATTGAGGTTCAGATAAGAAGCCAAAGGTAAAAAGTAGAGTAAATTGCAGTGTTCATGTATCTCTAGATAGAAAAGAAATAAAGATGAATATAAAAATATAACTAAATTGAATGCATTAGGATCGTAAAACTAATGGGAAATAAGTTATGGGGAAACGTTGAAACATGAGTTTCCAGACGACTTGCATGTAATCCTGGATACTTTGGGATCATGTTAAGTCTGACTAAAAAGAATCTTTTGCAGCGGTTAAAAATGAAAAGTCAATATGATATATATATATATATATATATATATATATATATATATATTATATATATGATAAACAGTGAGACCTTTTTGGTTTCTCTGTCCTAACAATGGACCGACTTACGGGTAACAATTTTGCTTATACAAATATCTCCTAAACTCCATTTCAAACTCCTCTACTGAAACATGTTGAGTCGTTTCTGTTCTCAAAGAAATACTAATATATGCGTAGATTTGTTCACGGATATCAACTTGAACGTTTTCGTGTAGCAAATCAAGTATACAATTGAATATATTTATAAAGTAATAAAAGCAACTTTGAAAAAAGATTGCTATATGGTATTTCAATAAGAATGTTTACCGCGCATCTCCTCACGGTTAATTATTCCAATGGGGAGTGTGTGTATTTGTGTGTGTGTGTGTGTGTGTGTGTGTGTGTGTGTGTGTGTCTCTCTCTCCCTCATATATATAATGGATTTATGATCCGACAGAAATTATCATAAATGTGTTATATTTCTTTGAAACTTTCGTTAATACACGTTAAATGTATCATTTGACCTAGACAGCGTAAATAGAATAAGCAATTGAAGGAAATGGACTGCTACAAGAATTGAACCTTCGATCGGTAGATAATTTCTCGAACACAGAGTCGTTTTTTCATTAAATGACATTTTTTTTTTCAGGTTTCTTTTTTTTCTTAATTTCATGTTCTTTCCCCTCCGTTCAAATGATGTATATCCATTGAATAACCTCAGTAATGCAACTGGAATAAATTTCCCTTCTTTACTCGGCATTCAAGTATATCTTTCTATTCAAGTAACGTTTTCTTGAGCCAATTTCTTTGAAATAGATTATAAGATAATCAATATCACAATTTTCACTACACACATCTTCGGCCCAGATTAAAAGCTACCTGAGCTGCCGTTCCAAAGATCAACTCACAGATATTATGAAGAAAGTAAACTTGGAGGAAGAAGTGTCAGACCGCAAAATCTAGCGTCAAATCATCTTTGAATCTTAAATCTTAATCGCAGTGCCAACAGATCCTGATCGCCCACCATCTTAATATTCTCGACAACAATTTCAAATAAGATCTCTTGGGATCCACGTTGTGAGTTGTGATGTCCAGCTGTTTCCTAACATTCTTGTAACATGAACTGTCCATTGCCATTCGAATCATATCTCTAATTGATTTCATGATACCTCATTCCTGTGGTTCACTAACATACTTGTGATCTCTCCATCTGATGTTGAGCGTGACCCTCTCTTGCTCACCTTGAATGATTCTTGGTTTGAGAACCAGATTCTTGGTTATGTTCCATGTTTCGACTCCACAGTTGATAATTCAGAGGACTCATTGGTCGTAGAACTAAATTCCAAAATATTTTTTTCTGTTCATTTAACATGTGCATTTTTCCGTTTCATTACTTGGGTTGAACATTAGTGCTAGTGTCTGACACGTTTGAGGCAGAATAGATTGAAAAGAAACAGTTTTTCAGCTTTTCTGTCTTTTTGTTATATTCACTGAGTTTGTCAAGTACACATTTCCATAGCGTTTATCTTTTCCTTATGTGGATCAGGTGCAGACATATAGGTTTATCACTTTTGTTGAGCCGTAAAGCATTTGCTTGACACGTTTAATACAGATTAGATTCAACACAAGTCCTAAATTGAATATCATCTATCTCTAAAGTCTTTCATACATTAAGTGAATTTCGAATGAGGTGAAGAATTTGGCAGGTTTGTCATCATGAACACGACGGTCGCACGGAGTAACACCATCGGAGTAAGTAAGACAATGTGAAGAATCATAAATATAACATAGATATACTTACATTTATGAACAAATACACACACACACACACATATATATATATATATATATATATGGCACTCCCTAAGATATTCACATATGGTTATATGAATATATCTACTCAATTTATGCCTATGGTCATAAAATGCATAAATAGAATTTAAATTTGCTGGGAAAGATGTTTATCTGAATATTTATCGTTCAAAAAGGTTTAAGCAAAATCTTGAACGTGTATTATTTTATGCAGTTCATGTATAAACTTAAATTATATCTGAAGTAATTTTTCCCTTATGTAATTTTTCCTTTATGTACATAAATATGTGAGTGTGCAAGTGTGTGTGTGTGTGTGTGTGTGTGTGTGTGTGTGTGTGTGTTAAGCCTAATCGGTGACACTACCTAATTGGCGAAAATAACTATTTTTTGTAAAGAAAAGTTTAATTTCACTTTGATTGCATAAACTTTTTATCGTAAAAAAACCAGTTATGATTGTTGGTTCAAACAAAATCAAGCATCTATTTTTTGTAAGAAAAGAAGTTTAGAAATTCGCTAATTAGGCAATTTCACCAATTTGGCGTAATATATACATATATATATGTGTGTGTATATAATCATCATCTGCCTTTCTCATCAACTTACATGACGAACATAATTGTGCTATTCACTGCGATGACTAACTGTCAAACTTTTCTATCTTATTTCTGGTCTTTTCGTATCGCTCTCACTTTTCCACGGACAACAATCAATTGGCCTTCCACTCTATTTGATGCCCTTTCTTCTCGTAATCTCCATCTCCGTTTGAATTTTTTTGTTTATTCCTTGCACAATATCCTTTATCCGGATCCATTGGATCTTTTTCAATAGTTTAAACTTATTCCTAACGTTGCACTTTCCTTTGCTCACGGTGCGATTCTGAGATGATTTTGGGTTGATCTTATAAGTGTTCAGCTTTTGCATCCGTATATCTTACCTTGTATACTTTGCGTGTTAAGCATTTAGTCAGTTTGTTTTACAATGTCTCTATTTATAGAGAATGATTACCAGCCAATCATTATGTGCCGTTTCTTCTATTTTCCTGGTTTTTCTCTCGCTTTATCGCCTGACCTACGTAAATATATTCCTTAACCCCTTCGAAGGGTTCATCGTCTATTCTTATGATCCTTTTCAGGGTCATAATTCTCAAAATTATACTTATTTGGTTTTTCGGTTCATAACCATATTTTGGGGCTTCCTCAATTTATATATATATATATATATATATATATATATATATATATATATATATATATATATATATATATATATATATATATATCATTATGTCAGATGATTCTCATCAATTTCCTTACACTATATATATATATATATATATATATATATATATATATATATATAAACTTTTCATTATTTACGCTGAAAGTATCCACGACTACACACAACGCCAGTCATCTTTAATCCGATTAGTTTAAGAAGGTTTAAGCAAAATATTGAACGTGTATTATATTATGTGGTTTATAAATTTTTATTATATTTAAAATTTCCTTTTTATGTCTACGTTTTATTTGTTGCATAAACAGAATTTTAATTTGCTATGAAATAAAACTTTTTATATGAAAAAACTTTTCATAAGTTTATTCTATGGCACTGCCCGCCATATTTGTATATGTTTATATGAATATATCTACCCTATTTATATTTGTTTGTATGAGGTGAATAAAAAGATTTTTGATTCTCTATGAAACAAAACGTTTCCCCCCCCCTTATACTTATATTTATGTGAACATGTAATTTTTAACAATCTTAGCCCATCCCTCTTCAGGCTAGTTTAGAATCAGAGTTGTCCGTGTCTTAGACCGGTTTCCAACTATAGAAAGCAAGAGAGCCCAATTTGACTCACTATTTATCCGTAATTGGATCCCTGCTTCCCCCAAGGGCCCTAGTACGAAGCGAACAGAAACTGTCTAAGCCAGAGTTTGGCCAATCAGCATCCCAGATTTCTCTACCATAATTATCACTTTCTTTTGATATATAATCGATCATGCATGTTTGCACGAACGGCTGTGGCTTCTTGGTAGATGAGATAGTTGTTTATTATTCGCTAACACCAGGAATAACTTGTTCGATCCTTCCGACTAGGGGGATTGGCGTAACAGGTTCTTTTTTTCCCTTGTGTTCCCCTGAACCAAAATAAGCTAAACTATATATTTTACGTTGAGTGGTATCCTATATTTGGCTCAGCGTCAGACTAAGCAAATCTCTCTCTCTCTCTCTCTCTCTCTCTCTCTGCACACACGAAGACTCTCTCACTCTTTCTCTGCACACACGTAGACTCTCTCTCTCTCTCTCTCTCTCTCTCTCTCACACGCACACATATATATATAAACACGCCCACACAGCATGCTAACGAACAACCTAGCCAGATAGATAGATAGATATGAACAGACTATGCAAGGGAGATAGATATCGATTAATAAACTGAATGTGATAGATGAATCGATAGATAGATTTGTGCAGACTGACATAGATAGATAGATAGATAGATTTGTATATCTTAACACTGCGTGTTCTTCCACAAATTATCTTTTGATTAAAGCTCGACCGTCAGTCTCATACTCTGCTCCTGGCCCAACCAATCAACCTCTGTTCTCCATTTGATCGCATGAAGTCTAGCGAAATAAAAACTTCCATCAATCACTCTTTCTATATTGACCATTAGACAGCATAACTTTAGTTAAGTTACTGCCAAATCTCTTGTCGGCTCCACATGTGGCCCTTCCATTTAGACTTGGAGTTGAAATTTTGTTTCACGCGTTCATTTTTGCACCACGGTTGATTCTGATCGCATTTCATCGGAAGGCAATAGAAACCTTTCTTTTTCATTTTCCATTTTCCCTTTTTGATTTTGTGTCTGTACATATGTGCATCATAGTTTATTCTAAACATTGTGTGTGCATGCGTATACGTTTTGCAACTAGTGCACAAAGGAAATCAATGTGCGCACAAAAGATTTCAAATTCTGTTGATGCTTAATAGCTTAGTTTGATTGGAAAACATCGATTCTCTAGGTCAAATTTAAAAGTGCGCACGCCAACTACGAAAAATTAAGGGGAACATTGGATGTTGGTTCGTGTGTGTATTATTCAGCAAGCCTCTCTTACTCTAGTTTGAAGCTATCAAATTGTTGCCTCTACCAATGGTGATCAAACTCACTGCATTCACCAATCGGTCTGATAGACGAGCTTGCTAACCATCATGCTTAAGTGGCGGAGCATCTGTATACTATTTATCCATGTTCATCTTGGGTGTCTATACATCAAGCAGGTGTCATCTGTGTATACATATCTTGACTGTCCAATTATATGCAAATAAATACTCACGTACAATACACAAGGAGTCTTCCATCAAAGATATTCTCTCTCGTTCTCCCCCCCCCCACTCTCTGCACTCACCCAGGCACAACACAACTTGATTCGCCTTACTGCCTATTCTCGTGTCAGTTTCTATAAATGCACCCCACCTGACCCTCCACAGATTTGAATTTGGAGTCAAAATCTTTGTCTGTCTGGTCTGTGTCCGTGACGGTGTCAGTTTCATCGATGTTGATTTCGATCGAATCTTTTTCGGAAGACAATGGAGTCCTTATTTCCTCATAATTTCTTTTTGATTTTGTATGCGTGAGATGGTATGCAATCTTGGGCTTTCTTTTTAAAAGTTCGTGTTTGTGTGTCTATAGCTTTTCCTTTGTTTTGTTATGTGTATGTAAACAGTCGTTCTCTTTTTATTACGTATGTACATTTTCCCCATCACTTTTCATTGTGTGTGCGTTCCTGTGTTCAATTTCTAGCTTATTTTCATTGTGTGTGTGTGTGTGTGTGTGTGTGTGTGTGTTAGCAAGCGAAGCGTGTGACGTCGCTCTTGATGCTTATCGCCTCTTCATCTATTTTCACAACGAGGTGATGCTTGATGCCCAAGCAGAGACGGTCTGCCGAACACGTAGCATGAGGCTGATATTTATTTTTTTATTTGTGTTTGTGTATCTGTGTGTGTCTATAGTTCACACTGATGCTGTTGTCTTTTGTTGTATAGATAAAAAAAAAGGTTCCCTTCTTCACAGATACACGAAGACGAGTAAATCATTTAAATACACAAATCGATGTGAACATGATTTTTCTGTTTGTTTTTCTGTACGTAACCATGGACTCTTCTACTTGAATGTAATATTGAAGTATGTCCTACTTATCACTTAAAACAATGAAAATTTCCAGTGAGACGAGATCATTAGTTTCTGTTACAAATAAAAAATGAATTATCTCATTAAAATTCAAATATATTAGAGATTTTTTTGCACGGGGAATATCTAGTGAATGAAATAATCAACTTAATTGAAATGTTTAAAATAGTTTCATTTAGCAACGTGTACTGACGTAGGCTTACTATTGCATGGCTGAATAAGTCTTTGAAGAATACCAAACATTTGTTCTGGTATGCAATGTCTCCTACCTATTCTAATTAATTGTCAATTGAGAGCTCTTCATGTCTGAGTGTATGTATATCTGTGTGTCCTCTACAATTTTCATATCTGTCTGCATCTTCCAGGGTCAATACAAAATTTGCCTGGAAAGTATCCAGCCAATAGATAATAACAAGATATAGCTTACCTAAGGCAATGACGCCATAGTCCCTTCAAAGTACCTTGCTTGGAATCTCACACAATGTCCCCTCCACTTTTCAAAGCAATCTACAAAGTCCTATTTCGGAATCACCTTAAGCCTGATCTCATCCACAATCTGAAATCTCTTTTGGCGGAGACTTTAGCTTTGAGAAGAGCAAGTTGCCAAATCTGTCCTGAATCGGTTGGATGACAGACGTGAATAATGCAATGTCGACCAAAAACCCTGCACGAGACGTAAAGAATGGGCAGACTGATCCACTCGCTCGGTGATTGCGAATGTAAAGGTCATGCAGTACATAGGGAATTTCAATAGCATCTAACTGCCGATTGAATAATTGAAATGAAGTCCTCTCTGATGGATGCCTAGTTCCATCAGTGTTTCACAAACATTTCTTAAGATATTTACGATGGTTGAACATTTTCTCAAAAGACTTTGTACGTACAATTACCTGTTTTGTGGTTGAGATAGTTGTGTATATACCTCATATGCCTGTTCAATCTCAATTATTCACTTTTACGCCACATCTCAATCAATTCAAATCTTTCCTCCACCAAAATGCCTGCATGCTTTCTTGTCTCTTCATGTTCATCAACACTTTTCCGTGTATTCTAGCATACCATAATCCCCTGGTGGACCTATTGATTCTATATATCATCCAAAAATCGATATATATATATATATATATATATATATATATATATATATATATCAGGGATATAATATAACACAATAACCGATGTGTGATGGGTTTATCTTATTGAGTGCTCGATACATTCAACATCGAACATTGCGGTTAGACAAGGATACAGCTAAAAATATGATGAAGTAAAGCATTTGTTAAACAAACACATCTATGTTTCCATCTTTTTTTAACTTCTCCAGGCAAAATGAACACCAAACAACGTAGAAACATAAATGTGTTCGTGTAGCGGATCTTTACTTCATTATATATATATATATATATATATATATATATATATATGAAACAAACAGTGTGTGCTTGTACATCTAATTATTAACGCTTAGATAAATTTTCTAAATCTTCCCTCTGAATATCTTTGACTATGTGAACGAATTAATCGAGAAAAAAAAGAGAGAGCAGAAGCAGTTTCCATGTCTTTATCTTTTGGGATTTTGTCCGTATAAACAAAAATAATGTATTTGCGAAAATGAGGATATTTACATAAGCACTTGTAAACACACTCACACACACACACATTTGCATGTGAAATGATATAATATGTATATATATATATATATATATATATATATATATATATATATATATATATATATGCATTATCCCCTCTAACCTAGATAGCTTGGCACTTGGTTATCTAATGCAGCTTTAGCACAAGCCTAAAATGGGGAACACTGGAGAAAGAATATTATGTTATGACAGATCATCTAAAAAGGTCCAACTGCCTTTGAAAATCAGCATTCGAAATACGGGTTTCCCACGCTTTCTAAGTCTAGCATTTTTTGAAATTTCGTTGGCTGGAATGGCGTAAATTTGAGAAGCAAATACCATATATTTACATTTGAGACTTCACAAACAATACAATACAATGGAGATTCTGGTATGTTAAACTAAATTGTCGGAGGGTTGGATGTTAGGACAGACAGGCACACACACACACACACACACACACACGCACATGCACATGTACACACATATATATATATATATATGTATATATGTGTATATGTGTGTAGGTATGTGAGTATGTGTGTGTATGTATTATTAAGAAATTGATGTATAATCCGACAGAGATAATCATATAAGTACGTTATATAACTTTGAAACTCAATTGGAAATGACCCCCGTATATAACGTAAATAACATTTCAAATGAAGAGATATTCTCTTGGAAGAAAATCGGTTCAAAAGTAAGAATGTGAATTCAGAACAAAATAACCAAAAATAGAGGCAACAGGTGAGCTTTAACGATGTATGCATTCCAGACTAAGACAACACTTAGAAGTAATGAAAACAATACTCACTAAATGCAGGAAAATGATACAAATTCACTTTTAACGATTATCTATACATAAATTCATAAGAAATTCGGAAAACTATTTCTCTTGATATTAAGTCTATTTAAATCAGTTCGAATGATTTTAGCTTTTTGAGGAATATTATTCAACTTTCCTTTTCTTAATGATTCGCAAATCGATATTTCTCTCATATGAAACAAATACAGAAACCAAATTGATGAGATTTCAATATGAACAAATCTAGTGAAATTGTTGTTCTACATTGAAATTCAACAATTCTATTTTGAAATTTTTTCTTCCATTTTGAAAATTGCTTACGTAGTAACAATTTAATGAAAATCGTCCAATAATTCTGAAGATCTTTCGTATATTCTAAAAATGTATTTAAAGTGTGACATCCTCAATGCAGATAATATATATATATATATATATATATATATATATATATATATATATATATATATATATATATATATATATATATATATATGTATATGGGGTGTGTTGTTTTACCCCATAATTAGGAGAACTTGAACACTGCACGCTAACCAAAAGTTTTGACCATATACACACCAATAGCTCCCCCCCTGTTGCTGGAGATGCGTGAAAAAATAAATTTAACTGATTATGTTCATCAAGATATTAAGCGAAATTCTCAGGAGAATAAGAGATATTACACACGTCTCCTACGGGAAGACATGCCTTTCTGGTTAAGAATGATTGCATTATCTAACACCAACGTACTTCGTGAACTCTCATGACCATTGGGAAATTACATCTCCAACAATAATAAAAAAAATTACATTTATCACAAAACCACCAAACTATTCAACAGATTAACATTTCACCAATCTGATCCAAGTTATTCCAGTCATATTAACGTATTATGCAAAAACACAACACTTCCATCAATATACGTCGGTTCATAGAAGAAAAAAACAAAAATATATATAAAACCAATTGTAGAATGAAATTACAAATGACAGAAGCAATATCAATAATGACAAAACAAAAATATATAAAGTATCTTTCAATTTTAGGCCTCATATTATTAAATGCCTTTGACAATTTCAAAAAGATGTTACATGATAAACACACATTAGGAAAAATAAAAAATTACAATGTTTTTCATGAATGCAAGCTTTATTACAGAAACCCAATCATTCCCCAACAGAAGAAATTGAACAAATTTGATAATACTTGTTTAAAAGAAGAACTGTTGTACAAATATATATATATATATATATATATATATATATATATATATATATATATATATATATATATATATATATATATATGAATTTTGTTAATTGATAATTGTCAAGGGATACATCTTTTTTTTTAAAATCTGATGAACTTTTCTTCTTTACGTACGGAAGAAGAAATGTTTGTATTGCGCAAACATTTTGAGTCTCGCATTTACGATTGTTTTCGTGATTTCCTTTAACCTGATTGTTGGTTCATAAATTTATCATCATATAAAAGTTGAATTACAATGGAAAACGACTTGTCTCAATTAACACAGATAAATTGATGCTAGAATGAAGCTAGCGACGATGCAACCATTTCAAATGTTAAATACTGTAGTCCCTGGGTTCAGTGATTAATATTGTAGTATAAAATTTACATGCACGTAAATTATACCCTCGTATTCTTTATGAAACTCTCTGCCTATATATGGATGTGTATCCGTGTGTCTGTATGCGTGTCTTTGTATGTGTGAGTATGCATGTGCATGTATCTGTGCCAATCGACACATTGATATAAGAATGCAATTATTGTGAATAACTGATAAGGTTCCTGAGCATTACCGTATCATAAAAGTATCCACACAATCACCAATAGCCAGGATCAATTATTTGAAACATCGTTTTATTTGAAAACTAAATATTGAGGAGTAAACAACGAAATTACTTTCACAATGCAAAAAATCACTGCCTAATTTTTCCAGATGGATAGATAGTCATACAGATATGGGCAAACTGAGAAAGACCAATAACTACACTGACATGAATTTTGAGAAAAACAAAGAATGAGATATAGATATATATATATATATATATATATATATATATATATATATATATATATATATATATATATACATATATATATATATATATGATCAATTTATCTCATTCCCTATTGTGTATTTATAGAAATATTCACGTATATGTGCGTGTGTGTGTGTGTGTGGCTAAGGTAAAAGCCAGACCCTACAAGTATAGAATGTTGTCTACCTACTTATTCATCTGTCCTCATTTAGTTTTGTGCCAGACTAAGCTAATTTAGTACTTCTTCCCTTTATTTATATACTTATATCGATAGACACGTAGAGCGTCAGATTGACAGACAAATAGATAGAAAGTTAGATAGATAGATAGATAATGATTGGTATATCAGTCGTTCATGTGAACTTTTGAAATCAAAGGGGGTTGTCTTCAAAAAACGGAAAACTCTTCCTTTCCATTCAAGCTCTCAACTCTGACGGATTATCTCACAACCGGTTCTTTGTGCTGGTCTTCATTAACGCTCCCCGAGACTTTGCTCCTATACAGTTGCGTTGCAAGAGTGAGGGAGCGAGAGGGTGCAGTCACCTCAGGGGCACAGATGTGACAGAGTGCAAAATCTCCACTAACCTACTATGCACCTGCTAGGATATAGTGAAACTGTCCCAGGCGCTGTCTTTACCCCTAGGAGCCGTCTTTGCCCCCCTGCACTGAAGACCCTTGTAACACATGTGCCCTTTCTTATAGTCAATAATGTTTATTGCTGTATTATGTATAATACATTACAGGTATAGAATATAAGCAAAAGTACAAAAATACCATCTAAGATACTCATGAGTACACGTTATTAGACAAGTTTTTTTTTTTGCACTCCGGTCCCAACGTTCCACCTGCTTAAGCCTACTATGCCTAATAGTTAATCCGTCACTGACTATCATCTTTTTTCCTGGTTTCTATTTTTGGAGGAAATAAATCAAATCAATATCAACAAGTAAACACAGTGAGCCGATGTTAACTAGAAAACTGGAATATGTTCAACAACTCAGCCATGGATTCATGTGAATTACATTTTTTGACAGATATAGACACAGTACATAACGAAATAGACAGGGTCATTTACTTGGCTTGGCTTTGTTTTGCACAACAGTAGCGAAAACCCCAATGAGGATCGAACACGTTACACAAACGAGTATTGCTGACTATCAGGACAAGTTGAGTGCATACGATGTTATCATTATGACATATATAATAAACTATATCTATGTTTCTATCTATATATCGATCTATCTATCGATGTATCTATCACTCTATCCACATCCATCAATATACATACATACATGTGTGTGCTTTGTTTTAGTGTGGGATTAGATTCAAAGCCCTTTTGCTAAAATTGTAAACGAGTTCTTTACTGGATACTCCGTGCTGAACTAAGCTCCCATGTAACACACACACACACATATATGCGTGTGTGTGGATCTGTGCGTGTGTGTGTGCGTATAAATGAATGTGTTAGTTATGGGCAAAAGCATTATTAATATTTTTTTTTTGATACGTAGAAAATGAATACATAGCTGAAAGAGTTTTTTCGCTGAAAACTTTTTCGAACACCTGAAGCATATTTTTATCATATTTCGATCAATATACGGCGAATAGAGTGTCTGTCGTGGAGCTATAGTCGACAATCTACCTTTGCAGACTGTTATCTAGTGTCAAGAGTCCGACCCTCACTAGCTGCCAGGTGTGGTTCCCTATGTATCACTATTGAAACTCAATAATTTTGTAACAGTCAACCAAAGCTGCAAACGTGTGTCAACATACGTTTCTTCTGTTTCCTAATTGATCTGGCTCACTGGCTATGTTTGTACGTATGTATGTGTGTATGTATGTATGTATGTATGTACGTATGCATGTGCGTATGTATGTATCAATGACGTATACAGGCTGCACAAATGGTATGGAAATTTTCAACATTTACTCGTTCCGATTTGTGACACCTCCCAGGATTTTAGTGATGGTAAAAATAAACTTTATGCTTAATTGATCAATATGTTTGTCGCTGTTAGAATTCAGTTTTGTAATCACTCCCCTCACAATAAAAGGTGAAAGAAGAATCTAATTCATCGATCACCCCTTTTCCTAATTTCTTAATTAATCCTCGCATCACGGCATGCCGCCAAAAGGCGTTGATCACGTGACTGTTTCTATTGAATTACTGATCAGACCTGTTGACATAAGTGTTAAATCGTTGTGTGATAAGTTCTGTATTGATCAATGAACTGATTGTAAGAACCTGTATGTGAATGGATGATTAGATATTTACTGCTATCGATCTTGAGCGATGCTGACCTTTTTTTTTTCTTTTATTAATGAAAGCACGTTTCTCTGATATCAGGAGAAATTGTATATTTCTATTTTATCATTTGTATAAGGTAAGTCCTTTACGAGAAAATGCGAACTTTTCACTACATGCTGGCACGAGGATAAAATTGTATCATACACAAACATTCTACTGATGTAATATCACACGCACGCACACACACAAGATTTGAAATAAAAGTATTGTCCTATATATATATATATATATATATATATATATATATATATATATATATATTATATATGTATATGTGTGTGTGTGTATATATGTATTAACGAGCTTCACGTACAACAAATATATGTATCCCTATCGTTGTTATGTTTAGAGTACAATATATATATATATATATATATATATATATGTTTGTGTTTGTGTGTGTGTATGTGTGTGTTTGTGTGTGTGTGTGTGTGAGTGTTTGTGTGTGTGTGTGTGTGTGAAAATATAACTACTCATGGGACAGAAACTGTGAAAAATTTTAAAAATCTGTTTGCTACTGATGTACTGTTATTTGGAACTACTGAGAAACAGTCTTTTCTTTACATATGGATAGTGCATCTGAAGAAGGCCGTAGAATGGATTGATCAAAACATCGAGGGAACAACAAAATTTAAAGAGAATAATGAGTTTGATCTTCCCAGAAAACTCTAGATATTGAGGTCTGTTCTCATATCTATTGACAATATAGTTAACTCCTGTAACGGCACTCGTTCTAACGACACGTTCATTTTTATATTATCACAAGATGATTGTCCAGGATAAGTTTGCAGCTACAATTCATGAAGAAATCAGTGCATCGTTTTAAAAACAAAATTAGTTATCCCTTGAGATAATGCCACTTGAATTAATTACTTATTAACTTTTTAAAAAATGTGCTATCCCTCTCTTGACATTAAATTTTTGACTGATAAAAATATCTTCTAAGAATTTACTGTTACTTTTAATGAACAGTAAACTGCATATCACCATGTATATGGTTAATTGCTTTTTGGTTCATTCATTTTATTTACAGATCTATAAACCACATATACAGATTAGACGGTGGAAGGGTAATAAAATGTAGAAGGGTGCTATAATAACGGTAGTCAATTGTAATGTTTGGTTTCTCCTTTTATCCCACCCGTTATAATGGCTACTTCGTTATAACGACACTCTTAAATCCCCCGAGGGTGCCATAAACGCATTCTACTGTATTTAAAGAAATGACAAAAATATAACAATAACGTATTCACAAGATCATGAAATAGTTGATAATTTAAGTTCAAACATGAATAGATTCAGAAAATATTTAAATCAATTTACCTTTTAAAAGTCTTGACAAGCAGACGACATTTGACACGATTTTTCCCGCATTTGTTGTCGGTTGTTGTCGCCTGTTTTGCCTAAGAAAAAAGGTAAATCCACTTTTTCAATGCAATTTTCTCCAGACTAATTAGAGTTTCACTTGAGCTTGCTCCTTCCAAATACTTGTAAAATCCACAAAACCGGACAAGGTAGGTATCATTTTTATTTTTCAAGGAGTAGAGGAGCGTATTTTGCTCGGTTATTTCTGAGTTTTAAAAAATCTTTCCTTATGAGGACGGTTTAAAAATACTTGAAAACTTTTTTTTTTCAGATAAAACAAATTCTTAAAAAATGTATAAGTCGTATGTAGGAATGTCAGATCAATTGTGATAAATAATTGTTAGTTTTATCAAATAATAGTTCAGGGTAAATATTTCTATCGGTGAGGATTTTTGTATTGTTCTTAAATATTTTAATCAGCTATAGGTTTTAAAAACGGAATCTTAAATTTTCAAAGTAAAATAAAAGTAAAAATATGTTAAAGATGTTTGAGCTTTACATTGAAAACGTAAGAATAAAATTGTATTTTCAAAAATCTTTTTTTTTCTTTTGTTCGTATGTTTTAGTGTGAAGTTTGATAAAAATGTCGATATTCTGTTTTTTTTTTTTTCAGTTGTGAAAAAGATACAGGCCGTCGCGGTTATACAACTGAATAATTATTTCAAAAAATAATGTTGGGAATAAATCTATAGACTTTCCCTACTAGGTGTTATGAAAAAATTAAACGGCACCAAATTTCATGACATCCATCCCGACAAATTTTTAGTAGAAGGTAGTGATGAATTTTTGCGAGGCCAAGAACTTAACTTCTACGGAGTCTGAAAGAGTTTGTTATGTGTACGAAGATGGAGTGCGTGCGACCAGTTAGCTTCGTTCCATGAAATAGAATTCTCGAACGCATGATAGTAGAATGGGAATGAGAATAGCAGTGCACACGGTGGATGGAATTACGGATTGAAGGAATAATAGGAACTGAGTGACGTGCGCCGGCTGTTCGTGTTCCAAAGCCGAACGCTGTGCGCTGTATTACTAACAGACACACAGGCATGTGCACACGCGCGCGCACGTGCACGCACACACACACACACACACATACACACGATCAGTCACACTAACACACGCACACAAACGTCTTGCCACTTGTCAGGGTCGGGGCGGGGAAACGATACACATATATATACTAATATGTATGGAGGGAGTACATTAATATATTCGAAATATATCTTAGTACTATAAACTCTTTTCAAGTGGAAGCTTCAAGTTGGTGTCAAATAAAACTATTATACTGCATCATGAACTTTAATTGACTATAATCTTATCATCCTAAATGAGAACGCCTGATCCAATGAAGGGTTGGAGTCCCCCCCCCCCCCAGCGGGCGCCGTGCACTCACACACAGTCACTGAAATTGTTCAACGATTCTTTTTTTTTTTCGGAAACAAAAATGTATAAAAAAATTGTATACATACAACAGTGCTAGGTAATGTTTACTTTGTAGAGGAGCACTTCGACTGGAAATAACAGATAGATATTTTGCAGATTTTCTGATGTATATATTGACTACCAAATAATCCATCACCCCCTCACTCGCTCTCTCTTTCTCTTTCTTTCTCTTTCTCTTTCTTTCTCTTTTTCTTTTTCTCTCTTTCTCTTTTTCTCTCTTTCTTTCTCTTTCTCTCTCTTTCTCTCTCTCTCTCTCTCTCTGTATTCTTCTGCATCTCGTTACCTCCATCTCATTCTCTCCCACTCCCTCTTCGTCTCCGTCTTATTGTCCCTCATTACCTTCATCCCTCCCCCTATTTCTCCCTATTTCTCTGTCATCTTCCTCCCCTCTTGTGCACCCGTGCCAGAGTTTACATTATCTTTATTTACGTATGTGTTCACACCCTGTCGTGTGGAGATGTGAGGCGCTCGCCGCGCCGTAATCCTCGATTTTGCACATGGATTTCATTTCTAAGGCGAATTCATTTTTACTACTAAAACACTATTTTCGTTGTTGATTCTTTTATTATAGAAAAAGGGCAAAGGTGCCCCAGCCACCCGCAAGGTACTTTTTCACTTTTTTTTCTCACGTGGAAATCAAAAACCTACCGATAGTAAATGATTTTTTAAGCCCACATGGATGTGCGTGTGTGTGTGAGAGAGTGTGTGTGTGCAGACATGCTTCACTAGGTTTATAACTAAAGAATACACGCACACAGATAAACGTGCACGATCTCTCTCACACGCACACACACGCATATATAATTGATAATTGCGTCATCCACGGACAGCTGTTTCGTTGTACTGCAGCTCTTCTGTTGCCGCTAGGTGGGGTCGAAACTTTCACTTCGCACCCAGAGACAGATTCTCTACATCCACACAGAAACGGAACTGGACGGTCAGTAGGACCGAATTAAACGATATATTTACTTACGTGTAACTCCCCATCTACCGGAGTGCTCAATGCAAGAGTAGAATACACACACACACACACACACACACACACACACACACACGCTATATATATATATATATATATATATATATATATATATATATATATATATATATGCGAGAAAACTTTACAGCTTTAAATACTAAATACTCAAAATTAAGGTCATTTCATTAAAATTTTTTCTAATATGTGTCAATGTAGTTTATCTAAACTTTTCAAAATATCTCGTATTTCCCATATTGAGTTAGATATGGTATGGGCGATTTTTTGTCTTGTGAAGATCATCAGATCTTTTTCTTATCATCAGGTAACCGTTTTGGAGATTTAAAAACAAAATACATTTTTAACATGGCCCTTTAGCAGCGTTGATCAAACTATCTATTAGGCTACAATCTTCATGTTAAGCTTTGTTTTTATTCATTTTAAGACTTTGTCATAATATACGGTTCGTTATTTTATATTGGGTATCATCATGATGTATTCAATAAATGAATGTCATTTCATACTACTTATCTGATCGTTTGAACAGACTTTCGTAGGTTAAACAAAAACGTGAGCGATGTCTATGAGTTAGTTTGTTCATTTCACTTGATATAAGTAGTACCTAAACATGGATGTCGCATAACCAAATTTGCCATACCTACTCAACGGATTTGAGGGAAGGTTTTGAAACAAAAAATATGAGAAAAATATTTTTTAAGTATTTTCGAGGGAGGTGTTCTATTTACAATGTAACAGTAATGCCTCGTTGGAACCTATTTCCGCTTATTTCCTGCTTATTTCATACGTGTTCATAGATAATTCTTCAAGGTGAGTTAAGTGAAATGAAAACTTTCCTTTAAACGATACTAGAGAGGGCTCTAGTTGTAATATAACAATAATGTAAAATGGACCCTTACTTTCTGTCGAAAACACACGCTCACACACACACACACACACACACATATATGTATATATATATATACATATATATATATATATATTTATATATATATATGTATACACACACACATATATATATATATATATATATATATATATATATATATATATATATATATATATTAGTCAAATAATTGGTCCGTGGGTTCCAGAGAAAAGTCAAAAGTATTGCCAAAGAAAAGGAAAACAAATTTCTTCAAATACAATGTAGAATTGACTTTTCGAAATAAATGTTCAATTCAAATCGATAAGCTAATAACTTTGTTGCTATTTTGTAGACAAGTCATGAAGTTTTAAAAATTGACATTATGTTATTAAAATAACAAATGAAAAATTAATCTTAAAATGGATATAGTTTAATTTGCAAAAGTTAGTTCCATTATTTATTAACTGAACACTGGGGTAGAATCATTTCATGCAACACAAAAAATATTAGCCTTAGAACATCACCAAAAAAAAGCAACATATATAGGAACTTACAACGCCAGGACACTCTCCATAGACTTTTAATTAGACATTATCGGTATGAGCAGAATGAGAAGACCTGGAGAAAAACTAATCGAACTAGGCAGCAAACATCGAAACACCAACCGAAACAACAAGATGCTAGATGAAAACCAACTGTGGGAACAAGCTGGCTTCTGAAAAAGCTACTTCATCATCAACCATATCCAATCAATAGACCGACAAAAAAAAAAGAGCCCCAGAATATAAAATGCATCAACCTGTAGTATTTGCTGACTTCGATGTCAGAATACTGCAACATATCTATAGACAAAGCAGTTCCTTCATCAGGCTACATAAAGACTTGGAGCCCTTTCAATTAGAAAAGGGGATGAGACAAGGTGATCCCAACTCACCCAAACTCTTCACAGCCTGCTTTGATATGATCGTACGAAACCTACAATGGAGACACTAAGAAATCAGAATAGATGATGAATACCTAAGATTTGCTGACGACACTGTCTTCTTTGCTAAAATTGTTCAAGATTTCTGCCTAATGCTAGACTAACTGAATGATGCAAGCAAGAATGATGACCTCCACATGAATTCAGCAAAACAAATTTTATGTATAACGAAGATGTTGGGACAAAGACACAACGATCGAAATTGGAAACGTAGAGCTGGAGAAAGTGGACCACTTCGTCTACGTAGGATAACGAATTTCAATGAAATCCTCAAAAGAAAGAGAAATAAAGCACAAGTATCACACTATATTGGAGAGCTTTCGGTAGAACAAGAACCCCAAAATCGCATTAGTCCTAAAAAGAAGGGTATACAACCAATGTATCCTATGGAACTAAAAACATGGAACATAACCAAGAATGCCTCCCAAACTGAGAACCAGGCAACGTGCACATGTGAATCATACTCAACCCCACGTAGAGAGATCATAATACAGCACAGTATATTAGAAAAAAAGATGGGAGTACGAGATACCATACAAAAACATTTAAGTTCAAATGGCAATGGGCTGGCCGTATTACAGAAAAGTCAGACAACCGCTGGAAATCATGACTCGCAACTTGGATCTCCGGAGATCATACGCAAGATTGTGGCCGACAGAAAGTAAGATGGCATAAATACTGAAAATCTTAATACTAATGTTTTCCTTTCCACGGAAAATTGACATATGATATAAGTTAGCAAAAAAAGATGAAAACTTGCCAAGATGAGCAATTTTTTAAAATTTTCAGTTTCTTTAAATTCTGAAATAATGCTTTGGTGCCCATTCAACGAGGTTTTTTTTTGAAGAAAGGAAACTTGAATATATTTTGCGAAGGACTTATCTTCATGTGTAAAACTGTTGTTTCAAAATGGTTTAAAAGGGAATAAGTCAGCTATAAAAAAAAAAGTGTACCATAATGTTGACAGTATTTATGTAGATTATGTGGATACAGATACATCAACAATTTTCTGGAACCCTTGTCGGGTAGTGCCCCTTCGAAAAATGCATGTTTGGAGAGGCCAGACCTAATGGTGCACGGAGAAACCTATCATAATTGTCTTACGAAATGATTTTCTATCCGTCCAACGAAACGAATGGATTTGAAGTATTTCGACTACTCTATTTCATTATCGTCAATTTAAATATCCCACATCTATATTTGGATAATTTTAAAGCATGGAAGCTAAGGAAGATGATTCTGAGAAACCCTGAAGAAAGATCTGTATCTGCAATTTTTAACTTTGTTTCATTAGATTTTTTGAAAATTGCTGATCCAAAGATATTCAATCAATACTGAGCTGCCTTGCATGCTGATTCATATAAATGTCGAATGTCAACTCCATACAATTCCCAGCTGTCGAGTCATCGTGGTCCATACACACACACACACATACACACATGCAAGCATACCCCTAGATTCCTTCAATCGTAGTTAGATATTAACTATGAATTAAACGGTTAAATGCGATTCATTAATATAAATGATCCAGTTTCAGTAGAGAATTGCAATATTTTTTCCCTTCATCTTTTTATATCTTTTAGAGTTAATGATTTGACAGGGTATGTCTCCCACGGCATTTGTACTGAAATATTTCTACCTTTTCTTGCCTCGATATGTGTTTTCACTTCACACCAACTCTGATACATGAACTTTGCTTAGAAGCCATTACACGAGGAATATAAAAGCAAATTAGTCTGCGAATGTAACAGAATCGATGGAACAGTAATAACCACCCGACTTAAACAATCAACTTGTGACAACATAGTGAACGAGAGTTTTGGACCCAAGGAGTTCCAATCAGAAATAATGACGTGACAAGTAATCAGATGTTTTCACAAGAATAGCCATTATTCTGTCTGACACATCGGTCCTGACCATAAATCATTTCTCGAGAGACAAGGTAAACTGTCTGAGAGCCAGAGTTTGGGACCACAGCGACCTTGGAAGTGGTTGCTGGTCTACTTAAAATTTAGTGTGTCTGTGGGATCGAAAAAAAATTCTTGAAAATTACCTTTGAATAATCAGCAGCAATAACACCAGCAGCCTCTTAACGTCTGTCGTTGGACATGGACCTTCCTAAAGATCCACCAAACCTCTCGATCGTGGGCGTTGCGGTGCCAATATCGCTTGAAATTATCCAAATCGTCACGCCATCTCATTTTTGGCGACCCACTAACTTCCAAAAGATATCTTGGGATCCATGCTGGAGTGAGATGTCCAGCAGTTGTCTGGTATTCCTGCATTTTCTAATGTTTTTTATGATGTATCTGACTCCTTTTTTTTCCTATACACTGTGCAGTCTTGTTATTAGATTGAGAGCCAATCTTTCGATTCGGTTCCATGTTTCAGATCCATAGCTAACTATCGTCTGGACGTTTATTCTCAAAACTAATAGGATCTTTTTTTTCTTGAATGTTATGCTTGCTCTGCCAAAAAGGTCTCATATAAGAGAGCAAGATACATTTTTGAAGACCACTTCTTCACCCTTGCTCAAAACCGAAGTACATAGTGTCAAAGCGGTTAACAGTAAGGCAACTTACATTCACTTCGGCGTAGTATTTCTTCTCGGGTATTGCTAAAGAGAAGGGCAACTGGGACCGTTTAGCCCTTTGAGGCAATGTAACGAATCCACTTTCTACTAAAAATGCGGCCCTGAGCTTAGCATGGAGTCAAGAGATGAAAAAGAGAGTAAGACTGGAGTTGCAGTGGGCTTGAAAGTGATTGTTAAATCAAAATCCCCTAAGTCTTCAGTATATGAAGCTTTCCAAAGAAAATTTTTTCTGAATTGATCTCATATAAGAAGTGAGGAGACCTTCATAACCTCCTTCTGATCATTTTGATCAAAAAAAGGGTAGGATTCCTTTAGGTGAGAAATTTCGATTTTCCTTTAAAAGCCTTGCGAATTTCCAGTGTGTGTTGGTAATAAAAAGAAGAGATGTCAGATCATCAGATGCTGGTGTACCTGTATTAAATTTAGTTTTTGTCTGGCACAAGCCCTACATAGAGGACGAATCTGCATGGACAGAATTCACAAGCCATGGATTACAAGAATATTAGTAACTATCAACCAAGACTGACACCAAAACAATCAACATAATTTCATTCATTTTTTAAGCAGGTCTCGCTCGCTGGCTAGGTATGTATGCATGTATGTGACGTGCAATCAGGCCATACCAAAGGAGGAAAAGGGCTGAAAACTTCCATATTTACTCCTTACTATGTCTAGAAAAACGGAGGGACAGAATAATGCGACCGTTGTCTGTAACCCCTACGACACTGAGTACAATTGAAATACTTAAACAAATATTTAGATTGCTTAGGACCAAGACTTAAATCATGGAGAAAAACTGCGAGAATCGAACTTATAACAATGACTTACTGATATTACATTGAATTTATTTGACCAAATTTATTCAAATTTGGCATTGATTTATAATGGATTTAAATTTTTTAAATGAAAAAAATCAAATGGTTAAAATGAATCAAATTGGATTATTACATTACTGTTAGCTATCATACAGATGAAACTTTCTCGGTACAAGTTTCCAGCATTTATGTTCACACATGTCACCTTGCCGTGAAAACTGCACAGTGGCTTTAACTTGTAATTGAATCGGACTGCCTGATCAAGTCACACGTTCAAAGCTGTCAATGTATTTATTGCATCATCTCCATATGCCGATGTGTTTGTCAGACTGTCTGTTAGAGCTTGGCTACTAGCTGAACTTCATCTGGTTTAGTCCCAGTATTATGGTCATGTGGGTATTTAATCGTCTCCTTGGGAGAACAGAATGCGACATAAGGTTGAGTCTAATGTGAGGGTTTACACGTAGCTATGTGGGCATCTGTACCAGACTGTTCAATTGATAACAACGATCTTCGCTGATTACGAAGAGATTCACACTGAACTTTGGAGAGCTGTCATAGAAGCAATGGTCACCTCTGCCTAGCACTTTTAAAACAGACTAAGGGACAACTGGTCCGACCGGTTAATGCAGACGCAGATCCATCCCCAACACATACAACTACTCAGGCAAAGCATAGTCAAAGAAAAAATTGTTGATAAAGAAATTTCAGAAATAGAAAACCCAACATAATCCGTGGTAATTATAAATTAACCTAAAAAACAAACATAAGTGCTAAAATGTATATCTCTTTAGTCTTTCTTTCTCTGTCTATGTATTATTTAGAAAACGGAACGATGCGATGACCAAGTTTTTAAAAAATGTTTTTCATTTTCATTTTTGTGACAAGTTTTGGTTCGTAGAAAAAGCAGTGACAACCAAAAAAAAGGAGAAATGAAATTAAAGCACAAAAAACAGAGCAAAATGAGATCTCCAAGACGGTGGGTGTGAATTTGTTTTTAAAGATAAGGCTCCTCTCTATCTGAGACCACTAAAAATAGGGAAAGGGAAGGGAGATAGATTTATAGTCATTGCCTGAAGAGTTTGGATGCGTGTGTATAGTTATTATGTGTGTGTGTATGTGTGTGTGTGTGTCAACGGATGTATATATATATATGATAATCGTGTTTGAGTGTTTTCCTGTGGTAGCTAAGCTGGTAATAACTGGTTTTGAGGATGATGGGTGTATATATGTGTCTTTTGGATGCGTGTGTATATGTATATGTGTCTAAATGTGCATGTTGATAGACACTAAGGATGAAAGGTTGGGTGGGAATGTATGTGTGTCGTTATGTGTGAGTACATATGTATCGGTGAGTAAGAAAAGTAGGTGTGTCAATGTTGTATATCATGTTCCCCAGTGTAGTTATAGAGTATGTATTTCTGCTTCTCGGGTGTGTATAATTTGGTGCGTGTATATGCTTGTAGTTGTCGATATTTATATGTGTATCAAAGAATGTATCAATATATAATGTTCGTTTCGGATATGTATTGCGATATTCATAGCATGTACGTTCCCGTATCGATCAGATTTGTTTTTGTGATGATTTTTTTGTCTTGCTATTGGCTTGCCTAGGGGTATTAATATGTTGTAAAAGCTTGGTCATTGCTTGACCAGGTCGCTTATTATTGTGAGTGTGTGTGTGAGAGAGAGAGGGACGGCCTTCCCCGAATTGTATATGAGCTTTGTTAAAGCTGCTTTGGTTATTATTGAAAGCTAAACATTGTTAAAATGAAGAATAAATGTTTTGATAATCATCAACTAATAAATTGTGCCAAAATTCTTTTCGATTTAAAAATTACCTCAACCAAAGATGTCTCCCACGATTATCAGCTTAGAACTTGAAGACTGTTTTTGAATAATTTGAACACTTTAAAAAAAAAGGCGTCATTTGAACATTGAATGCTTTTCTTTCTTAATTTTATCAAAATAGTTAATCTTGGCAATGAAATGGTTCTGTTAACTTCTAGATGAAAAACAAAGCTGCTTTGAATAAAGTGTGTAGACAGCTTTCGTCTGAATTTTGTCAAACTCCAGTTCAAACCTAGAGTTGACTTGGTTTTTCAACCGTAACAAGCTCGATTAGAACAATTCTCACCAAATATAAACTCGTCGGAATTACCATTCTCTCATCATGCTTTGAAATCAAGACTAACTGATTGGTAATAGTGATTCTTAGCGACTGATCTAAATGGACATATCTACCAGCATTTATGCGAGAAATATGCAAGGAATTATTTCACTAAGATTTAAATACATTCATAAAATTAACATTTCCTTACGATGATTTGAAATCACAACCAAGTGATTGTTTGCGGGTTCTCTTTCAAACTGATCCAAACTGACTAATATATCTGCAAAAATTCATCTCACATATGCGCAAAATTCATTCCATTCTAGAAATAGATGCATTTATACTATAGATTTAAAAAATACTGTTATCTGTTATGTATACAGTGCAAAAGTTGCAGAAATCATCTTCAGTCGGTATAGAAGTAGGAGAGGATTTTGACTCTGCAGTAGCCAGGCTTGTCTTTTTGTCAACACACTAGTCAGAATGTTTTTCGTCATCACTTGTCATCGAGGTGTCCAAAGGATGCTTTTCTACATTTGCACATCCTGTTTATCTTTATCAGTGGGCACCGGGTACAAGATCAATCCCTTGGCCTTTGCTTCCGCTATTCAACATAACTTGCATAGAATGTGTAGACCACAAATCTACTTTTGTGAACTAATTCTCTAGAAATCAATATGAATCACTGAAGTCTTAAAATCATGTTATTATGCAAATTAATGCGCACATTGCAACAACATGAGTTGCTACAGTTTAAACAGGATCATATTGAATGCAATTGCAAATTATAAGTAAAAGCTAAACAGTATTTTATTTAATTCTTTCAAAAAAATTTAGCGGGAAAAAACTGGTCAACATTTTCGAATTTCCTTTTTCGGATAAGATCAATTACTAGACAGCTGTTTGAAATAGATTGATGTGAAATGCATGTTAGGAACAATCAATTCATTTGTGAGCTTTAGAAATGCATGAATATCTTTTTTGCACAAAAGATAAATGGTTCATTTAAGATATACATAAAAGAGCAAAGTTTCTGCTTCATTATAATACTGAGAGTAGTCCATTTTGATATCCGTCGTTACATTTGCAGCAAGAAATTAATAATAATATTTTACAAAATGATGCGGCACATCTCCATCACTACTCGAAAATTTGCAAAGTACTCATTTCTTTTTTTTGGCTTAAATCCATTGCTCTTTTAATTATGGCATGATATGCTTCAATAGACTGGCATTGAGAGCAATTAGCGTGCTTGTCTTTCTTTGGTACGACGGTAATTGGTTCGGAATCAAGATACTGAAACACGTACTTTGCACAATGAGATGATGCCTCTTCATGACAGCATCTTTAAAATTACATACAGCATCTTTAAATTTATTTGTTTTCATCCATGGGGCTATTCTATGTTGAAGACATTCCAATTTATATAATTCCTGATCGATCACAAGACCCTGTCACCACAAAAATAGGATGAGACAGCAATATCGGTGATGGCATACAATATAACAAGTTCAGCAAGAACGGTTGCTGAATCATTAATTGTAGCATAAGTGTCATCATTTATTACTATTAAACAACAATGTTTTGGTCCCGAATAATGTAGTCGATACAGTCGCCCTTGCATAGTCCTAATTCAAGCCATTTTATACATCATTTTACGTTGGAACCCCTCCCCCTCCCATATTATATTCCGCAATCCTGTTGTCTTTATTACTCATCCAAGTAACGCTTTGGATGGTTAATTTCTTTGGTCACTTTCTTGTCTTCGGTTGTTGATTTACAAATTCCCAACTTATGCCTCCTGCAATCATAAAACCCATGATTTCCAGACTGTTTTCGAAGGCATACTATAGTGACTCTAGGGCTATTTGTCATGATTTGCTTGACAAACATTGACTGAGACATGCATTCTTGAATAACATTAAACTTATATTGATTGGTGACTTAAATTTAAGCTAAATTACCCAGGAAATATCTTCAATGTCCATGGTTGATCCTATGCTTTGATTTGGTAGATACATAAATATATTCGCGAATACAGTGGCCACACGTTACTTAGATATCCACAGTCTTGTTTTTACTCATCAGTTTCATGTCATTATCGTTAATGGACGAATATTTTCTTATTTTCATTTTGCCTTTATATACAAATGTAATTTTTTATGGGGCTTCTTTTCCTTTCTCTAGGGTTGTCTTCATTGCCATTTTCCTCTATCTATGTGTGTGTGTGGAGGGGTTGTTGAGATTGCAGAGTGGGCCTTTTTTCAGGTCAGTGATTAATTGGTCTGTGTGTTGCCTATGATGGGTTGATATCTATGTTGAATGTAATATTGGAGTCTGGTGTTCTTTTCTGTTGCCTTGTGTGGGTGGGGTAGGTAGGGAAGGTATTTTTCAGATTTGTATTCTTTGGATGATTGTATAGCTCTTTTGTAAGTGAATTTTCAAATAATAATAACAACAATGATAATGATTTATAAAAAAAAAATAGTCAACATCATTAATGTTAACCTCTTAAACTTACTCTATTATAGCTTTGGGAATTTTTGTATTTTATCCATGTATGTATCAAGTTTTGTGTTTAGTTAAGAACTTTCATATTTAGTTTCTCAATATGATAATGATGTATTATTTTAGATACATTTCAGGTGGAAAAAGCCAACATGATGAATTCATCGAATTTACTCTCATGAAATGTAGGTTTTGCAAACGGTAAAATTCTTCTTCCAAGACTGCAAAAAAGGCGGATTATTATATCGAGACACAATTTCTATTTTGTCTTTCTTGAATGGACACTTAAACCAATTTCCAGGAGTTCCAGAGTTGAGTTAATGCCTGGCATTGGAATCTCTCACGTGGTTACACCGTCATTCATTCAGATGAGAAAAATCATATATACATGTCGGAATCCAATAGGTATATATGGGTTGACTGTGATAGATAGATAGATTAGACAGGGCTGAAATGGATAGATAGATGGATCATGTGCGTAAGGGAAAGATTACAAAGGTATAATGATAGATAATACTTCAAGGGTCAGAACTAGGTTAACCATATCAACATTTGGTCCGAGACGACACAAAGCTTCAATTTCAAATAAGACAAATATTGTTAAAAAAACTTGTTCATGTTTTCCTGGGGTTGCTTGTCTGACTGTTTGCACCTCATGAAAAAGCTGTCAAAAACTTTTGTAACAAAAATATCATTTTCCCAAAATGCTTTACTCTTTGTTAGGAAGAGAAAATAATCCATGATGTCATTAAATCTCATTCTTACAACGAAACAGAGTAAGGCATGAGAAGTGATATAATGTTTCAATTCTTCATCATACATGTAAAGTCTGTGCTCTACCAGTTTTTTTTGCTTTTCACCATCATAGTATCAAACCCTACTCGCTCAGAACATCACGCAGTCTTACATTTTGCCGATCACAATTTCATTCATGATCTCCATGATCCATCTTCCGTGTCGCAATGTCGAGCGATTCTCGCAACATGTCCTGTCCATTACCATTTAATGTTGCCAATGGCTTTTAGGACACTTGTTTTTTCTCTTATACATTTTGCTCTATTATGATCTTCCCATTGATGTTTAGGAAAATTTTCCCTGTTTATGTGGCATAATTCATTGTTAAGTTTTCCCTGTGTATATGGCATAGTTCGAGGTTCCATGTCGCAGGTCTGTATGCAATTAAACAGACTGGACTTTGACTCAATCAATGACTTTCGAGCTCTCCCTTATCCACAAAATCTGACTTCCCGTAAGTTTACATTGACAGAATCCTTGAGACACTATTTATGGTTACAATTCAGAATGAGTTCTTCGTTTGGAAAATCTGAATTCTCGTCTAGTCGTTATTCTCGTTTGGGATTCCTTGGGTCTAAAATCGATGTAAATCATAACAGATTGCTCAGCCGACACACGTTTACCGGTTGTTGCACATGTTATTCATTGCGAAGAGAAAGGAAAGGCTTTAAGGTTGGAATTATTAAAATCATTATTCGAAATGATTACCTTCAATTGGCTTCGAGCAACAACATATGTTACCTCGTACTCATGCGTGCTTGCACACACATATAAACCAAAAAAAAACACCCACACCGATAGATTGATGGATAGATAGATAAGCCTGGATGCTGCTGTCGAACTTTACTTCTAGTCTAATCATTAAAAAAAAGTGCAACTTTCGTATTGCATAAATATCCATTGATTATGTGTTCATGAAATATTAATGACCTTCGCTTGTTAATACCAGACATTACATCATTCTGTGAATAGGAAAGGGAGAAGCACAAAACATAAGGGAGACAACTCATCATTGATTGCATTGCTAATATTTTACCAATGGGATACAATCAATGAAAAGGTCCCCAACCAACAAAAAGAAAATTAGGCGAGAATTGTCATGGTACTTTTGCTACGGGGGATAAATAAATAAAAACTCCAGTCTCCGACTTGGACTTGAATTCAACAACAGATAGGGACAGAATACTATAGATGGAAAAAATCTACAATATTACATTCTCTAAAGTTGGTCTTGTACGAAACAGCTGTGGAGTTCACGGTGAGAATCAAATAAACTCTACTACAGTTCAGTCTGAGAGCGTCACAAGAGAACCATTTCTCTATGGCAGGCGTTTTTCAATTGATACTCATTCCCGCTTGTTTTATGCAGGCAACTTATTTCTGTGAAAACGTCTGTGAACCTTTATATCGAAAAAAAAAACACATAGCAAGTTACCGATGTATTGATATTGATTATACAGATCACTTTTTTCATTCCTATCCACTGGAGTCATTAATGGAACAGCTTCAAAAAGAAAATAAGTGAATTTGTTTCTTATGCTTCGAAAACTTTCTGTCCCTCATATTTTTTCCTCCAATGATAAGAAAGAAGTGCAATAAGATGTATTCCAGTCTGTGCAAATATACAAACATATACGAAGATTCTACAACACACACACACACACATAAACATATATATATATATATATATATATATATATATATATATACACACATTCGTGTATATCTTTCTAATCAGTGAAATATAACCTCTGCAGCAACAAGGATGCCTGTTAGAGAAAGTTTTTATTACTAACAGTTGATTTTTAGATTCGCTTGCAACTCATTCATCACTTAACGTCACAGACTGACTGACGGGTTGACATACCGAAATTTAACTTACACAGAGTTGCAAATTTAGATTTTTTTAAAAATCTGAATCTAGGTGTTTTGGGCTGCGTCATGATGTCAGTAATTGCTATTAGAAACTATCAACTAAAACTGTCAACATAGGTTTCCTCGGTTTTTAAGCTCGTCTGGATGGCTGACTGGCTGGTTATGTATGTTTGTATCACGCATTCAGTCCACACTAACGGAGCTAGAGGGCTGAAAATTTCAACATTTATTTTGGAGCCTTGCTGCAAGCAACAAAAAATTGATAAATAAAGCTGCCTAGATCTCATTGTATAAACTTTGCCAAAAGAAATTGCTAATCCTGACCATTGTCATACAATAATTTTCAACTAGTTCCAACGTTTGTATCACCGTTCTCATGGTTTTTGACGTAGAGCTCAAATGTGTGAACATTTCTCAGTTATTGTACCATAGGTTGATATCAATTCGATTGAGATTAAACAGAAATCTGAAAAGAAAAATGAAAAATGAAAAATGAAAAAGTAAACTCACTTTTGGGACACCCTGTATATATGTGTCTATATCTGTACATATGCAGATTGCTAAACAATGAAATATAAAGTCTACAACAACAAGAATTTCTGTAAGAGAACATCCTCATTACCAAACCAAAATTCCTTTATAGTAACCGTCCAAAGATAAACATAGTTCAGAATTTTGGTCAATAAATATTGGAAAGCGCTTATAGTTTTTTGTATCAGACCTCGTTTTTTTGATAACTGTACATCAACAGTATTCGTCATGTTATTCTAGGTTTTGTCCTTTTATAGACATCGCCAGTTTCGTTTTATTTTCTCATCAAGAGAAATACTAAGATTTGAAGGAACGAGGCTCACTTGCCTTGCAAATCTCATTGCAGAACATTCCCCCATTTTTTGCTCCTTATCTATCTTCGATCCTCTCAGTTTCCCTCATTATCTTTCTCCCTCTCTCCCTATTTTTCTTTCTCAGTCTCTCTCTCTCTCTCTTAGTGTATGTCTGTGCTCTCTTTCAGTTACTCTATCTTATTGTTTTTCTTTTTCCTACTGAAGTTTATGGGGACGAATGGATATCATGTGCATGTGTATTCGTGTGGCACAAGAGATCTTGTGAGGGTCATGAGGAAGTCGAAGATGGTGAATGGTTGGGACTTTCTCAGTCATTGGTGATTATCAAACCATAGTTGCTCAGAACATGAGAATAATTGCAAAAATTGTTCCCATTATTAAAGAGTAGGTTCTTGATGCACACTGATATCCACGACACTCATCATCTCTGACATTCACTCGACCATCACATCATCTCTTGTGCCATCCGAATACACGTGCACATAACATACATCCTTCTCTATGAACTGCAGTCAGCATACGAAAAGATTTGGCACATTGATCAATCTGTGAACTGACTATTCTTACACATTAGAGATGCATAATTCCTTCAAGTGTAACAGCCAACTGGTTTCTCAAACGGATTGAAATTTTCAGGGATTATTTATGCTTGTCAATGTATTGTGCGTGACTTACATATGCGCGCTATGGTTCAACACATAAGCTCCAACTTGTTATTTTACAGTCACACCTCGTGTGTAGAACGTAGAAGATGCTGATGACGCTTACCACAACGTAGATACAAGGTTGACATTAATAAATCTTAATATATCGGACATTCATTTCCGTTTTCAGTTTTCCAGTGTCACTTCAAAATTAATTTCCGCTTCTCTAACGTTAGTCTGTAATTATCTAAACTTGAGGGAATATTTCACTGAGAAAAAGCAAGAAATGATGGGCTGATAGAGTGTGTAATCATTTTATTAGTTCTACATCATGTGCATAAGTCTCTCTCTGAATATATATATATATATATATATTGTTTTTTTTAAGTACTGCTTGTAAACACTTGAACAACCATGCAATCTGATTTTTATTGCTAAAGATTGCAAGGACCATTGAAGATTTCGAGCAGGGGTAGGGTCGAATTAAACTGACTGTTTTTCAACTCTACCATAGCAATGTGGATTCGCCTTTTCAGTTTCCTTGATCGATTCTAAACAAGATTTTAGAAAGAGGAAGAAAAAAACTATTTTTCCAACATTGAACGATTTTATTCTACATTCAGGGCCATAAAACGTGATTTTACGTATGCCTTATTATGTTGATTGCGACAAAGTTTCTTTCTTATTGCGTAATGTTCCTGGTTTTAACTTATAAATCCAAGCGATTAGAAGCAAAATGTGTTCAAATATGCACGACCAATGATATATATATATATATATATATATATATATATATATATATATATATATATATATATATATGTATGTATGTATATATATATGTATATATGCACTACATGTGGTACAAATCAGGTTTGCAATATAACATAATATAATATAAAGTAATATCTGATATGCAGTGGACTTATTTCGTTAAGTGCTCGATATATTCAACTTCAAACTGAAGTTGGTTTATAGTAGAGCTGGAAATATAGTAGAAATTAGATTCGCTACACGAACACTTTTATGTTTCTACCCTGTTTGGGCATCCTCAAGGGAATGATTCTGACTGCTTTAGATTCTTGTTTTGGAATTTGGAGAGAGTCTTGAAGGTGTTGCGATGATGGGAAGAGATTTTTCTTCTTGTTTTATTGGTATTTTTGTAGTGTGTGTGTTTTGCTGGTGATTATAAGTTACCAGTCAAGGGGTATGGACTAAGTGTAGGAGTTATCTATAAATAGATGCTGAATTGTATTCTAAGGGAGGTTTTGATTTCAACCATGATTTTTACATTAAATTCATTGCCTATGTTAGGGTTCTTCATGACCATGGTTGATTATATTGTTCTTAATTTACTTAGACATGAGGGAAGTAGATAATATTGATCAAATGCCGGTATTTAAATGCTGTCTAATTTTCCTGTTTAATTAATCTATTTTAGTTTTTTGGGTTTTTTTTTTCAGCAAAATCGAGTATTTCAAATTTCTCATTTAGACAGAGGTAACATGGATTTTCCACATTTTCGCAAATATTGGTTAGTCTTAAAATTTTCCACTTCACAGTTGGTTCGTAATTTATTTGCACTTTTTCCATTAAGACGTAGATAATGATGTATTGTTTTTATATTTTTTGTTCGTAAAAGATGATGCATGGTTGGCTAATCTAAGTTTAAAGGACGTTTTAGATATTCTGATAGATTTTTACTTTCCTGGATCGATATTTCTGCTTGGTATACAATATTTAATCTCAGACATTCGTTTTACAAGAGGCAATTATTCGTATTGGTACAGTCGCAGTCTTGTTTCTTCATGTTTATGCTTTCTTTATTTGTGTTGTTTCTAATTATTTTATTGTTACGTTTCGTAATAAGAGTATCGAAATTTCCGGTACAACTAAAGCTGATTTTCAGTTTGCTTTTGTAAAATATTTTGCCTAATGGGTGGTTTGGAGGAAATGTTTTGTCCATTAATTGAATGAATATTTTACCTAAGTTAGTTCTTACTTGTAGGTTGAATGGTGATGTATAACAGATGATTTACATATGCACACATCAATATTGAATAAAACAGGACCTGTAAGAAGAATGTGTATCTGCATAAAGTGTTAATATAATTGTAAAAGATTGAAAAATACTAAATAAAAATATTCAAATATAAAATAAACGAAAAATATTACTGCAGACACAAAATCGAAAAATCTTATACCACAAAGTTAAGGTTCATGCAGGTAAATACCACTATAAATAGCTATTTTGTGTTACTGCATTAGTATTTTCTATTTATTTCATATAATATATTTATATTATTATTGTTGAGTATTTTTGAATTTCTACACTCACATACGTATATACATATGTATATATATATTGATATATTAGAAAATTTGTGTGTTGGCTGCAATTTTTCACTTAGAGCATATTTCTTTAAATACAAAACAATTGTCGAGTTTACTTTTCATTTAGTTTTGTTTTAAATCTTTTGTTTAGTTTTTTTAGGAAAGTAAAAACTATCCAAATATATATGTACCTATCTGTATATAAGTGAGAAGTGACACGCCGTCGTCGCAGCCCAATCGATTTTGGCCTATATACTCAAGGGACATAGGAGAAAGTTTCAGATATTATTAAAAAATGTGTTTGGGGAGATTCCAATATGCCATGCAACTATGATGCTAAGTTGGACCCTTACTTTACGTTTAATACACACATGTACATATACATATAAAATATATGAATATTCACATTTTATATGCTTATATATAATTTCTTTAAGGGGTCAATAGTGAAATGAACATTTCCCCTTCAAGAAATTGGAGGTGAAGGTGAGCCCCGCTCCCTTTACAGGGTCAAAATTGAAGGTCAGCTTTTTTTTACTTTAAGGTTCGAAACAGAAGGGGAACTTTCTCCTTTCCAAGGGATCAAAGTCCCTTCCTGTATAAATTTTCATTTGAACACGTTATCTCTGAAATGTTTTGTGTGCTCACTTTTTTAAGATTTTTTTTCTGACAGATTGGATTGCCGTGAAATCGACCAAGAGTCAAGAGTGCTGTATGTGAAAACTGCCCAAAGTATATTGCAGTAATAATTTCAGTACTTTCAACCATGGTTTTTCTTGAAAATAGTGATATACGGTCAATAAAATTATGATGTTTATAATGTATACACATCTCTATAAGACCTTTTTCGGTCCGTCGGTCTGTTATGTTAAACTACAGAAATACGAAGGATAGAACTAGTTTGATGTTATTAAAGTGTATAACATCATTAGAAGATGTGACATCTATTTTGGTTGGTTTTCCACCAGCTTTTAACGATGCCATGATAGAATATTCTAAGTCTGCATAAAAGCCAAAAACGGCCATTCATGACTTTTATGGAAAATACTTGCAAAATATTTCTGTATCACAATATCTTACAAGTATGAAAATCAATTACTTGCTCTCCTTCTTCCTTTCATATCCTTTCAGTCAAATATTTCCCAGTATATATTAGTGTAATTTATGTAGTTTTTTTCAGTAGGTTTTACGTTTCACCCAGAATTAGATATCATTGTTCTATGTGTGAATATTTCTTGTTGGGATCATAAGTTGTCTACCATGTACACGAAGATTTTAAACATTGCAAAAAGCCTTAGTGCTACCTACTTGTGTTTTCTCATTACTCAGAGTTTTGTGACGTTTTGTGAGAACATCTCTGCGATCTCCTTTAGAAGTCTAGTGGGACATTTTTATCCAGTAAGTTTAGTCTTTAAAAAGTTAGGTGGCAAATGACGGTTGTGAGAGTTATTGGAAACGAATGTTAAACACTGATCATATCTGAGGTGAAGGTGTCTAGACGTCCTCATCACACATACGTATACTGACATATGCGATATTGTGATGCATATGCTGTATATGTGTATGTGTTTGCACGTGTTTCCATGTATGTGTGCATATCTGCATGTGAGTGGGTGTATGCATGTGTATTTTTGTGTCTGTATGTGTGTATACATGGCTGGGTTGGATCAATTGCAGATTTTCGTGAATACAGTTCGAATAAGATAACCAAAAATCGAAGTATGCAATCATAAAAGTAAATACAATTCAGTGTCTATAGGAATTAAAAACCCAATTTCATAGCAAAGTTCTATCATAAACATTACAATATGGAGACATATTTGCTTATCGAATATTTGATCTCCTTGAAGCTATCAATTTGAAAACGTCACAAGAAGAAGAAAATTAGGTCTGGTTAGTCATTCAATAGAAACCATCATGTGACCAACGTCTTTTCGCAACATGCTCTGTTGGGGGTGATCGATTAAGAAATTGGGGATGGGGGGCGTTATCAATGAATAAGTCTATTTCTTTGTCTTTCAGTTGAGAAACGATCTCAGAAAACAAGCGTGAATGCCCCTGGGCGTAAACTAAAGGATCAATTTTGAATATTCTTACATTGCAAATTGAAACTCACTGAAAACCTTTTGAGGGTTTTTTCCAAGAATAAAAATATGTTTTTCTTGACATAATAAGTGAATACTCAAATTTTCAGCCCTTCAGCTTCTTTGATGAAGTCAATACTCGTGATTTATCCATACATAGTCAGCTACAGAACATTTGGTATAAATAGAGACACACTAATGAGCAAATTAGTACTTTGCTCAAAACGTCAAGTATACAATCAATGCAAAACCCAAGCTACGATGTACGGGTGCAAAACCTGGAAACTTGCAAGACGACTGGAAAACAAATTAAAAATGATACAGAAGACAATGGATAGAGGAATGTTAGCTATAACTTTTAGTGATAGAAAAGGGTCAACATGGATCTGAGAAAGGATTGAGGTGAAAGATATAGTGGCCAGCAACAAAAATGGGGATGGACAGAGCACATGGCTAGGAGAAAGGACAACAGACGGAGCAAAAGGCTGACGGAATGGTGGCCGTAGGAAGTAATCGCAGTAGGAAAAGAACAGACACAAAATGGAGAGACGAGATAGAACAGTTTGTCAGAATGACAGGGATTAGTGCAATCACACTCGTCATGGAAGGAGGTGGAAGGGGCTTTTGTTCAGCTGTTCAGCGGTGGAATTATTAAGGCTGCTGCTGCTGCTGATGATGATGATGATGATGATGATGATGGTGGAGGTGGTGGTCATCGTCGTCGCCGTGAAAAACTCGAATCGTTTGTCTTCAATTCCATCACTCTTTTCTAATATAATTGTTTCATGACATGCTTTCCAACAGAATTCAAAAACTTCAATACACTAATCTTCCAGCCATGAATTTGTTCCGATTCCTTTGTTTCTTTCGTCGACTTCTTTGAACGTCCAAATCTGTTATTGTTCTAGGTCAGAGCTAAACGTAATGGTTTGATGCAATCATTATAACACAGCATGGATAGAAATGATGACGTTGTTGAGCCTCAACAAGATAGTTGGGCCCTGTTGGCAACTTAGACGATGTGGAATGTGTTACATTTAGTCGAACGCACGCACCAGGCTCGGCACCCTCCTCGTCAGTGCAGTTTGAAGAATCGCTAAACCAACATTGTTTTGGTTTTGTTCTCTTTGTTGTATCACAGTTTTAGTCTTCATAAATCCGATAAAACTCTTTGAAATACATTTTGACTCATTATTCTTCAATAAAAATATTCAAAATTCTAGAAATTCTGCCTTACAATTGATCGATGGTTGGAATATGGCTTGTAAAAAAAAACTGGTAACACAGGAACAAGTGAAACAACAGCATCTATAAAAGACACAGAAATTGCAGGACCCGTACAAGTATTAATTTCAAGTTCGAACAGTTCTTTAGCACCGGCAAAATCCAAGAATCATACGGAAACAAATCATCCAACTTATTAAGATAAATATGTTTCTTTGTTTTTTTTTTGTTGGTTTTTTTTTTGTTGTCTTTTTTTAAAAGAAATCATGGCAATAATGATTTTAAATGTTTTATATTGAAAAATTTAGAACGGGTAAAGAAAATGCAACAGACGCGTCATATAAATCATGTTATCGTATTGCTGTCACTGGCGAGACACATATTGATGAATCAATTACTAAGCCTCACGCAAAAGATATTGTCTTTTGGATGATTGGCGCATATTCTGTTGAAAAAGTTGAAGCTGTGTCTCTTTCCGGCACTACTCAATCAAGGTGTGTTAATGATACTACCTATGTCATAAAAGCAGAACTTTCTTCACGATTACATGCATGTGGCACTTGCGCATTACAACACAATGATGTCGCTGGACTGCTTTTTTTGTTTTTTGTTTGTTTTTTCGATACGGGTTTAAGGGAAAAATGAAGAAGACTTATTTTTATGTGAAAGTTTCCAACCGCATACGACAGGAAATACCACATTATATTGCATTGATAATTTTATGAAAACACTGGTTGTAAGCTGGGAGCCATGTATTGCTTGCAGAATGCAATGATGGAGCAAAGGCAATAATAGGAAGAATAAGCGTTGTAACGTGAATAAAGAATGTAATAGTAATCATTGCATTCTTCACAGCATTATTAACAGAAAAGATTTCAGTTACTTCAAGTCGGGCTACTTTCTGGAAAAATGGGCATGTAAAAAAAAAAACAATTGATATAAATAAATCACACAAAATTTGATTGTTTGGCTCTAACAATGGGTTTGTACGATCGTTTGAAAAAATGAAACAATTAATGAATAAAAAAAGGATTTTCTTTCCTTAACTTCTCGGAGGAAGCATTCATGAACTCGAGAAAAAGAAAAGATAAAACGGAAATTGAATGATCTATAAGAAACGGAGGAGATATGCAAAACGAGGGAAGATGAGAAGAAGTGATAAAGACAGAAAAGAAGGAGAAACTTATAGAAAGAAAAACTAAGAGGAAAGATATGACACACACGAAGGAAAAGTTTGTTTTTTTTTAAAGGGGGAGCGAAAGAGAAATGGATGGACTGGAAGTTGGGAGGAGAGCGTGATTCATTAAAGATTAAAAGTCGAAGGACTGTAATATTCATGGTTTACTTTTTAATAAGTCTCTCTTGATTTTGTAAGAAAACTAGACTTAATTCACTCAGTAAATAAACAAAAAAGCGAATAAAGCCATGTCATCTTAATTCATGGTGTCCTCCTGCTTCCAGAACTTGTTCAAATGTTTTAATATGAATGAATTTTCTCTTTAAAACAATGTTTTTTCATCAAATGTCTCATTAAAATTAGGGTGACGGGGATTGTTCACTAAATATTGGTATGGAATCCATCATTGGGGGAACATCGTATGAGGTTCCATGACAAAATAAGTTTAGGAATCACTGGTGTATGGAGAATAGTCATTTCAGAGCCTGCAAATGATACTGTCTCTTATCATTCATTATTTATTTCACAAATTTGATATTAGTAAATTTATCAGGAAAAATATCTGAAAAAGAACACTATAGCGATTACACGTTAAACAGGGTAGCACAAAGTTGGGTACTACTGTATGTTTTCCTTCTATTCAATATTTTCTTTGGATTTCCACTTTCTCCTTGACATCTCGCTTTTCCTCTGCCACCCCTTTCGCCCCCAGCGCCCCCTTCCTTTCCCTTTCAATTCTTTGTTTCTTTTACGTCTCAACTTGCTATTACCGCAAAACAAACGAAGAATCATTTTAAGATGGCAAGTCTTTGGCAAACTGAGAAGCCTGCAATGTGCACATGAAAAACGATGTTCAACCTCACACGGTGTGACTGCAAGACGGCAAAATACATCTAGGAGAAGAGAGGAGTCCGTGACATCATAGAATCCATTAAGAATTCAAGTGGGTATGGGCAGGCCATGTTGCAAGGATGGCAAACAACCGATGGACATCACGACTTACTACATGGATCCCAAGAGAGCAAATGTGAAACCGGGGCCGGCAGAGTACTAGTTGGAGAGACAAACTAGACAAATTTAGAAAATACTGGCTATCTGCCCACCAGTAAAATCAACATTCAAATCTCTGGATTACTCTTGGACTCAAACTCAGGCACGAAATATGTAACTATTTCAGTCGCAAGGCAAGACCCTTCGACAATCCCCTAAAGAACAAGTCTGTAACAAAATAAGTTAAATTGGGTTCATATAAACAAGGTAAACAATCTTGGAAAATGAATGAGAGAGATTTTCACTTTTCTTGACGCATTAAGAGAAATGCCTCAAGATTATTTGTCAGATGTTTCAGGGCTCTTCAGGTTGAATGATTAGTGATAACGAATCGGATTATTAACCATTACCAACTTTTTATTAGAATTTCTTTCATCATATGCTTTTAATTGCGACTGACCGTTATCAATGATTGATAATTCATCTTCCGATTAAAGATAAAATAAACTAAATAAAAATCAGCATAAGATTTTCATGGTAGTTCTGGTCTACAAGTTTAGTATAGAATACAGCTTTCAATTTTCCAACTTAAACAAAGCTGTCAATTGCTGATAGTTGGTCTTCCAAGTCAATTATTGGACCCAGTGATATAGTGAAATAGTTGATGAATAGGATAATGTACCTTATTTGAACCCCCAATTCATACGGAATCCGAGGTTTTGTTAGGTTGACAACCCGTAAATCTAGTGGAGTTGAATCAAGCAAATGGAGTAGCTAAGACCTTACTTTCGATGTATATGAGGTCTGCCCTGAAAGTAACTTGACAACCAATTGATAGCGATCTTACTGTGCATGCTTGGAAAATGAGACACCATTCAGTCAGCTTGTGTACTGCGAGGCCGTCGAATTAAAAAATGACTGAGCGGGTCATTTTTCACGTCTCATACTGTGTTTACTGGCAAAACATTGGATCAGTAAGTCTTTCAGTCTCATACAATCCAGATTTGGCTTTCTATGAATTGTAGCTTTTCTTGGAGAAATTCAGATTGTGGATGAGATTAAGATGAATTCGAAGAGGCAGCTGATTATAGTCACAAATGAGGACTTCGCAGACTGTTTTGAAAAACCGAGAGACACTACGATAACAGTGCAAGATTCCAAGGCAAGTACTCTGAAGGAGGGCTGAGGCACCATTACCTTAAATTGGCTATTTTTCGTTGGTATTTAGTGATTGGATACTTTCAGGTAGACCTTGAAAATACAGTAGAAAGAAATCAGATTCACATCGGAAAGTAGGTAACTGGGACTCTTCTTGTTTCCAACACTAGCTGTTGGTGGGTAAGCAATGATGGTCAATTTGTAGTCAAAGAAGCTGATGATAATAACCTCAACCCTGAAAGAAAGAGCCTTAGAAAACGTCTGCTGCTGAAGCGTCGTCCATTTCGAAATGAGAATGGTAACAATAGCCGAAGATCATTATGTTATAATGCAGTTTAATATAATTTTTTACAACATGTACTTATAGTTTATCAAACATGGATTATGTAACCTTAAAACTGCTGCAAGACATATACATCATTGAGGATATCTAATCATTCATCGTGTTGTGTGTTTCATACTGGTTGGTTTACGGCGAATACAGCAAATGAATATCCGATTCTAACCACAAGACGAAACAAGCAAGTGAAAACTTTACAAAGACGAGAGATGTTCCTTCCACCACAAAAGAACGTAGAATCGTCTAAGACATAAAAAGAAAAAGAATCACGAAATAAATGAGTCAAATGCTAAGATAAGAATAACAAAAGCAAAAGATGTTAGTTTAAACGAATTCCGGAAAAAAATTGACAATGTGTTTAGACGTCTTACAAACGGTTTCTACTAGATACAAATAGTGTTGCTAAGCAACAGAGTAAACCATTTTTGCACTCTTCTCAATTGCCAAACATTGCGATGATTTCTACCTTGTTTTTTTACAATAACACATTACTACGACAATGACCACTACTACCATCACTACTACTACTACTGCTACTACTACCATCAACACCACTAACACTACTACAACTATCACCATCACAAATATTAACACAACTAACACTACTCCTATTACTACTAATATTACTGATAATAATAATGATATTATTAATAATACCAACACCATATTTACTGCTACTGCTGCTACCAACTGCCAACACAACCAACTCTACTAGGGGCTCTACTACTACTACTACTACTACTACTACTACTACTACTACAACTACTACAAGCACAATTTTATGTGGATCTTCTACCGTCTTTCCTGAAGGCCATCTATAACTCGGCCTAGGGCGTTCGTCTAAAGATTTGCATAAAAGAACATAAAGGTTGGATTGGTTCATTCAGCGTCTGTCACTTTGAAAAAAAATTCTAACAGCATTTACTTCTCGGAACTATTTTGAATATTGAAAAGAAACGAAAAAGGCAGGGCTATTGACATTCAATGTAAAGTGATAGGTATCAGGTTTTACAGTCCACCGTTAGTTGGTTCACACCTTGTATCGACGAAGGCTTCGTGGAAACAAATAAAACATCTCTTATACGGCAATCACTGTAATTTTGTTCTTCGTCTTTCATTTTGAATTTTTCCTCGTATTTACTTTGTTTTGGAAAAAGAGCCGTGATAGTTAGTTACTGCAAAAACTATCTCATAAATTCTTCACCTTTCTCTGCAAACACTGACAATTAGCGAGAAAAAATACGGGTCTTGTATATTTGCTTCGCTTTTTCTGGCTTCCAAGTTTAATGATTGACAGTCGGCGATAAATGCTATTAATCAAAACAATAAAGCGATGTTTTAAAAGTTGATCTGAGTAAGCCGAGAAAGGAGCAGCTGATCTGTTGCGAATTAAGGGTAAAACTTGAAATTTGGTAATATAAAATCACAGCCAAGTACAACACCAAGAACGTCTCCAAAAATAGAACCGGATCAAGAGTTTCAAAAGGCCCTGCCACATCACTTGCTTTGGATAGAAGTGGAGTGCCATGATGGCAACTACCCGAACATAACCTCGAGAACATCATCAAGAAAATAAAACTATACATTGGCACATATAATGCAAGAATACTCTCAACGGACATGTACTTAACTGATCTAGAGATTAGAGTCGAAAGCATTAAACTATCGGTATCATTAGCAAGTGAAATGACTCAGGAAAGAATAAATCAATCTAAAGAGCAAACATCTTTTTTGGAGCAATGGAAAAGAAAAAGGAAAACATAACGTTGGCTTTCTTATTGATAGAAAAAAAACTCAAGACAATATTGTAGAATTGAAAGCTATCTCAGATTGCATAGCCAGTGTTAACATAAGAGGAACAAACTAAAAATCATTCAAGTCTACGTTCCCACTTCACAATAACAAAACAACTTGAACTCCATACTCCAGGATAGCAAAAAATACTTTATTATTTTGGAATATTTCAACGTTTAGGTAAGACAAGTGAATTAAAGTTGTGTCAGCAAGGTCGGATATAAAATACGGACCAAAAGAGGGGAAGATCTTGTCAATTTTGCAACAGTGAACATTTTCAAAATCCCGAGCACATTCTTTAATAAAAAAAGCCCCTGTAGAAAATGAACGCCATGGAGCCCCAATCACGGAACCAAGAACCAAAACATCCAGGCAGTTAAGAACTGCACTATCAGAGACATTCAAGTCCTCAATCAAATCAATGTAAGATTTTTACTCATATTAAAGAAAAAAACGTTTCCCACACCTATTCTAACCGACGAAGATGAAAAAATTAGTCCCTACATCCCGATTTGACCCATAATATTAGAAGAAAATCCACATCCCAGGATTTGACCCTTAAGAGTTGAAAATAGTTGATTTTGACCCCTAAGTACAAGAAATTCCTGCCACTATTTTGATCCCCCAAAACGAAAAAAGTTTTCCCCCGATTTTGAGCCCTTAGAGAGGGTCAGGTAGTAATTCAAACCCATCCTTATTTTGACCCATGGATGTAAAAAAAAGTTCCACCGCGATTTTTATCCCTAACAGAGAAAAGCGTTTCTCACATCTATTTTACCTCTGAAATTGAAACGCCCCAACCTTGATTTTGATCCGATTTTGACCCCTAAGAGAGAAAAAAAATTCCCCGACTTTGCATGATGGGACTCTTTGAGCAAATAATTGATTTTATTCTTGGATAACTCACTCTATTTCTAAATAGCCTTTTTTGGTTGAAGATACTTTCGGCATAGATATAAGTGGAGTATTCTCAAATAGCTGGTCAATGATATGATATTACAGAGTGACCCTCTTCAGACGCCAAAAAGACGATAGGAATATCCAAAGTGGATTTATTGACAAGAAGCGTGGTTGCTTGGAACCCCTGCAGATAGATAATCAGTCACAGCTCCATAATTAAAGACATTCGAGGAAAGAAAGTGAAAAAGGTTGGTCAAAAGACAGAGCAGAGATTACGAGAGTAGGTTGACAGTTGGTCTACGGGCAGGCCGCTGGCAGGAGAAAGACATTGAACTCAAACTATTTCTCTCTCTCTCTCTCTCTCTCTCTCTCTCTCTCTCTCTCTCTCTCTCTCTATGAAGAAGAAAAATAAAGGTTCGATTTCGAATCCAGACATGAGTCTTGCATCCTTTGTTCCCTCCTTTGCTACGGCTGCGGTGCCGGCAGAACAATGCATCGTCGAAAAAGGTCCCCACCCCATTATGCTCCATGGTTGAAATGGTGCTTTGGTAAGGATATCTGCGTATGGATACTCACGAACTTTGCTGCGGACTCAACACCATTGCCTTGTAATGTAAGATTACTAGACGGCACAATCAGACACCTAAGATGAATGCACGATTGACCAACCTGTAGTCGGACCAGAGAGGAACCAAAACAATGAAAAAAAAGAACCACAAATGATGCCTCAGCCGGAAGATCGAATCAACATCAGAGAGGTATTTTCTTGTATACACACATACACACACGTTTACGTTTAAAATTTACGGCAAAGAAAATAACTTTTAGATATTTTTCTGTTATAACAGAAGTTCAAATGACTTTTCGATATTGAAAGGATTGGTTTGGCGATGAGAAAAATGGTAAATAACGAAAAAAAACATTGTTGCAATTCTCTTCCCTTCGTACGGAACAAGTTTTCTTTTCTGACTGAACGCAGTGAATTGTTTTTCGTTTGGTTTGTTCAACTTTATTTTTGCAATTCATGATAAATGTGCATCTTTTTCGGGTTTTCTGTACCTGTATTTTTATGTCTATTTTACATAGTGATTTTTTTTTTTTTTGCATATATTATCCGTTATTTTGGCTTGAGGTGTTAGCTTAAAATGCTTAAATCGTGAATGTCAGTTCAAAATGATTGGTAATTTTGCATCCCTATTAACCTAAGTGAATCTCTATTCGTGGAAGATTTTGTCCCGTGAGGCCCCGATTTGGCTTCTGCCGGTTATCATATTAATACGTTTTTTGAAGTTAGATAAATTTTTTCCCGTTACATCTGAGCTAAAACGAGCTGATACAACGAAGTGTTGTAAAAACAGATGTACAAACGTAGATCTTTCGACTGAGATCTATAAAGGAAGGTGTGGCATGCGCAATTTGCTTTGTTGGTGAAACTGGTTGATGATTTTCCGTGAAGTCAAAGAACCGACTGACCATCTGTTCCGACGGGTATGGCAATAGTAATCGGATTCACCTGTGGAATCGTAGGTTTTCTGTAAAGTCAGAGAATGGTTTAGATAACTGCGTCGACTAATATTGTGAAATCATCCTACTTCTGTAGATTCTTAGTCTATAAGTCATGTTGCTGGACAAAATTTGGTGTTTTCTGATGAAAGGAATTCTTATTACCCTTGAAGGGACTACTTTGTTACCCTTGATTTTTTTTTTCAAGTTCAAATTTATGTTTGCCATGTGCTATATGTATTTTGTGGTGTCATTTTTTTTTTGCATTTGCATGTGCATGTTGGACAGACTCCCTGCAGTCGGAAAGAAGGGAAAGAACAAACGTTTATTTTCTTTTTCTTTGTTTTTCGTACTCATTCGCCTTGAATAATCAATTAATTTCTCACGTAACTGCTTCTGCCTCTAGCTGATGGATAGACACTTTTGTTTTTTCTTTGTTGGAAAGAGAGTTCTGTTTTACCAACATGTTTATCGTGTGGTATGCGTACGGAATTTTCATTGAAAATACCCGATATGAAAAAAATATAGTAAGGGAAACACGGAAAAAGATCGTAAAATCCAAGAAAATGTTCCGTGAAGAAGATACTTTTAAAGTGATGGACTCGTGTCGAAATTTTAAAAAACTGCGGATTTTATATTTGATTATTTTGGTAGAGGGCAATATGTTTTCTTTTGTTGTATTATTGCACATTTTTATTGGTGACTTTTTGAATTTTTACGGTTTATTCCATTGCCTGCGTGCTCTGTTAATATATTTTTTGTTGATTTTCGGAAATATTTTCTGTTGATACCTCTTTTATTCAATTAACTTGCCCTCTCCTTACACCTGATACCGAAACTAAATGATCATCCAGCCTTTTCTCCTGTGTTTTCCACCATCATTTGTTGTGCTATTGCATGATCACACGTCAAAATTTAAACAACAGTTTTAGGGCTGGTGTGTCCAAGGCACGCTGGATATGATACGTGTAAAATGAAATATGTTTGTGGTTGAATGAGCACCGCATTACCTGAGGGAAATTGAATTATTTCTGAAAAAAAAAAAAGACTCGTGATCAGTGGTTTAACGATAGATGTTCGTACGGAAAAGTGATTTTTAGTTTCTGTGTCAGAAGTTTGAATGAACGAATCTCTGGCTCTCCTGTTCTTTCTTTTTTTTTTCCACGGCGTGGATAAAAGTATACTTGAATATTTGGTCAAAGGTAAGATGTTACAGAGTAACCCTCTTCAGACGCCAAAAAGACGATAGGAACATCTAAAGATATATTGACAAGATTAGGCGTAGTTGCTTGGAATCCCCTGCAGGTAGATAGTTAGTCATAGCCCCTAATTAAAAAGATCTTAGAGGAGAGAAAGTGAAAAGAGGTTGATAAAAAAGGACGGTCTGTAAGGATTCTGACTGCAGGAGTAAGAAAGATAGATAGTTAGTATAGTTGCGTGAGAAACGAGAGAAAACTGGTGGAAAACACAGGAGAAAAGGCTGGATGATCATTTAGTTCCGATATCAGGTGTAAGGAGAGGGCAAGTTAATTGAATAAAAGAGGTATCGAAAGAAAAGACTGCCTTTACAAATGAGACCAAATGTTGGTCACCAGATACAGTAAGAGACTATTAGAGTAGGCAGACGAGAGTGGGTAGACGCTTGCAGTAAGAAAGACATTGAACCCTCTCTCTTTCACTCTCTTTCTTTCTCTCCCCCCTCTATCACTCCCTACCCCTCTCCCCTCTCTTTCTGAAGATTTTGCCTAGTCTTCAAACGAGGACTATTGACGTATTTCCGGCCGCCAGAGAAGAAAAGTAAAAGTTCGATTTTGAATCCCGACATAAGACTTGCATCTTTTCGTCTACGGTGCTGCCAGAACCGTGTATCGTCGAAAAAAAGGTCTCCACGCCATTACGCTTCATTTGACCCTTATTTTGAAAGAAATTCCCACTGATTTCGATCCTTTCAGTAGAAAAAATTCCCCTGAAAACTGGCTACCAAAAGTGAAAAAAATCTCCCCTATTGATTCTGACCTCTAAATAGAAAAAACCTTTCCCCCCAATTTTGACCCTCATAAGTGGAGGAAAAAGTCCCCCCTTTTCCCCCCAAATATTGTGTTCTAAAGAAATTATCAGCTCGAAATATTACAAAAAATAGTGTCGTTAGATTATGAATTCATCAAGAAAAATTCTTCCATAGAATAAATGTGAATAGAAAAAGTGTTTTGATAAGGAATCACGGCGTTTGCTACTGGAAAGACAAACAGAGGTCCAGTTCAGCATCATAGTCACCTAGTAAATAGAACTCACCCCAAAAGCTCAAAATGTTACAAATCATCCCGAATCTTTCCCCCACGCTCAAATCCTGCAACCGTCTGGGAGGAGGGAGTGAACATAATCACAAAATCTCACATCTATAAATAGAGAATAATGTCAATTTATCCACTGTAAAATGAATATTTATCGTTTTCTTCCGACTTTTGAAAACATTTGTCGGGAGAAAATATCATTATCTGTTGTTGCAAGACAATACGCGACAATTCCTGATGTTCAGCTGGTTGATTGACTCAATCAAATGGAAATGTTTTGTCATGACATGGAAGCGAAATAATTTGGTTCCAGCGATTTCTTCGTAGTATGGAAACAGAGATGAAAGCGAAATATGGATTCCATTCCGAGAATCAGACAGACTAATGTTTGATTTCATTCGCAAAAAAACAGAAGTGTCTGTTTACTAGCTGAAGACAAATAATCGAAAATATATGATTCTTGTACCAACATAAAGTAACTGAACAATAGACGTACGGCATATTTCCAGTAAAAACAAAACCGAAACGCAACCTATTTCCCGCTTTCAGAAGAACATTGTTGACTAGAAAGAGAGACTATTTATTGTAACTATTCTACTTCTCTCTCTGTCTCCCTCTGTCTCTCTGTCTCTCTCTCTCTCTGTCTCTCTCTCTCTCTCTCTCTCTCTATATATATATATATATATATATATATATATATATATATATATATGGATAGATATAGATATGTGTGTGAGTGTTGAAACGAACTAAGATCCCAGTTGCTTCTTGACACACCTCTAAAGTATTTTATTTAGATGCATGTAAATAATATCAGCTTAATGTCAGTTTTACCTACCATCTTGCTGCTCATGATGTCTGAGACAGCAAAGTCACATTAAGTTGCCAACGTCTGATACTGCAGTTATTAACAATGCCATGTCACATAGTCTCTCTAGCTTTCTCACAAAAGAGTGACCTTTATGGAAATGTTTGATTCGAATTGGAAAGCTATTGAGACATTGTGATCCGTACGTACATATACATACATGGGCTACAGGATAAGACCCGCCAAAAATTACAAATTTATCCCGTCTGGTTTACCAATCATTATTGATAAAACGGGTTCCAGACAAAATCCCATGATAAGATGAAATTGTAGGAAAACATCATTTCCATAATTGATCTTCATATAGTAAGAGTTTTTTTTTTAACAGTTACCAAATTCGTACAGATACACAGGTGCATACCTAATGATTTCTATAATCTAATTTACCGGCAACGTAGGCGTGCAGTCCAACTCAGAAACGGAATTGCTGACGGAAACAGCATTTGCAGAGTAGAGTATCCCTGTGCCACTTCAGTGGGTCACATCGGGCACACCCAGATATACTTGACTTATACTGCAGTCGTATTGAAAACGACTTCAATTCCTTTTCATTCTTCTTCTTTTTTTGCTTTATCATATCTTTATTAAATTGAATTCAATAATTGATGCGAAAATATATTTCTATCAAACAATAAAATTTGTTGTACAAACACACATAGAGGCATGCATACATATGCACAAACACACACATACCTGCACACACAGAAGCATGCACAGACATACACACGCACATACACACACGTACATACACAAAATTATACGCATACGTATACACATGCACACCCACAATCAAATACAGAGTCATGTGCACCCCCACACAAACACATACATGTACACAAAAAACATGCAAACACACACGCATAAAAACAAAGAGAGGCAATGCTTAACCACGTACAGAACACACATATACAGAGAGAGACATGCACATACATACACAAAAACATATACGAGAAGAGAGGCATTCATATACACACACATACACAAACGCACACATGTATGTTTATACGGGGACTTGGAATCCCAATCACGAAACTAAGAACAAAATCGACTCCACTGTAGCAGACATTAACGACCGTGTTAAAGATATCCAGGTCTTAAATCGAGTCAGAAGCGACCAGAGGATGGTGAGATGAACAAATCAAATTAACAACAAGAACGAAGGAAATTTTTTAGCACTGAACATCAACTACATGACATGCAGGGAAATAATCAACCTGATTCGACCGGCTCAAACTGAAAAGCAAATATGAACTTCTTACAGAATCAGAAAGCAACGCTGACACCAACATAAATGAACTATAAAACAGAATAAGAACCCGACTGATTGAAATCGCAGATATGCCAAAGAACAAACAATTAATCAATAAACTCTCGGGAAACTAAGTGTCCCATGAAAAGTGTCGAAATCTCAACCCACCGACTACAAGAGAAAAGATTGAATCAATTGAATTAAACAAAACTATCTCAAAATGGAAAGGGAAGACAACGACAGTCTTTGAGAATATTCTAGGTAAGTGTAACAAAACTATCGACTAAACCCTCTTGAAAGTCAAATAACTAGCGGACTGTAGTCCTCCAAGCACGAACCACAGAAGACCAAGATGTACAGGAAAGAAGCAACCATTTCGAACTTTTACTCAGAGGTAGCCAAAGCAAGCTATCGAACGATCAGAAGGGGAAACAATGAGACTGGATAACATCACCATCAAACTACTCAAAAGAGCTGGTAATTCCATCACTGAGAAACTAGTCCAACGAACCGTTCCAAGAGAGTAAAGTCCCTGAAGATTGGAACTCTGCAATCATCAAGCTACTATGTAAAAATGAAACTAAAAAAATGCAGGTGGCTACGAACCAATCCGCTTACCCAATTGCATGTACAAACTCTTCCTCAAAGTAATAAATAACCAAATCACCAACATACCAGGCGGAAACCAACCATGGGAACAGGCTGGCTTCGGTGGATCAACTATGTAGCAGAATACAATATGCCATTCGCTGTAGTATTTGTTGACTTCAAGAAGGCCTTTGATTCAGTGGAAAACCAGAGTCATCAATGCAATTATACAAAAAGGCCTAGAGACCGTATATGTCAGAGTTCTACCGTCCCTTTTTTGGGCTATCTGAAAGATCGGAGTCCTTGGAGCTCAAAGAAGCTCTGACAGAAGGCTACATCAAAATTTTTCGAATATCATCTTGTACGCAAGTATATATGAAATATATTCTACAAATGTATCATTTTTTCAATAATGATATTTGATGTACTCATGATTCCGTTCTTAAAAACCCCTTCAGGTAACCGAAAAATTAATTTTAGCTATGCTCTTCCGTATTCAAAGGATACGCGTTGGTTTATATTTATGTATGTTTTAATGATTATTTTTGTGGGACTATTATGTCCATGGCTTCTCATTACATCACTCTCAGTTGATAAATGATATGACTGGTGTTGGCTGTTGCAGTGCTAATTGTCCTGTTGTTGGTTCTGAGAGGAGAGTGTTGAATCCCCTGACAATGCTGGGCTGGTCTTCTTATCACTTCATAGGATCATACAGCATTGATACAGACATACATTTTTTATTTTGATATCTAAGAATAATGTTTGTTTTTCATTTTATAACTTATAGATGAATCACCGAATAAAAAGTATTGGATTTTTCTTTTATTCTTAGTACTGTATAGTCATCTGTTTCTTCACAGTTTCACAACACTTGCCTGGTGGTTGTCGTTGAACGTTGAGTGGTAGTAAGTTTTCTCAGGTCTCTTGTGTACTTCTCATATCGTGAATACATATCTCAGCAGTGCAGCTGTTTTTACTGTCTCGACCATGCCTTCCTCATCATGGTTGTCAGGTCATTACTAACAATTGGAAATCTATCTCATATTTCGAGTACACTCCTCGGTATTCGTGTGGGCCCACTAGTACTGTGGTCCACGTAGTCTCAAACCTTCATTTTATCTACAATTCCTCTAATATCATTTTCAGAGTATTTGGCATGGTTCCTAGTGCACCAATTATCATTGGTAATATCCTGACTTTCATATTCCACACCTTTTTCGGGAACTCACAAACTCTTGATATTTCACAAGCCTTTCAATCTCTTTCATATTCTCTTTGTGATCTGCTCGCACAGCCACGTCTTTAATTTGCCAGTTTCTCTTCCAATCGTCAATGACTACCAGGTCTGGTAATCTCACTTAGATGAAGTGATCAGTCTGGATGCCAAAGCCCAAAAGTAATTTGTGGCTTCCATTTTCCACGACTGTCTCGAGTTTTTGCTGATACCATTTATCTGCATGGTCGAAGCTCTGTTGTTTACCTAATTCCCAGTGTGTGACAGTGGCTACCGTGTTTGTGTACCCATTCAAGGCGAGTTAACCATACTCATTGGTTATGTTGTTTACAATCTCTAACTTTCCTCCACGTAGGCGGCATTTGTCGTTTTTTCACGTTGAAATCTTTTGTTTTGATGCATTTATTTTAGACTGCCATGATGAGCAATTGCGTTTCGTTCTCCAAGTTTCCTTTGCGTAGGCATGTTGATGATCTCCCGTCTGCGATATCCTGTGTCTATCTTTTGAATTCCCTGTGCGGTTCCTCTTCTACTATTTTTATTTCCTGTTGTTTGCTGTGCTATTCCTTCGTTTGCTACTTTCCCGTCCTTTGCAGCACAGCTTTGGCATTTTTTATTATGTCTTCACAGCTCGACTGATTTCGATTTTTGAAAGTCACCAGCTGGATGTCGACCAGAGACCTAAGGCTGGTTACCTTGTTATGCAAACTATGATAGCTCGAGAGGAGAAAAAACAGGCTTGTATATATACAAAAGCTATAATGCTCTCATAAACATACATCTACATATATATGAAATGATATATACTAGATGCAGTGCATTCATTCACATAGAATTTTTTAATAACGTGCACACTGGAAGTAAGAATTATTAGATAAACTTTTCATGTATGTTTCTCTACATGCACTCACACAAGACCGAGATGTAACATAAGGTCGATTCAACATGGATTTCGGCTTTTACTTGGAAAACAAATCATAGAATACAAATAAAATATTAAGAAGTTGTCAAATAATGATTATACAGGTTAACAATATTCATTTAAAAATAATAATGGAATACAAAGGGTCTCCGACATACAATAGGTTTAGGGAGCAAAAATATAAATAAATAACAAAACTGGATGCTGCAGAGTAAATTACCTCTAGAACGACTCGTGGGGACACCCCAAAACCACAATGAAGCTCAAGAATGGCCAGATAACATTTAAAAAAACTGGAAGACATAGGTGGACAAATTGTATTGAATAAAACAACATTGAAATAAAGAAAGATATAAAAAGCATACGGCACGATCCCATTCAGCTGAATATTCGAATGCTTTAGGATATTCAAGATGGCGAGATTCATAGCCAACTCTTCGAACAAAATGGTAGAAAAAAAGTAGACTTGACAGCCATAGGAGAAAACTTAGCACAAGAAAGTATAAAAAAAGGAAATTTTCCAAGGAGACACTCTATCCCCACTACTATTTGTACTAACCATGATACCACTCATCTCAAATTTTTAAAGACTGCAAAGGATACCAATTCTCCAGAGTTAAGGGAGAAGTCAACCACCTCATGTACATATATGAAATAAAATGATTTGCAAAAAACAGGAAAGAGTTTGAAACGTTGTTCAACAAAGTGAACAAAGACAGCGATGACATTGGAATAGAGTTTGGAATAGAAGAATACACACTAATGGTAATGCCGTAATCCATAGCACTGTTGTGGACTGTGAAGAGGTTTGTTCGAGACTTGAGGTCAATTAGTCCCCAGTAGAGACCACCAAATAATGTGCAAAGTGGAAGCAAGCTATGTCCCAGTGTTCCAACCTTGTCCATGCAGTTAACCATTATGCCACTTGCAACTCCTCAAATTACTCAAAAAATTGAGATTTTGTCAAAGAGACTGTTCATTATTGTCAAAAGCCCATTTATGAATTCGGACACTTCTGGGGTAATCGGAATAGTTCCAATTTTCCAACTGGGCTTTTGAAAATAGTGACTATTTTTTGCGATAAAAAATACCCATTTATCCAGTCAATTGGCCTTACCATGTATAGAAACCATTTTGCTTTACAAACCCTTTCTCATTATTAGCACAGTTTATTTTTCTAGTGTCACTTCCCATTCAATTCAGTCTTCTTCAACTCTATCAATTGTGAATATGTTGTAATAAATACTCCAAGTAGATGATATAGAGCAGAGTGGGGCTGTGATTTGGAGGATAGTCATCCGAATGATGAAAAGGGTAAAAATCCATCAAATCACCGTTGGCACCATCCTTAATTTCTAGCTGTGGTCATATTAAGTGGTCTTTGAGGAGGAGGGGGTCCGTAGTAAAGCATGGCTTTGGTTTACTTCAGTATTCTATTAAAAATATCACATTCCAAACACTGGCACACCTTATATTTTCCAAATAAGTTAAATTTATTCTTGAACACTTTTTTCGTTATATCTCTTATGGAATTTTTTTTTAAATCTAAAAGAAATAAGTATGATCTTTTTCAATTAGTTATTTTAGTTTCGCGAATTAGAAGCCATTCTTATTGTTCTTAAACGTTGCATTATATTATAACTAATTAATCCCTGTTAGAACATCCGTAACAAAAATGAAAGATGATTGCATTGGGGATGAAACGAAAAATTTGTGTCAAAAATTCAAAATAATTCAATAAGCAAAAATGAATTCAAGGAGCTGATTTAAGGTTTGGAATGTAATATTCTGAAAAAGATATTGAACTGAATCAAATACTTGAGTTTAATCAAATAAATGCTTTAGAGGAATTTTCTTTTAGAATTTCTCTTTCAAATGGATAATAAAAACTTAAAAGTGAAAAACTTCAAAGCAAATTGAATCAATTTTATGAAAAATAATAACTTTTTCCGTCTTTGTAAAATTGGAAAAGATCTTTTTTTTTCATCAAAATATATGTTGAACCTCACTAATCATGATTTCATTAGTCTTACAGAATCAATGGTTTGAAAGAATGATCAAAATCTGGTGGATAGGCATGAACCAAGGCGGGAAATCACTATGAAAGCCCTGCATGAATGTTAAATGTATCGTCAAAACCATTCTACTTTCTCAAGTTATTTCGATATCATCATTTTTGTTCCTCGATAATGAGTGTTACTTTTGATTGATTATGTATGAAAATACACAGAAATTGGCTATCATTACCTTCAAACTTTTGCTTTTGTGGCCAGGTTATTCTTGCTATTCACTTTTGTGACCAGGTTTTTCTAACCTGACTAAAAGTGTGCAAATTCATCCGTTGTCCAATTGAAAATAACTAGTTATCAATTATCACTGATCTGATCACAAAAGCAAAATTATATAGGAATGACAACTTTTTTCTCTACAAAACCAATTAGATAAAATCATTTATCATACAGAAACAAAAAACAGTCTCTTTTTTAAAAAATTTACTCGATGTTATATTTTTTCTTGTGTCCATTATTTTGATGGAAAGGGATTTTTTTTTCTTTGTCGTTTCTCTCATTTGATTCAATATTGTAAAACTTGATCAATAGTGAAAGCCAGTTGTCTATTGGTCGAGTGGAACGACATTGTGGAGAAGGAAGCCGTGACGTTGATGGCGTTAATTGTTGTAATTTGACAAGGTAGCATGGTATAGGGATGAGGAGGCTGTGACGTGGATTTTGGTGATTGGTCAGAAGGAAGACGAGCGCGGAAGCCTATCAAGTCGATGGTGACACCATACATCATTTTGATCACGAACAGATCAATATTGTCTCGTACATTGCGTTCTTTCACGCCGTCCTTATATCGTCTTCCTTGATTTCTTCCACGTTTCCAATGCAAACGATCTTGTGATGTTAAGCGTTTTATTTTCCCTGTATTTGATGACATGGTCCAGGAATCTAAGTTTTTTTTCCGATTTAATGCCATCATTTGCAACCTTTTTGCGTAGCTGCGCCTGGGTTTCGTCTCATTTGTTAGCCTAATTCTATAAGTGTAGTCTGTTAATAGTTCGTGTGCTATCGTCGTAGTGACGTAGCATCAATTTCACCATAACGGCATTTGTTGATGTGATTATTCATTTTTTCTCTTTCGTCCTTTCCCTTTCTTTTTCTCTCTTATTATTTGTTTGTCTTTTCTTTTGCAAAACTTCTTCCTTCCCTCCTCTTCTTTTGATTCCTACTTTCCCAATCCCTTCCATCCATTCATCTAATCGAAGTCGTGCTCTTTGTACGAATAAAGAATAAAGACATCGCGTAAAAGATCATTCTGGTTCTCCATCTTTTCTCTTTCTTCCCTCATTTTTCATCTTCTTCTTCCAACTTTTTCTTCTTCTTTCTTTCTGTCTTTCCTCATTTCTCTTCTCATTCCTTCTTTTCTCTTATTCTTTCTTGCTTTCTTGCTTTCTTTCTGTCTCCCTTTCTTTTTCTGACAGTCATCATTTCTTCCTCATACACTTGGTTTACCTCTGCCAACAAAACTGGAAGAGGTAAATGTATTCATGTATATTTGTCAGTTGGTCTGTCTATCCGCACAAGTTCTCCATGAATTTCAATGACATATTCAGGAAAGATGGACCATGAGCTTTGGGAGAAATTCATTGCAGAGAATATTTACAATTCTCACGTCCAGTTAGAATACCAGACGATTCGAGGGTAATGAACATAGTCCAAATTTCTAATCGTGCATATTAGTGTAAATTCTCTGAAAATAATAGTAAATAAAATTAAAGAAAAACAACATTTTTTCCAATAAATTGGCCATATCTTGACAGAAATCATTCTACGATCCGAATTATCTTATATATATATATATATATATATATATATATATATATATATATATATATATATATATATATATATTCGATTTTATTTTTTCTCGTGTCCATTCTTTGAAGAGAAAAAGCTAATTCTCACTTTTTACTAAAGTACATTTTTTTTAATTTTATAATATTTCTGTCTAGTTCAAATCTTTATCTTTTTCAATTATCACAATATGCTTATCACATGCGTACCTACTAGCAGGAGGAATAACTTTCCCCATCAGATCGTACCAACTATTCTCACTGGTGAGTAGGTTGGTACACTTGTTTCCGCATGTTTAAATGATAATACAATAAAACTTCAAATTATTGTTTGAGATTTAAACAACTCATCCAAAGGAAATTTCTTTTCCATTGTGACTTTTGGTCATATTTGAAAAACCTTCAATGTAAGTTACAGCCATCCAAGTGACAATGTACTAACTAGCTACGCCCTCACTCTTAAGCCATAATGAGAAGGATTATGAGCAACTTCTGGCTTCAAAAATGAAAGTTACTTGATGTTTACTATCAGCTAAATAAATCAAGGGTCGACCTACTCATGGAATCGACATACACGGGTATACGCAGCAACTCTATTTTGCGGAAAAAAATGATGATTTTCCCTTTCTTTATAACGTACGAAAACCTCACTAATCCAGGATTCGCTAATTCGTCAGCTTCGATGGTTCTGTATGATCAAATCATGCAGAGAATATAAAACAGCACAGTATACAAGACGATTGATAGGAGTCCGAGATATCATAGAAATAGCGAGTGGCTGAACATGTTGCTAGAATGCCAGACAACCCCAGGACATCACAACTCACAACGTGTAACCCAAGAGATCACATTTGATGATGATGATGATGATGATTTGGTGGTCATGTAAGTATAAACAAAGTTTTAGCAGGAAATCGACACCGAAAGAAAAAAAGGCCCCGCACTTTTATAAAAGTTAATTTTATGGTCAAAATCATTTTACCTTCTATAAAAAAAAAAAACCTTTTTCAATTTGCTCGTTTTTTTTTTTTTTGTTTTTTTTTTGTTTCTGTTTTTTTTTCTCGAGTTCATTTTTTTCAAGAGAAAAGCCATTTTTTTTACTATTTCTCGGTCGACCAGTAGTGGAAGCCAGTAAATTGGTCAAGTTGATGACATATTTGAGAATGAATGTAGCTGATGGATGCAAATCAGTTAAATAGACAGTGAATGGAGGATTTTAACGAGAGGTGCTGATGATTGGTCAGAAGGAAGAATGCAGGAACACTTCAAATCGATGGTGACGCCCTACATAATTTTGGTCACAGACAGATCAAGTCTTTGGCTTCGACATTTCTCTTCTTCTTTTCTTCTTCTTCTTCTTCTTCTTCTTCTTCTTCTTCTTCTTCTTCTTCTTCTTCTTCTTCTTCTTCTTCTCCATCTCTTATCTTCCACATTGCGCGCTTGGTGACCATGGCTCTCGACATTGAACGATCCCCTTGCGTACTTGCAGATTTTGGTTATCCACATTGAACGATCCCTAGCAGTGTCAATAATCTCCAATGCAGTGAGTTTTTTCGTGTGGTCCATACATTTTGTTCGTTGTCACCCTCCAACAACTTGTCTCTAGCCTACGAAGAATAAAGTTAAGCATTCAAAATCTTCCGTTTCTGATGTTATGGTCCAGGAATTTCAGCTTTGCCTCATTTAACTTTCTCAATTATGTCTTTTTCGTGTGAGTGAGTTCGAGTACTGGTCCATTTGTTACTTCATCTCTTTTATGATGCTATCCGTATTTGCTTTACATCAGGGAGCTTTAGTGCGGTCGGCAGTTGATACCTTTGTCTGTCTTTTCGTTTTTCTGCCTGTCTAATCAACATCTTTACAAGTTCTGGATGAATTTTTATGAAATTCTGGAGACGTCTGGAGCAAAATGAAGTAATTACATTTTAGAGTGGATCAAGTAATGTATTTTTATTGAGAGATATTTTATTAATATGAATGGAAAAGTAGGCTTAATATAAATTAGAAAGGTAGTAACTCACTAATTGTCCATACTGCGAAAATTTCGTCCTCTCCCGCTCCCTATCATTCGGTATCTAGTTAGGCATTGGATAGGGAATGCGCTCTCTGGATGCTTCCTCGTTTATTTCATACGCCATTATCGTTGCAACGTAGCTTTTCTTATATTTGTCATAATGACTTTTGCTGTTTCTAAACCGTCAACCACAACCGTCACCAAATCTGTCAACATAGGTTTCTTCCGTTTCCAGACGTCTGGCTAGGTATGTATGAATCACATATACTGGCTACACCAATGAGGGCTGTAATATTCAAACATTTACTCCTTAATAATTAGGACATAAGTCTAAATAACCTTTTTTTGTTCTTTAAAAAAAAAAAAATAGCTTTTAAATGGGTGGAGGTTTAATTTGAAATGTATGTTTTTATTAAAATAGTCCTATAGTTTGTGTCCGGTAGCATTTATGCTTGTTTTTTGAAAATTCTGAATCTTTAGCGCTCAAAATGAAGCAAGAGAATTAGCTCATTCATCAATCACCTCTTTTCAAAAAGTTTTGATTGATCATGACATAGTGCCAAAAATTGTTGTTGAAGCGACCGTTCTTATCCAGTGACTAACCAGACCTTCCTTTTTTTTATCATTTTTTCCTTCCTAATAATGTTGCATTTTCTGCTGATGTTCACGCCATTATGTCGTCTGCTGGGTTGAAAGCCAAGAATAATGATGCGCTTGTCTTTCTTGTCCTTTTCCTTTCTCTCATCTCTATTGTCTACTGTTGTCCCGCGTCGTGTCTTTCCAGATTCACCAAAATGAATCTCCAACATTTTGGTACATTCGGTATATTCAGATTCTTTTTCTTTTCTTTTTTTCTTTTTATTAATAAACTGTTTTATCATTGATCAGAATTCTATGAAAACTCAATATGGAACTATTGTGTTTTCTCTTGAAGAGAACCATTTTAAATCATATAGTATCCTTCTGGTGTAGTAAAATACATAAAATTATATTTTGACGCTCCTTAAATTGAAAAAAAATTCTTTTGAAAATGTTGAGGTTTTGGGTAAGGAATAACTTTCAGTATTTTACGAACATTTGCACAGGTTCTTCTCTGTGTATGTCAGATTCCTAGAATCAGAATCGTACTAATATTTCTTTTTGAATTTCAATACTTGTACTGTATCTTTTTCGCCTTCAAAAAATTTCAGATTCTCTTTTCAAGTTGCAAGTAGTAACTAAAAGGCAAATAATTACGACTCAGTTTTACGGGAAAATCTGCCCTATAGTAAGAGATGTGTCCGTCCGTCTATCACATTTTTTAAATGAAAATTTTACATTGAAAGTGGTGGTTGGTGGAGGAGATGTTCACTGAATGAAATCGCAAAGATTGCAAAGAGGGTCGGGGAAAGGAGGGAAGGGTAGCGTGGGGATACGGAAAAAGAAAGGGGTTAAACATTAGAATGGATCAACTCCGCCAACGATCAAAGAAAAAAGACAAGAGAGTAAAATAAGGTGGAATTGAAATCGGTTCCGAATATTCGCGAACAAAAGATCTAATTAAGTTTCACGGTTGGTTACTTCGAAAACTCCAAAGCATTCTTCCAGATTTTACGGGTGTTTCAGATTTCCACCCCTAGGAAAACTTTTGGCAAATCCATGGGTATCCTATGAGCTTTTAATGATTTTCTTTATTTTTTATGTTTTGAAACTCCCTTTTATTTGAAAATAAAGGTTGCATCACACAAGTCCGAGATATACTAGTCCAGCAGTTTTAATGGTTTTGGAAAGCTGATTTGAATATTACGATCATGTTGGTACGAGCGAAGGAAAATTGGCAGGAAATCGAGACCTGAGGGAATAAAGCTTAAACTTGCATAAAAGGTGCATTTTTAAAATCATTGTGCCACAAGTAAGAAGAAAGATTGGAGAAATTCTAAAATAACATTTATTCCTGTACACTGCATAGTACCTGGGGATATTTTTGAACTCTGTAAATGTGGAAAGTTATTTACTTTAAACAAAAATGATAGTAACAATTCTTAAAACAACAATTCTATTTCAAATATCCACCAAAAATTGATGATTCAATATAAAGTATTCATATAATTTGTGGTATTTATTTAATAAGGGACGTTATTATCAGTAATACAGAACAGAGATTACTTAATCTTTCCAATTTTAAGTCAGTTCAACTGGTTCGGAAAAATCTGCCACAACAGCAACTGTCAGGTCCCAAAGTCGCCGGATCAGTGAGGTTCAATCTGTATGAAAGTGAGTAAACAAATTGAACGTTCAAGGATTCACACACACAGATTTTACAAGAACTGCGACAGCAGCAAAAAAGAACATAATACATATCGACGTCATTTTCACTAAAACCTGAATGAAAACCAGGCAGGAGAAATATATGTAAAATCATTCCTTGGATCTTCCCCCAAATGATATCAATTATCCTCTAGACAATGGTTTATCCTTCTACAAGATGCCATCAAAATTCACGAAGAACTTTAGTGTATATTTATCTATGGGAAGGGAATAAATTTTGAAAAATACCAGTATCTGATCCAAAATTTAACCATCCCCTCCTTAGTCCATTGCTGACCTTCCCACGAAGTAACATTGAAATTTATGGTGAACCTTAGGAGATATTGTATGGGCAAATAGGCTGACTGATTGACGGACAGACACTTCTCGTACTTTGTTGGTAGGGGTAAATCATTCGAGGATCTTTAAGAGATTTTGGGTTGAACGTGTTTACCATCTCTCTAACCTTTGCGATACTTTGTTTTGGGGAATGCATAATTCTTGCTCATTCCAATGAAAAACATGTTTGCTTTTGTCTAAAAGGACATTGGAAGATGTTTCTCTCTTCTTTTTCTGGAAAAACAATGGAAAGATTCCTCTGTTTTGACAATTACTGGCGTCCTATGCCACTCCTACAAGTACTTATATACTTGAGTTGTGATTATTGAACAAGAAACTTTTTTATGTGACGTGTAATCGATAGTTATGTGCTCCAATCACTTGCATATCAAGTTGTGCATAAACAACATTGGTCATCTGGACCCTATATGTAACTTGGATCTTTTTCAAAAGATCAATACGAATATAGCCAGTTGCACAAATCATCCTCTTTTCAAAAAACATGATAGAAGGTTCAAATCGATTTTTGTTTATCATAAGACGACTTAGTGATCATAATTGATTTATATCCTCTTCATTTTTTTTTTTTTTTTTTTCAAAATCATCCCAACCCCGAAGTGATAACTTCCGTTTTTCACTATTGGGTCGCAAATGGGCTAGTTTACCTGAACTATAACTCTGTATGCTGGAATGCCAACCTTCATATTCTTAGTTATAGCTTTTTTCCTTGCAGAACAGATATAAACTGAAAAACACCTTTGGAAATCTTACAAATTTTTTTCCTCAACTGTACATCATGCTTCCTGTACGAACTTCAGTTTTTTTAGTATGGTGTTGTCGAGACTGAAACAATAGTTTATATGGACTAAAAATAAACATTCGTAAATGAGTTAATTTATATATTTTTTTGTTCATGATACAAAATGAATTATTTATGAAATCAAACACAAGTGAGAATGAGACACCGGGAACTTTAGTCGCAGGTAAATGAAATTTGCAATTAAGAGCCGAGGGTGAAATGAAGACACTGAAATATTTTTAAGAAACACTGATTTATGTTGACTAGAGGTGCCCGTACCTATGGGTGCATGTTTGAGAGAGCCTAGATTTTTTGGTGTGTGAAGCAGCCAGTCATAATAGTGAGGTAAAATATTTTTCCGTCCGTGATGCAGAACTACGATTTTCTACAGTGTTGCAAATTTAGATATTCTATTACTAAATTTAGATCGATACCAATCAGATATTCCATTTTGTGAACTTGGACCTAGCCACAAACTTCTTCATGATATAGATGAAATAGTAATTTATATCTATAATTTCAGATAAAAGGTTTATAATCTGTAATTTTTTTCATTCTAATTAGATTTCTCGATAACCACAGATCCCAAATACTCGCCATTGCCTTGTGTGCTGACTAATGTATCAGGCGAATGTCAACTTCATACAATGACAAGTTGTCAGATAATCACTGTGCACACAAAGACAGACAAAGACTTCTTCAAGATTATATTCCTTCGCAAATTGAGTGGCACTACTTCAGGTACCTGATACCTTAGTCTATTTTCACATGTCGCAAAAACCTCGTGGAACTCAGAGATGAGAAATCAGTAATATGTGAAGCTTATTCATCGATGGGTAACATTGAAGATGATGATGATGATCATCATCATCATCAGTTCTTTCTTATTCCTATCGTATCTCTCAGCTGTTTATTCCTGGCTCTGTGCAACCATGACGCTCAAGCTTATCGTCAGTCAACCCTTCGAGCTTTATGTTCACATTATGGTTTTCACTAAGGGTAATGCCGTACTCATCAAATTAGATGAGGAGATTCTGAAATGTGTCTGAATGTATCCCAGCACCCTGGTTGCTCCTGGTTTTTAATCCAAAGTTCTCGTAGACTGGTTACCTACCATAGCTACACGACCAAGACTGCCTTACTTTTGCCCATAGCTGGAAGGGTAGGAAGAGATGGGCACATGTTTTTTTCAGAAGCTTTTGTACGAACTGAACATAAACTGTCTCAGCTGCAGTTTGATTTAATTCCCTGTTCTGATAACCATTATGCCACCTGTACATCCCTTCGAAAAAATTAGGATTTATCGTTATTGAGTTTTCACACCAATAATAAAACGTGGATTAAACAGGAGAATAGGCTTATAGACTTATAGACTTCAGTTTTGATTATTGTACAAATAAATCATATAAGCGACATAAAATCGTTCTTTCTGTGTTTCGATCATTTGAATATCAAATTGTGCGTAAACAACAAGGACCCAAAGGGAAATTTCTGCCTATTCCAGAATGGATACAAATATTGCCAGTTTCACAATTCCTCTCAATTTCAAAAACATGATATAAAAGCTAGAAATAGTTTTTTTAACATACAACGACTTAGTGAACATTTCTAATGTTGTTTTTGACATTCACATCGTTTTACTGGCATCAACGATTAGATATCATGTGTATCTATGTGATTGTGCGTGCGTATGTATGAATCAACCCCAAAATGATCACCACCATAATCATCGTCATCATCATCATCATCATCATCATCATCATCATCATCCTTTTCCCATTCCCAAGGGGGAGGGGTATCGTGTCCATTCCCACTGATGCCTTTTTGTTTGTCTTCGGTCGGCTCCGTGGGCTGTATGTTCATATAGTGGCTTTGAATGACAGTTGTGCCTTACCATGCTTGGTAAGGGATTATTGACAGTTACCCTTCCTTAAGTGAGTGCGTTCCAGCACTAGGGTTCAACATTTCGGTTGCTCCTGGTTTTGGATTCAGTTGTCCATCTCCAAGACCGGATGCCTCCCGAGGCTAGAGGGCCCAGTCTACCTTATTATCTCACCTATATCATGAGGATTTTTGTGGCAGTGTCTGCGTTCTGCTACCAATAGGTACATTGCAGCAAGATGTTATGATCCAAGGTACCCTAAAGTGTCCACGATTAGTGCAAGTTCCTAACAGGGATCCGATTCAAAGGATTTTCTTGCAGTTTCAGGGGCAAAATTCAAGTGTTTTTGGGGTTTTTTTTTCAGTTTTTGGGTACGAATTCAATGAATTTTTTCTTCGATTCCGGGGACTAAATTCAAGGGGATCTTTTTCAATTTTAGGGGTCAAATTGGTGGGAAAATTTTTCTCGCACTCTCAGGATTGAAATCAATGGAAATTCACTCTTTCACACATAGGGCTTAAAATCTGAGGAGGAATTATTTTTCATTTTTTGTGACAAAATCATAGGGTGGGGGGAATTTATTTTCACTTCCGGAGGTCGAAATATAGGAAAAATTCCTTTTTTGTTTTTTGTTTTCAATGGTCAAAATTAAGGGAAAGACTTTTCGTATTTCAGGTTGATAATCGAAGGGGGAATTATTTATCACTTTTTTTTTTTTTTTAAATTTTCTAATTCTAAGGGTCAAATTTTAAAGGAAATATTCCCCACTTTTAAGATTAAAATCTAAAAAGGTGTTATTTTCAGTTTTAGAGATCAAATTCCGAGGAATTTTTTCTTCCTTACTTTCAGGGATCATATTCAAGGGGATATTCATCTTCAATTTCAGGCAGGAAGCATTATCTCCATTTTTAGTGTGCCAAAATAGGAGTGGACGTCTTTTTACTGTTTCATAGGTCAAAATTGTAGGGGAGCCTGTTTCACTTAGGGGCCAAAAGCGTGCGTGATTTTTTCCCCTTTCAAGGATCAAAAGTGAGAGGGACATTATTTATTTTTCAGTCGACTAATACGAGGATGAACAGGATTGTTATATCAGCAATTTGAACTTTGCTTTCTCTTTGTAAATGATGTACCACAGCCGGAGTTAATGATTCAAGTCATTCCTAGAATGTGCAGAATTAATGCATGGAAAAATTCAAGTAGATTTTTGGATATTTCAAAGGGTTTCGAAGGTAGGTTCTATTCACCACATGGCTATGATACTGAACTTTTCCTCAGTTTGTGTTTCCCGTTGGAAATATCATAATATCATATTAAAACATTCATTTGATGTACAATTAAATCTTTGAGAAAAAATTTTTTTCACATGATTTCATATTCTGACGACATTATCTTTTGAATTTTTTTCTACATGTTAGTCATTTTTCCATAACAGAAATTTGGAGGTATAGAAGGTTTTCTATTTGTGATATGTTTATATTACTGAACTCTTTACTTGATGAATAAATTCGAGGATTTATTGTTACGTAAATTATATGGAAGGAATTTTCATTTTCACTTCTAGGAATCAAAATCGAATAGAATATTCTTTTTACCTTCAAGGATCATTTTTTTTTTCCAATTTTAGAAGTCAAAATCTAAGGGAATTGTTACTATTTCTAGGGATCAAATTAAATGATGAAAATCCCTTTCCGATTTCAAGGATCAAAATAGAGGTCGGGAGGTTTTTTTCACTTTTGGGGTTCAAATTGAGGGGTAAAATCTTCAGTCTCAATTTCAGATGTCAGGATCGAGAGGTGAGATTTTTCGCCCTTTTGCGGGTCAAAATTCATTTAATTTTTAATTTTCCTTGGATCGAGTTGTGTATTTATTTTCACTTTCGGGGGCAAAATTGAAGGGGAAATATTTTTAAAAATTTTTAAAGTAAAAATCGATATGAAACGATTTTTCGTAAAAAGGGGTAAAAATCAGGGCGGATGCCTGTTTTAAATCTGTTTATGGCCAAATAGGGTTGGGGAGCTCTATGATATAGAGGGGATTTTTTTTTTACATTTCAAGGATGGAAATGTAAGGGAACTTTCACTTAACTTTTAGCGGTCAAAATAGGGTTGGAGGGATTTTTCTTTTCACATACCACTTCTGGGATCATTTTTAACTCTAGGCGTCATAAGCAAGAGGCACTTTCACTACATTTATTTCTTTTTTAAGGATCTAAAGTAAGGGATATTTGCAGTTATTTACCCTTAAGCAACGCTGAGTGCAACATAAAATCGATCTTTATATGTTCCGATCATTTGAATATCTGGCAGTGATAAACTACATTGTCATTTGGAAGCAACATGGAATTCGTGTCTGTTACAAAAGATCAATATGATTAATGTCAGTTGCAAGATTCTTCTGAATTTCAAAGACGAAATAGAAAGCTAGATATCGATTTTTTTTGTCAAACTCCCGTTCAAACCTGAAGTTGAATTTTCCTACCATAAGAAATAGTACAAGAAATACAAGAATGATAAGAGGAAGAAAAGCAAGTAGATTTTTTTTTTGCCAGTTGGTTTTCATACTTGTAAGATTCTGCAATATGGAAAAATCGTAAATGGTCATTTTTAGCTTATTTTTAATAACAAAATATGGACCTCAGAAATTCTCTTATGACATCACCGAAGCTGGTAGGGAACATTGAACTTTAGATAATCTTTTAATGACTTCACACTTTTCAATGACATCTCAACTCATCCTTTCTTCCTATTTCTTTTACTAACGTAACTCGAACCGACCGACTGACAAGTACATGAATGTACAGATACATCTAAAAAGGTTGCAGTAATCATCTTCAATTGAATAGAGGTAGGAGTAGAGTTTAATGCCGCAGCAGCCAGGTTTGTTGTTTATCTTGAGGGGAAATTGTAATGGACTTTTGACATTCTCTCAGGGTTTCAAACATGTACGACTAGATGTGATATTCATCCACATTAGTTGAAATCCCATCCTACGGGCGAGATTCTCTGCCAGTTCCTACGGAAGATCTAAATGAGGGCTTTGACCCCAACAAAAGGATAAAACTGTTTTAGGGGTATCTGTTTCGGCTACTTAAAGGTCATATACCGATAAACAAAATCATAGTTTACTAGGGCAGTACCCATTTCAATTGTGCATGTTTGAAGGGATCAGGCTTCATGGCGTGTGGAGCAGCCTACAATAAATTTAATGTGAAATAAACTATAGCTACGAAATATTCCGATTACTTCTCTCCTCTATTGCCAAGATTTAAGGTATTTTACAACTAGAATTGGATAATTCTGAAGAGCAGAAGTTTATTCACAGAAACTAAGAAGGAAAATATATGATCTTTATAATTTTTTTACTACCATATTTTCCAGAACCACTGATCATTGTCTTGTGTGCTGACTAATGCTTACTCCATACAATGGTCAGCTATCGAGTAATTGCAGCACAATGGTAGTTATATTTATATATATATACATATATATGTGTGTGTGTGTGTGTGTGTATATATATATAGATAGATTGATAGATATGTATATATATGTATATATATAACAACTCACTGTGTCCCCTTAAATATTTGTATTGGTACAGCTCAACTAAATTTGTTATGCATGTAGACATAGGGGGATAAGTTGGACCATTTGGTTATAAGAAAGACTGTTTTCTATTGCACCTATAACGGTAAACTGAACTCTTACTTTCTGATCAATATGCATATTCAGCCGACCTGGAAACTACTCGATAGTGGAGGAGGGCAGATGGAAATCAGATCATTATCTGTCTGAGTTTGAAGATTGGCAATGTGTTATGTATTTTTTAAATTTTCAAAAATGATCTACTTTCTAACTTTCCCCGGGGTCAATTTGACTGGGCTACACTGATGTTCAGTTAGTTTCTATTGCATGACAGACAGACTAACAAACCTGCAGTTTGCAAACCCTTTTATCTCATATCTCAACCTTATGTGTTGTATTCTCCTACCTTTTACCCTGTTATCCTCCCATTTTGCTATAAGTCCCTTTCTGACGCCAAATCATTTTCATGTTATCTATTACCTTGGTCAGTCCTCGGATCCACGTTGTCTTCTTTTTATCTCTTAGAGTTAATCCTAGAATTGATTTTTCCAATAAAACCATAAAAATTTGGGAAAAGTGATATAAAACAACTTAAAATAATTTGGAAACATTTAGTAAACTTGGAGATATATTGAAAAGCTCTTTGCCAATACAGTCTCGGCTAGTGTGTGAACTCAGCTTTCTGATTGCATTTTCCGTGCAGTTCGTTGTTACACTACTGGCATGATCCCAGTACATAGAAGGACCATATAAAAAACTATCCCATAATGAGTACGGCCAATGCCTGTTTTGTAAGGGAAAAGAACATTGGGTGGGTTTATTCCAAGCGTGAGAACCTTCCTAATCTCAATTATGTTTATTTTTCATACAAATGAAAACAAAAAAGAAGAAACCAAATTTGAAATATCAAAAACAAGAAAGTAATATGTACTTCGGCATTTTCATTCATATTCGAGGCATTGCGTTTTATCTCTAGAATTGACAAAAAGTAATTTCAAAATTTAATCTGAGAAATTAACGACATTGAAAGAAAAAGTTATAAAGAATAAGACGGGGTACATCTTATCTACATGAGATGAAAAACAAAGTAAGGATCTTTTTTTTATTTCAAAACAAATTTATGATTGGTTGGGATCTGGGTTTTTTTTATTTTTTTTTTCTTATTTAGATGTTAAAAAAGAAATTGTGCTGAGCCTGAGCAGAGGGCCAGGATGCCCTTGAACACCCCCCTCCCCAGCAAAGGCAAGCCTGAACAGCAGATCAGGAATAAACGAGTCGATCTGTTTGAATGAACACGAGTTGATATTGTCACATCACTGAATTCATGTTCAACCTAGGTTGAAAATAAAACTGCACACTCGGTTTTGTGTCGACATAATAAGAAAAAAGTGGTCAGCCACGGAATACATTCTACTTTCTAAAATCCCATTCTATTATTTGCTCACTTTTATTTATCTATTTTTTGAATGTCCATTATTTCCAATATAAAAGCCATTTACAACCACAGTCTAAGCAAGAGTCTCCAACTTTTTATGCACCAAAGCTTTTTGCTCCATTCGGTTTATTGACGACATTAGAGGAAACAAGTGGCCGACCGAAGCAGCTGTCCCCTCCTGTCTGTATATACAATTTCCTAACCTTAGCAAAAGAATTCTCTTTAAAATATATCTTAAGAAAATCTGAACATGGAGTTCACTTCAAGTCCTAGACAACAGAATCCAATTTAAAAGGCGTATAAATGCCCATCGTTTGCATGTAGCACGCACCTATGATTTTGCAAGGAATATTTAGGAAGTAAAATAAAAAATAAAAAAATAATGTCTCTGGCTTCTGATTAAGAAATATAGCTAAACATCATTTTGATTAGTAATCATAATAAAACCATTCATAATCATATATATTTCCTACTAGTGTCATGAAAGGACTAGTGTATCAAACAGGGATGTTTAGGTGTTCCGAAGCCAACCATCTAGGTATAAGTCACTTAAAGAACTAAAGGGTCCCAACTGCTTTACAACTAATTATCCATAGCTTGAAAAGAATTGAATCGATCTTGGCTGAGACCCGGACTCCGTTTGCCATCTCCATTTTCCATACTAGTAATCATTTGGATACACCTCTCAAAGTGCAAATGTTCATAAAGAATTTTTATCGATATTTCATCAAATATATTTTTATCATTTGAAATACATTCGGATAAGGAGAAGAAAAGCCATTTGTTCACTTGAATTTTGATTTATGTGGTATCCGCTTATCAGAACGTGATTTTCGCAAGATATTTCCCTTCATCCATGTCTCCCCTAAATTCAGCTGAACTTGGCAAGACTGTCGGGCATTTATGATGGCGGAACTGATAAGAGACTTCACCGTTTCATAAAAACTGTAGATCTTTCAAGACATCATTCGTTGTTGCTATCTTGATACCAACGAGCTGAAGACGTGCCTATCAGTTTCAGACTTCTTAAAGGTTTCTGCCAAGTTTTATTAATGATTATTTTGATGGCATATTAACAGGAAAAAAAACTGCGTTTAGATAAAAGACAACATAACGAAAGAAATGTAACAAATGTTACAAATACATACACATATACACACATGTATATTTACAAACGTATATATACATATCGTATTATACGTGTATACATCTACATATATATGTGTGTATATATATATATATATATATATATATATATATATATATATATATATATATATATATATATATATATATATATATATATATATATATATATATATATATATATACAGTATACATACATTTCTTACCATGAATATACATACATATCTTTGTACACACACACACACACATGCATATGTCTGTGTGTGTACTAACAGAAGTACTCGATGTAAACGAGATTTTTATCAAAAAATAAAACATAAATAGTTATTTTTAAATGATTAAAAGAGAACATGTATACACAAATATAAATATATAATCATAATTATAACTATTATTTGTAATAATAATAACTGAAAAAGATGTGGAACATGAAAGCCAGGGTAGTGCCAGTCATAGTTGGCGCACTGGGAACTGTCCCAAATACACTGAGGGTGAGATTGGAGGAGATCAGCATAAGGGGAAGGATTGAGACTGTACAGACCACAGCACTGCTAGGAACTGCGCGGATACTGAGGAAAGTGCTAGCAATATAAACATTGCAACGTTAATTGTTAACAGTGAACCAATAGAGGGAGGTAAATGAAAGCGGAAATGCAAACCGCAGCACTGGCATGATATGCAAAAGAGAAAAGAGTCGTTGGCTGAATACCTGAGGAGACTTGTTGTCACTCAGCCTTCAGCAATGACCACTGGGCAACCATTGTGAAACTGTAAACCGCAGTATTATTCCGGCCTATGAGTACTAGGATATAAGGCCTGGAGACTTGAGGAGACTTGCTGTCACTCAAACTCCAGGAGTTACCACCAGGCAACTCGTATGAGATTGCAAATAATAATAATAAAGGGTACCATTTCTCTAAAACAAAAGGAAAGGTCAACCACCTAATGTACATGGACGATATAAAATTGTTCGCAAAAAACAGGGGAGAGCTAGAGACTCTGTTCAACGAAGTAAAGGAATATAGTGAGGACATCGGAGTGGAGTTTGGAATGGAAAAATGTGCAATCATGGTAATGCACAAAGGAGGGCTTACGATGACAGTAGGAATTGAACTTCCAGACAACAGCAAGATTAGAGCATTGACTGCACAAGACCGATACAAATACTTTGGCGTCCTTGAATGTGACACGAAAAAACGGGAACAGATGAAGGAGAAAACAAAAAGAGAGAATACCTTAGAAGGATAAGGAAAATATTAGAGACCAAATTAAACAGCAGAAATCTAATAAAAAGAATGAACACCTGGGCTGAGTCAGTAGTTAGATATACGGGACCATTCCTAGGATGGACAAAGGAAGAACTCCAATCAATAGATAGGCAAACAAGGAAGCATATGACAATGTATAAAGCATTACACCCTAACGATGATACAAATAGACTATACGTTAAGAGAAAAGAAGGCGGCAGGGGGCACATCAGCATAGAAGACTGTGTCCACAGAGCTAAAGCAGTCCTAGAAAGGTATGTGCAAACGAATAACGAAGAAGTCATAAAGATTGCGAGAGATAGTGCAACAAACAATAAAGTAGAAAACAATGGAACAGTACTGCAAACAAGAAAAAGAAGATGGGAAGAGAAAAAATTGTATGGTGAGCTTAAAAGGCAGATACAAGATGTAGCAGACGAGAAATCATGGACGTGGTTACGAAAAGGAAAACTGAAGAGAGAAACGGAATCGCTCATCATGGCAGCCCAAAACAAAAGCATCAGGACAAACTACATAAAAACAAAAATCGACAGAACATAGACAAACAGCAAATGCCGCATGTGCGGTGAAAGAGATGAGACAGTAAACCACATAACCAGTGAATGTAGTCAACTCGCCCAGAAGGAGTATAAGCATAGACACGATAGAGTAGCAACGATGATACACTGGGAACTAAGCAAACAAATGGGATTCGACCATGTGGAAAAGTGGTATCAGCACAAGCCAGAGGAAGTTTTGGAGAATGACAACCACAAACTACTCTGGGACTTTGACATCCAAACTGACCACCTCATCCAGGTAAGAAGACCGGACTTGGTAATTGTACACAAAAAAAAAAAAAGTTGCCAAATAGTAGACGTGGCTGTACCTGCAGACCATTGAGTAAAAGGAAGGAGAGTGAAAAACGGGAAAAATACCAGGACCTAGCAAGAGAATTAAGGAAGATGTGGAACATGAAAGCCAGGGTAGTACCTGACATAGTGGGCGCACCAGGAACTGTCCAAAAAACGCTGAGGGTGAGACTGGAGGAGATCGGGATTAGGGGAAGGATTGAGACTGTACAGACCATAGCACTATTGGGAACTGCACGGATACTGAGGAAAGTGCTAGAAATATAAGGACTGCAACGCTAACTGTCAATAGTGACCCAACAGAGGAAGGGAAATGAAAGTGGAAACTCAAATTGTAGCACTGACATGATAGGCGAAAGAGAGAAGAGACATTAGCTGAAGACCTGAGGAGACATTGTCACTCAGCCTTCAGCGATAACCACTGGGAAACCGGTGTGAAACTGTAAATTGCAGTATTACTGCGACCTATGAGTACTAGGAGAAGAGGGCTGGAGATTTGAGGAGACTTGCTGTCACTCAAACTCCAGCGGTTACCACCGGGCAACTGGTGTGAGATTGCAAATGATAATAATAATAATGATGATGATGATAACATGTTTAACAGAAAATCACCTAAACAGGATAATGTTGCCTTTAAATTACTTTTGTAAGACCTCAAAGACTTATTCCAGTATCACTTTCCCTTGTCAAAACAGTCTTTGTGGCATCATCACATTGTCCTTAATCTCGCTCATAGTCTGAAATATCTAAAAATTATTTTAGAATAACTATTTCATATCATTCCCAAATAAATTCTCGGCTATACTTATCAGTTCTGCTATCAAACATACAAATGTTTGGTTCAAATTCTATCTGTTTTGAAGCTATATGTTAAAATAAACCTTCTACAATGTATCGGACCTTTTTCGCCCCCACGGTATCTGGATGACACCGTGTGTGACTTTGATTATCGTTGCCTGGATAGCATTTCGAAATGAGTAAATAACGAGAAGCAATCTACAGTTGCCATTTGCTGGGTTTAGGGACGCGAAAAAAGCACGAATGTGCCAAATCCGTAAATGAACTTTTACTCTCCCCCAATGTTTTCGATCACCAAAACCATACACCTTGTACCATAAACTTTTCAATAAACAAACACTTCACCATAATCAGATTGTAAACACACAAATAAATAAATGACTACAGTAAGGCATGCAGAAAAAAGATATTCAGTTAATTAACAAAAACCATAAATTTCATGAAACTGTTGCAGAGTGAGTTGGAGAAAAAATGAATGTCTATAATTCCGTTCGACTCAGCTTGTGCCCGTGTGAGGATAGACTAAGTACAGTATCCACCCTCAAATTCCAACGATTTCTTTCATCCGATGAACGATAAGTTCCAAACTTCAATGTAGTCCCTCCCCCCAACCTAGATTACATTTTATTCCTCTGCTCACAATCCCAACATGTGCCCTTTTTCCGTTTGCACTTTCTCTCCTCACTTGATCAGCGAAATCTTTCTCTCCCAACTCTACGACAAAAACAGACCAACACCCTCAGCCCCAACCCGATTAATTCCTCGCTACTTCCCATTAATTTCCGAATTTGGTTGCAGTTTTTTGGTTTTTTTTCTTTTTCAATCTTTCACTTTTTATTCGTCTTTTTTCTTTTTTCCTTGGTATTTTTTTTACTTGTGTTTTTTTTTTCAACGAAATTACTATTGCTGCATTCTTCTGTAAAGAAACCCTTCCTGGTTGACTTTTTAATTCCCTTTAAGAAAGTTTCTCAAAAGTACTTTTACTTCTCTATTGAATAGATGTTTCCCAAATATTTCATAGTCTGGCATGAGGCCAAAATTATGGGGCTTTCAGTAAAGATCAAACTCACTACAGTGTAGTAAAGGTCTACTGCAGTAGCTCATTTCGTTTTTTAAAAACTGCGTTTTATCTTAAAACTTTTACAATTAAGCAACTTTTCAAAATTACTCTTACTTTTTAAACGAATTAGTATTTACTAAGCTTAGCCCAGGGGTTTAGAGTAGCGCTGCAGTTATATTAACTTCACAACAATCTCTTTGGGAGAGGCATGATTTCACTTCTCACCTCTGCAGAGGGTTTCAAAGCGTTCACAGTGGCGCGTTTGGCGTTGCAGTTAGTTCACAAGGGTGCTGTAGGATATTAAAGAATTCTAATACAGTTATACATCGATTTATACCCAACGAACTGACGTCTGATCGCAAATACATCTCCATCCATAATATATATGATGTATGATATACATATACACATCCCCATAAGAGATTAAAACTCAGTAACTTGACAGGGACTTTCTGCAACTTGCCATCATTCTCTTTACTTCTAAATCTCTTTGTCTTTTATTTTTTCCCCACGTTTTATTCCCAGCTGTCGTCCTCCCGATATGTACTGTCAATGGCACTGTGCAATTCTCTGATACACCGAATTGGTATCAGAAACATATTTAAATATGTTCGGTTTCTGGGAGAATTGTTTGGCTCCAAGGTCATGTTTTGATTCGGCAACCTTTCCATGGCCTAACGGGGAAACTGAAAGGGAAAGGTCACGCGCCCAAAGAGTTGAAATATGTAATTGGCACTACAATGAATTGAAAATTTCAATGATGGATTAAAATATCCATTAAAAAACAAATAATCTCAATATGATTCTATCAGAAAGTTACAAGATTTACAACAGAGAAGTACATTAAACATGCTTCAATGCCAAGAAATGCTTTGTTAGCATTTCATAAGGTGACATACAGAGTTGCAAAAGCTAAAAAGCCTCATATCATGGCAGGAGATTTTATCCTCCCGACTGCTATAGGTATGGTAAATATTATAATTAATGAATCTATTGGGAAACTACATTCAGATAATACGATTTGTCACTGAATTCAGCACATAATGAACGACATGAATGAACAATTGGTTAAAAGAAATGGAAAAGAAAGAATTTGGGTTGCAGGTGAATGAGGCCAATGGCAATGATAGGGATACAAATCTTACCTGTTCTGTACAACTCGTGGATGTTGATAAAATTATCTTCTATTTAGTAAAAGTATAACTGCAAGTACAAAGGCTTAAAATTTGCTCGAGATACTCAACACATTCATATAATAATCTAGAGTGAATGAAGTACGTTAGTATCTGCACAGATGGTGGTCATTCTATAGCCGGGGCTTATGGAGTGATGCAAGCACTCATTCAAAGCAAACCTCCTGGTGTACAGTGAACCCATTGTATGGTCCACAGGGAAGCACCTGAGTCCTCCAATGAGTATAGCCCTGGAATGGTAGTGAAAACGGCCAACCATATAAAAAGTGTACAGTCTCGTACATTCGAATAACGACCGGTCCATTATGCATATTTTGAAATCGAGGAAAACAAGTACACCAAATATTTTGTCGATGCAGGTTGTTCAACCGAATTGGCGTATTTGTCTGATATTTTTGAAAAGTCGAATGTGTTAATTCTCTCCTTGTAAGAGCACGAATGGTTTTAAAATATATTCAAAAATATATGAAAATGAAATTCATATGGATTCAAGATTTTTTTTTCATATCAGTGATAGATAAATATCTTCTGCTAAGTGCAAATCATAATTTCATCAGTAACGAATTGTCTCTGCTGAGCTGAGATTTAGGCTGTTGCTGCGTTGAAAAAAAAACATCGTGCGAAAATTGACGGTGAATAGAAAATTAGAGTGGCTGTCACAAGTTTGATCCAAAGATTTGAAAACTGCTTGTGTGAACAAAGAGCTCATTCATCCAACTAGTAATCATGATCATCAAAAGGAGAAATATATAATCATTACGTCTTATCATGATTTTAAATCATATCATTTGTCATACGGGTTAAAATTCGGTTAAATAAACGTAATGAATTCGAAAAAGTTATTTTCCTGTAGCCTGAACTGCTTTGACTGCATCTGAACTTTGTTTCTAAAGAGAAAAAGTGAATATTATTGGTGAAAGCAGGAGAATTGGCTCTTGGTAATCCATTTACAGTGTATGTATAATGTAAAACTAGAATCTTACTTTGTGTCTGTCTTAACGACACCCAATGTTCAATTCATGATATTGGCTGAACTTGACTCTTCTGTTGTAAATGAAAATAAAACTTTTCTCTCATGTTTTTCTCCCACGTTTGCTTAATCAAAACTTGTCTGTGTATATGTTGGTTTTTCTTTTACTAAATAACAAACCACACGAACACAAAGTTGTTCAGTATTTTCTGACTAGGAGCGCCGTAGAAAAATCCTCAAACAAGGGTGCCGTCAAGTGAAAAAGTTTGGAAACCACTGTATGGTAAATAGTAGGGCAGTTGGAGCACTAAATCTTGGGTCTGAGTCTAGTGATCCCAACCCACAAAACTGACTTTGAAGCCCTATGCTCCACAGGAAGAAGCAAGGATGAAAAAAAGGAGAAATTTCGCTTAGTTTAGCACAAGGTCACAAGTGCACTGCAACTGCTGTGGTTCAAACTCACTGCCCAATAATAATGAAGACAGCATTAATTTTTGCTCAACAAATTTGATGAACGGTGAGTACAGTCATTATAATTAAAATTGCATTATTATTTACTAATTGATGTCGATTTTTATCGCAATTATACTCAGGCTGGTTTCCTTCCAGCTGGGAGTGGATACAGCATGAAGTAGAATAAAGAATTATCATCATCATCATTCTTCCAACGTCGTCGTTGGACATAGACTTTCCCAAGGATTCGTCACATTTCTCTATCATGGGCGTCGCAGAGCCAGTACTTTCTGAATTTGTCTAGCTCGTCTCTCCATCTAATATTCTGCCGGCCTCAGTTCCTCATGTGATCTCGGGGGATCTATTTCGTGAGTCGTGATGTCCATTGGTTGTCTGCCATTTGTGTAACATGGCCAACCCACTGTCATTTGAGATCTTTTATGGATTCTATGATGTCCTTGACTCTTGTCTTTTCTCGGGTGTATTGTGCTGTCCTGTGGTCTCTCCATGGGACGCCTAGCATAATTTTCTCATGCGTGTGTTGCATAGTCCTCAATTTTCGGATCTATCTTTTGGTTAGGTTCCGTAGTTTGGTTAAGAATAAGGTGAAAATAGAGCTCATGTCGGATAGTTGTTTGCTCGTGACTAAAGTTCTAGAACTCAGTGGTAAGCGCAAACCCCAACAAAACCCTTTAACTTATTTTTTATGTTTCTTCTATTGTTTGCAATTTCTATTGATAACTGGTGTAGTTAAGTGAAAAAAAAGCAATTTGGATGTTGAACCCAGATAAAGAAAAACAAAGCTGAATATTCCACTATTGAAAGTGTTGGTAGCCCACGATAACATTTCCAAAATTGACGCGAATCCGATCTGAGGAAAAAGGATTATGAGCATATGAAAAATAGCCATAGTAATCAAATTTTTAGGGAAGGTTTGAATCAATTCCGTATTAATTGATTGATCATATGCAACCTTTGTAAATATTTCTCTATGTTATGGCTAACCTACCGCTAAACTTGAAGATCTATCAAAACGCTCATAGAAATTGATGCACAACCCCGGTGTGTAGGTTAAATTTTTAACAGTGTGCAAATTCTTTCATAATATGGTTCAAAATAAACTACAATTGACCAATAAATAATAAATTTATAATCAATTTACAGTAGGAAGTGTGTTCTCTGCCGTTGTAAGACAAATGCTTTTTCAGATTGTTTCTCTTTTTTCTCTTTTGTTTCAGGGACGTAGCTAAGGGAGGGATGAGGTGAGGGTGATTCAAAATCCCCCAGATCCCAAAAGAAGCTGGGACCAAGAAAGCTTTATAAATAGTTGTTCATTCATCGCGTTTCTACTAAAATTTTACAAATCTTACTAGATGCTAGAGAGGACGCATCAAGGAGCGAAGCCACCGCTACCCTGTGTTCCTACGTGGTTTATTTCTCATCAATATGATTTATACTGCAGAGTAAACAATGCTGATTTGCTTATAGGTAAGATGTCTTTTTTTAATCAGAAGTACAATTACGGAAAAAAAACAAGTTAAGATATTTTGTGGAATCTTTTTGCTGCACATTCAAAATGATATTTTAATATTTTCATTTATTATTAGCTATTTAGTCAGAAAATAATTGTCGATGATGATACAAATATTGCCAGTCGTTAAGCAAGCCACCCTCCGACATAAGGGATCATGCGTTCAATTCTTTTATCACTGGAACATGTTCTTTATTCTGATACGCGCTGTAAATGAATGTATTTACCGTAGAATGGAAACTACCCCGAGTTTAGTTGCTGTAAAAAGCAGCATAATTAAGAACGGAGGTAGTAGCAAAATTATTGATAATCATTCACCATACTCCATCCATTGAAATGAATAAAAATAGACAATGAAAAATTGAAAAAAAATGGATAAATACAGTCTTCATGAAAAATGTTGGAGTGCGTAAAATTAACCAATTTATCTATATTATGATAAGTTAGACGTTTTCTATTCATTTCTCCATTCGTAACAATGGACTTCGCCCCTTATATAATTATGCCAATGGAAGCTTATTTCATGATCAATCTGTAATAACAAGAAAACCCGAATACACTTAGATATCAATTATTTGCTTTCCTTTAAAATATGACCTAAGTCCAATCATATCATTCTTAGACCAAAGTAATTGTGTCAAACCATTACAGAGCGAGAGACTGCTATATCAGAAGAGAAAATACATGAGTACTTAACCCTTGAGTGATAAGCACTTATTTGGTGGGTGAGGTAGTTGTGCCTTTTCCCAATGATATTAGGTATCGGTGTTTGAGTTCTGATCAAAGTTAGGGTTTCGAATGCTGATATTCAAGGCTGACTGTTCTTAGTCTCTTGGTAGATTGATACAGTACAATTTTCCCAACATAATTTACCCTCATTTAATCTTGTACCATGTTAAGTAAATATGACCAACAGATAGACCTAATGGTTGATATAGTTGCGTATTTCTCTCCCCATTCAGGCACAGGGTGTAGAATTTCCCCTCTTAGGACAGAATCACCTCTCCAGGGCAACACCCCCTTAGGAATTTTTAAATCAAAAATTTTAATCTTATCATTATTTGCTGTTTATAAGCAACCCTAGCCCTAAGCTCATACATAGAAAGATGTTGAGCTTTAAATTATGATCAGAATATGAAGCCAAATAAACATTTTTCTTCAAGTAAGAATGAAAACGAAGATAAAAGAATTAAATACTGTCACTAATTAATTGTTTTTTTTTAATTTTTTAATTTAACCAAGAAGGGTTGTCAAACTTAACCCTTCATCTGGGGAGGGTGTGTCGCGAGGAGGGTCTGGTGGAGGGTGTTGTGGTCTTTGGGTGCCAACAGAGGTTTCGAAAACTGAATTTTAAAACATTTTGTGCTTCCCATATGGATGATTGTTACAATACAAAGAAAAATATCTCGCTTTTCACATATTTGGCATTGTTACACTATGCTTAGTAAATATCAATAACCTTACGGTTCTTAATCTTTTTTGCTCCAAGTTTAATCTCGACAGCTCTAAATATTCTACCACACAACACAATATGACCACTATGTATATCAATGCTTAGCACATCTACCCCCACACAGATGGTCCTGGGTTCGATTCCTGGTATGAACAAAGAATGTGGGACACTCTTCATTGGGACAAATTCCCCAGTAGCTTTAGCAGCTACTTGAGTACACTAAGCTGTGCGATTCGGGTGGAGGTATCCTTCAGGTGCACTTGCATCTTATTAAGCGGGTAAGTGTTATAACAAATTTGTCAGAATAAAGTTCTCATCTCGACCATACTTGAGATTCTTATCACTAAACATGCAACAGACTTTGGAATCGACCGGTCATACTCCAGTGGGCATTGTCTCTTAAGAGACTGTCGCTTTATTTTTACCCAACCTATGTGAGGTTTGATGCTGGTTGTCTCTTTAGAGGCAGTTATGGGGTCAGATGCTGGTAACCACACCGGTACTAACTTCGTTGTGTAGATATGGCATGTCAAAGACATCCAAGGTACACTATTAACGCTTCTAGACATGCCTATTAGAAGTAGGCCAGTCTTCAGCTATGTCTCCAGCAAATGTAAGAAGGGTTGTGAACAGTCTTCTTTTGCTATGAAAGGGATCGCTGAATAGACTTTCCTGTGATAGACACTAGGTCTTTGTTGTTATTGTTATCATTTATTTTGGGTTGTGAATTGTGTCAAGTCCACCATCCTGAAGAAGGTGTCTGTCTTGAATTTTCAATGACCTCTCAGTATTAACCAAATGACATTTTTCCAAAAACTGTGGATGCCAAAACAATCCAACAAATCATTTCCTAAATATCATTTTATTTACATTCCTGGTGTGAAAATCTTTTTAAAAACAGTTGTCACCTTTTGAAAAATGGCAAACGTAATGAAAATCCATGTTTCAGCACCCATTTTGGGAATATTTTTGAACCACGGAACGCTTTTACACTCTTCATACCAAAATTCCATCCGTAGAATATCTAAATTGCTTCCCATGTTCAAAATTACTGCAATAAAAAAATCTACTTGCTGATAGCACTAGAATTTTACGAGCCTAATTGGGTTTTTCTCCTTTTCTGTTGTCAGGTATATATATATATATATATATATATATATATATATATATATATATATATATATATATATATATATATATATATATACATGTATATATATATATATATATATATATATATATATATATATTGATAATCAATAAGCTTTCATAAAACTGTATTTTGAAGATGAGTTCCAGTTTCATTTACAACTCGACGATTTACATTCGAAGCTGACGGGAGCATGTTTTTGATTTTATTACAGAACATTCAATCAGCAAACGTTTCCAATACATTAGTGAAAAGTACTAGAACACCGAAACCAACCCAAATAGTTGCTTCAAGTGTTTTCGTAAATTTTAATCAGCAGGAAGCCTGGAAGATATGAGCTCGTCATCAAAATTATGGAACAGAAAATGAAGTACTTTGCATCTATTTATATAGTGTATAGCGTTCAGGGTTTTTTTGTCCGTAACAAAGGATTCTTCAAATAAAAGGTAACAATTTTGCTGATAAAAATATTTCATATCATGAAAACGTACTTTTGCACTTAATAAAATCTAAGATTTACTTGATTGAATATCCACATTCATTTACACTATTGAGAGCTTTGAAGTAGTTAACTCAAATCTTGAAGAGGGTAAAAGAATGTAGAGGAATCATTCAAGCATAAACGCAGGTTATGGCCTTGGTATTATATACATATATGTACGAGAATAGTAAGCCGTTACAGATGCAGCGCATCCCCTTTATCTCTCTCCTATATCCCAATCTCTAGTGCCTCTCATCACCCAAATCCCTGATGACTTAGCCTAAAATACCAACTTCTCCATTTTCTTGGTCTAAGAACGCTCAAAAATTGTAACTAAATAAAATAATGGTAATTTCTCCTTAGATTCACACCATATCCGTTTACGGACGGGTTCCATAGGGATATTCTTCTTTCTGACGGCAAGGGATCATGTACTTAGCGTCTCTTTTGTCAGAAATGTCTCTGTTAATGGAAAGCATTTCAATTTTAGGACTTTCTAATTAGTTCTTGAAGCAACAGAATGCTTGTTCTAACGACGATTGTGATGTCCAAGCAAATTGTCTTGTTAATTAATCTTCTAGACAAATAATTATCTATAATTAAATGATCGATTACCATCAATCATTCAATTACAGTTTCAGACACTTATATCATCACGAAACATGGCTTGCTTTCGTGAAACGTGTACTACAACCGTAGATAGACGGTAAATATTATCTTTTTGGCGTATCAACTTTTTTTTAAATTTATTTCTCACGGAGTATCAATAAACTCATGATTTCAACGTTTTTAAAAGTATCAAAAGAAAAGGGAACATTACAATACTAACATACTGCCCGTAAAAAATAATTGGGCTAATAACATTTGGATAAATTACTCAAATATATACTTAAGTTTAAATATATTTATTGCGAACAAAATACGTATACCTCAAATAAAATTCCTATTTTTTAATGGTTTTCAAATTTTCAGAATTCAATAACAAACAAAACTGAGATATCATCAGTAGTAGCAGTGATATTTCCAGCAATTATTTCCTGCGTACTTTCAATAAACGCCCGGGTACAAAAATAGCCCAGTTAGTGTTTGTGTATTCGGAGTACCCCCTTCCTCTCTATCTACTGCTTTGGCGTGACGGAAAACAAACACACGAAAAAGTGACAACAGCTTCTGTATAACAAGATTCTCATTTTCTTACCAGTTGTAAGCGATGGATAAAATATAGGAAAGTTATAGTTCTTACGTATGGCAGTTCATCTAACAGAAGGTTTTCTGACGGAAAAATCTCCAGCTTGGCAAGTTCTGTTGAAGGAGGATGATTTACAAATAAGCTTACTTGATAATGAAACTGCGACATAGCTGCCTAATGCTTTGCAAAGAGTCTATGAAAATAAACGAAAAAAAACCATTTACTTTTATTATGAACGGTGAGACTTTTTTGTTTCTCCCTCCATAACAACGTACTCTTCCGCAAAGATGTTGATCCGAGAAATATCAATCGATTGAACCCGGCAATTACTCAGAAGGAAACAGACATTTGATAGCAGACAATGAAGGAATTGGTTGCTACATTTCCATAGATATTTGCTCTTCTGATCACAGCTGCAATACTCCAAAACCATTCTCATCCCACAAATCCCTTTTAGATGGACGTGCCAATCAAAAATGTCTGGCTGATTTTACCGATGTTTCTGTATTTATTAGTCAGAAGTCCCGGTCAAACTGTCTGGATATCAGGACAAAAGAGAAAATAATGAGACGACGGATTTAAAATCTTGACAAGAACAACTTCTATTCGAGCTAGTATATCACACGTAAAAAGACTTAGATCACTTTATCATCCTCGTTCTCTCCTTAAGGAGCCATTTGAACATAATTCTCCCAAAATTTTGGCAATTAAGCATTACCTGAAGCATTTCAAGGGGAAAAAATACTTGTTTTTCTTGACAAAATCAAAGACGATATTTTCACTCATATAAATGCATTCGTTTTTTTTTTATTTGTTATACGATTAACAGGAAAAGATTAGGTAGTTTGATAAGAGTGTAGAAAGAGAGAGTGGAGAAAAGAGAGCTAGGTAGTTTACAGTGGGTGGGAATACTCTCGCATATAAAGCAAATTCCAATTTTGTGTTAGATTTAGATGAAATATTGATTGGCAACAATGATTGGAGTGGATGAAGGGGAGAATGAGACCATGTAGACAGAGAGAGAGAGAGAGAGAGAAAAGCTGTTCATAATGAGATCAACATCGTTTTTTTTACCATAATTCCATATCTCTATCTACAATACATCATTTCGGCTATCCAGTGGTCTCATATAGATAAACGGAATAGACTGAGTATTATGTCCAGGAAAAGAGAGCTTCAGAAAAGACAACACATTCAAAAATATGTTCTTTATTCCTGCTTATTCATCACAACAAATGGAAAAAATATTCACACAGATACCAAAGTCTTTACTTCAAATCTGTGCTGTGTCGTAGAATGATGGCGTTACTTGAATATTAAGCTGGAAGTAAATACTAGTAGAAAACCAATAATAATGGTTAAAAATAGTAAAATGGTAGCAGAATAGTAATTTTCAATTTTAACTCAAATGACATGATTTCATTCAGCATTAACAAAATCACGCGTCCCTGTGCAGCACCCTTCCACCACCTTCCCATTCACTTTGTCATTGCAAAATCAGAAACGATCCAGGGAGAAACCAAAACATAGTTGTGGAACTTTTATGGCTGCTGCTACGAGCTGTATCATTGTCCAAAAAATGATATATGACCGAACAATATACGAACTTGTTTGAGAATTGATTTCAGTCAAAGAAATTTTCATATCATTTATAATAAGAAAAAATGATGAACATCCTGGTATATTTTTACCGTCGTTTAGAACTGAAGATTGGCTAGAAAATGACCTTTGTTGAACTCCAATTACTGCGATGATTAGCCTGTGAGAAATCAATTTTTATTGATTCTCCATGCCAAATATCAGGTCAATTGGCCTTGTAGTTGTTTTTGCAGAGAAATAGCACAAATAAAAGGCTCATATATTTAGATAGATAGGTTGAAAATCAGATAACTTTTGGTGGCCATAGCACCAGCCGTCCTTGAGTTATGCTAACACAGATGGGTGGGCAGACATTTGATGGATTGAAGTAACTTGCTGAAATACCTGTTCTGACGGGTCATATCGCTGTAATAAAAGGGTGTTCCTACAGTTAGGCGGCATAAAATGCAATTTCTTTCATTCAGTATTTACTTCCATTTTTCTTTCGTTGAGTATTCTCTTTTTTTTTTTTATCTGTGTGCTGATTTTAAGATCAAATGAGCATGTTAGAATGTTCAAACAGTTTTTCATATCGGCGACTCACTGTATGCCTTTCTTGACAGCAAAAACAATAATGAATACATAGGAACATAGATGAGAATAGATAGAATTTTTTTACGACTTATGCACTAAACACCTGTCATCCTCTCAATTTTTTTAATCAAAATTACGTCGTCTGTTTTACGTATTTATATATTTGATAGAGAGGGGGATGTGAGAACTGACGTCCTCAGAGACAGAGGGGAGTAAGGACAAAAATTAAACACGACCACCTCTCCAAGAGTCATTGTTAATTCTAGCTATCAGCCAAGAAAACTCTAAGCAACCATTATCCTTTCTAAACAATAGAAGATTGCTGATTTATCGCAGTTTTTTTTTGTTTTGTTTTGTTTTTTTAATAATGGCATATTATCTAAATCTCCAATTGAGGTTTCGAATATTATTTCAACTATTCTAGTGGTGGACTTATATTCATACAAAAGTAAATATGCAAGGGAGATGATTGACTTGAATACTTCAATTTTTTTTTTCAGAAAATGTACTTTTCAAAAGTAACTACATCCATAAAAAAATACTCGATATTTTATTCAAATCAGAATATTAGTTGATCCATAGTATAATTTGGGTCTGTTTAGACGGAGGATTCACATAACATTACGTCTCTCTATTGATCCAAGGTAAACGATTTTCTAAAACATAACCTCCATTGTTTTGATAAAAATTGTTATTTCTGAATTATATTTTTTCTATGAATGAGGTAATTTGTATTTGAAGAAAAGTAAATATTGTACAAGTTTAGGATTTCTTTTCGTCACCTAACAATTTATCGCAAAAAAAGAGGGTGGAGGCACCTGTCATTATTTTAAGTACATATTTAGGTATTCCGAAAAA
>OY735235.1:28007955-28050455 GCA_963457665.1 Thysanoteuthis rhombus
TATATATATATATATATATATATATATATATATATATATATATATATATATATATGTTTATGCCAAGTAATTTTTTTTTTTAATTCATATAATTTCTCAGAATAGATGGTTACATTTCAGACATCCTGTGTACGTGGGTTATTTGCCTGAACTCATTGATGAAATGATAGAATATTTCTGACGTAGATTTGATTAAACGATTTCTTTAACTTCTGTTTGGGCTCAGACGATTAAAACCATCCGTTAATTTTATTAGCCAACAATTCCCGCCAGGTGTTCCTCTCTCTAAGACAAGATTCATTGATTCCAATTTCTTCGATTAATTCCGAGTTTCTCTTCCAGGAAAGAAAGACTTCAATGCCCTGCTGTTGATCAAAGCTGAAGATCACTTTCTGGTTGAAACACAACCAACAAAATTATTTCCTTATGATTACTACTAGAGGGACTTACTTGGTGGCTGAAGCTGTTACTTATTTCCCACCTGTGTCAATTGTTCAAGATTAAATAAAAGCGAGAATTTCAAATGTAGGTTTTCAAGCAAGTTAGAATTTCATTTGGAAGACTGATGCAGCACAAAATCTTTACCCATCAAAATGGATAAAAGATAAGGAATTAATTGACGCCAACATGAACTAAAGCGTGATATGTTACCACAATAAAATTTAGATTTTCCTCATATCTTTTATTTTTTTCTCTTCTCCTACCCTACATACCATTGCAATATGATGAACAAGCGTAAAATGCCATAGAAAAAAAAACTTTGCAATAACTGCCATTAATTCATCACTTCTCTCACAGAGGTCAGAAGAAAATTAAGATGAAAATTAAATCATAGCAGTAGTATACACATGAATATGAAGACAACAAATAAATAATGATAATAACATGAATATTATTTTCATGTTCTTATAATCATTATTGATATATTTGATTACTTCATATTCCAGTTGGTCGGAATCAACCAGCCTCAATATTGTCTTACGAACCACAATTGTTCGATAAGTTTGGTTCCTAAAACAGTCTGACAGAAACAGAAAATATTCAAGATTCATTCCAGATTAACGCAGAAGTAAAGTAACATATCATTATCTATTTTCAGGTCAGTTTCCTTTCTTTTTTCTACTAAAATTTGGAAGCACTTCTTGTAGTATTTTGTTCTGGATTACAGGTGATAAATGACTTGAGCAAAATGTTATACTTTAATTTCAGAAATTTATATGCAAGAGTAATGTTAGGATCTTATTTGTCAACTGAATTTATGTGGGTCGAGTTAGTTATCTTTATTGTTATTACATCATATAGATTTCATTTTTTAGTCCCTAGGCTCACCGGGCTTCAATCTGTTGATTCCTCAAGCATCTTGAGATCCAGTTGTCGCCCTTCATATATGTTAATTAGAAATTCAAAATTTACATTGTTTATTTCCTTTTAATCTATTTCACGCTTTCATTTTTGTGATACCGTTGTGGAGGTGGGTGGGAGGAAATCATTTGGATGACTTTAGACAATTTTCCCCTTTTATATGAGAATCCGTCAACACACACTGTTACCAAAACTTTTGACATACGTATTTTCAGTTTTCAACTTGGTCTGACTGGCTATTAATCTGTGTCACGAGTAGAGACTGTACCAATGGAGCTACAAGGCTGAAAATTCAAACGTTTACTCCTTATTATGTCTACAAAGAAAAACTTTCTTTTTTCAATATCTATATAAATAAGTTTTCAATAGGAGGGGAGTTAAATTGCAATGTAAATTTATGTTTAATTCAATTGATACCGCGGATCGCGTCATTTTTAAACAAAAGGCGAGAGAAGTAATTTATTCATGGATCACTCTCAACACAACATGCTACAAAACGACATTGATCACGTGACAGATCCTATTGAGTATTCGTTTTTCATTCAGTATCATTATCATTATATTTCGTCTATTTAATTTTCCGACCATCATCAGGTGAATTGATCGATAGGTAAACACAAAAACACTTTAATATTTTGCTTGTAGGGCGTTACAAACACTAGTAATGTTTGCTTTACTCTGCGATCCTTGCTGGGTGCTCAGCTATTGTGGCCTTTTATTATACTAGGCTTTGCTTGGAAGCATTTACTTTAACATTCGATAAACTGAAAATGTACAGAAATATCGGAAATGTAATGTATATTTACATATGCATGTGTGCAAGCGTGTGTGAATTAAAAATTCAACTCTTTCGACACACAGTCTGAGTACATGCAATAAAAGGCATCTAAAATTAAGATGAAAGAAAGAATCGTAAGAAAAAGGGCTTCCGATTACGGAGTTTTAAAGAAATCCCATCGTTAACTGTTATAAATTATTTCAAGGTTCATGATACAAAACATAATGGAACTTTTATGAAGAAACAAGTTTACTGATTTGATCTGCCACTCAATTTATAAAAAGAAAAAAAAGCAGAAATTTTCGATTGCTACTTAAAATTCTCGTGACAGATTTTAACTCAAGATGAGAAAAATAACATTTCTTCCCTAGCAATGAAAGGAAAAAGGAACACGCTAATCCTTTAAGAGTTACTATCATTTGAAAACTCTATTTCCTATCATCACATTCTGATAGAACACCTGAAGAAGACTGTACAATGAATCGCCCGAAGTGTTGTGTTAACAATACAAACAACAAGAAAGAGTTCAATCGTTTGAAAACTATTTGAAAGTCTTCTCTAAATTTTACAATCACCGCCACAAACTATCTTTTCTTTTCGTAAGATGTCAGAAATCATTTTTACACAAATATTCAGACACTTTTTTTCATGGACAAAGATATGACATCGAAATTCTCAAATCACAATATATTTTCAAGGGGTGGTCGTTTTACCTCCCAAAAAGCAGCTAAAATAGGGATGCACCTATTACACTGATGGTTTTTTTATAACTAGAATGATTTTGTATAAACCTAGTTAAATAACTTCAATAATACCGACTGAAGATCATAAAAAATCGACTTAATTAGAATCATGTAATTCATATATATATATATATATATATATATATATATATATATATATATATATATATACATATATATATATATATATATATACATATATATATATATATATATATATATATAGTTTAGGAATAATGACTGGTTGAGAATATTAGGGGAATGATACAGAAATTGAAACAATTTATTTTCATCGATATAAATTTACGAATTCAAGCTTCAGGATTTCTATTCAAACATCTTTTGTTAAAAATGACTGATAAAGTTTGTCTCTTCAAGTGAAGCCAGAAAAATGAACGAACCGATCAAGATTTGATGGAAATTTCCGGCAGTCACTCCTTCATTGCCACGAGGTAGAGATTAAAAATGATTGAAAAAAATCTTATTCACTTGGATAAAAGCCAAAAATAATTTTCAAATGTCTCTTAAAAATTTTTTTGTTCCAGAAACCACAAATTGCACCAAATCTGATTAGGTCTGTATTTTTTCTCTCAAACTTCAATCAATCTTAAAATACTTCTATTATCTTTCCTTTCCCATGTTTAATATGATTTTCTGAATAATTTTGGTAGAAATGTCTGTAGAGACTTGATGTCAACCCTACTGAGATATAAGTATAAGTGCATTACATTCGAAGAAAGAGGTCAAAATCCAAGAAATTACTTTCAGGATATTTTGTATATATCTTAAAAATAAATCACTGCAGGGGTTGATGGTGTGGTCTAATAGAATTTATATACACAGGGTAAGCTGCATATTAGAGTCTCTTTAGACATGGCACTCCCAATTCACATTAACCGACTGATGACATTAAAGATAAAAAATTGGAACTATTTACATTCATTTTTGTAAACTCATTGTTATCTTAATAGATTCATTCTCATAAACAACTTTACTAATGGAGAAATATGAAATTCATTTGTAATCTTTCAAAATTTCCAATAATATTTTAACAGTGTTTGTGCCCGATTTATTTAGGTAGCAATAATCGTTCGAAAACAAAAACTTTTGTCTTCTTAAGCATATTTTTATTATTATTATTTGGAATCTCACACCAGTTGCCACCGGTTGCCCAGTGGTTATCGCTTTGGATGTCAAAGTCCCACAGTAGTTTGTGGTTGTCATTCTCCAAATATTATTATTATTATTATTATTTTTATTATTATTATTATTATTATTATTATTATTATTATTATTTTGGAATCTCACACCAGTTGCCTGGTGGTAACCGCTGGAGTTTGAGTGACAGCAAGTCTCCACAAGTCTCCAGCCCTCCTCTCCTAGTACTCATAGGTCGCAGTAATTCTACAATTTACAGTTTCACACCGGTTGCCCAGTGGTTATCGCTGAAGGCTCAGTGACAATGTCTCCTCAGGTCCTCAGCTAACGTCTCCTCCCTCTTTCGCATATCATGACAGAGCTGCTATTCGTTACAGTACTTATATCTCTAGCACCTTCCTCAGAATCCGTGCAGTTCCAAGTAGTGCTGTGGTCTGTACGGTCTCTATCCTCCCCCTAATCCTGATCTCCTCCAGTCTCTCCCTCAGCGTTTTGGGGACAGTTCCTAGTGCTCCCACTATGACCGGTACTACCCTGGTTTTCATGTTCCACATTTTCCTTAACTCCCTTGCTAGGTCCTAGTATTTTTCCCTTTTTTCACCCTCCTTCTTTTTTACTCTATGGTCTGCAGGTACAGCAACGTCTAGTATTTGGCAGGCCTTCCTTTTTTTGTCTACTATTACTGAGTCCGGTCTTCTTGCCTGTATGAGGTGGTCAGTTTGGATGTCAAAGTCCTAGAGTAATTTGTGGTTGTCATTTTCCAGGGCTGCCTCCGGTTTGTGCTGATACCACTTTTCTGCGTGGTTGAATCCCATTCTTTTACTCAGTTCCTAGTGTATCATTGTTGCTATTCTATTGTATCTGTGCTTATACTCCTTCTGGGCGAGTTGACTACATTCACTTGTTATGTGGTTTACGGTCTCATCTCTTTCACCGTTTAGGCGCACTTGCTGTTTGTCTGTGTTCTGTCGATTTTTGCTTTTATGTAGTTTGTCCTTATGCTTTTGTTTTGGGCTGCCATGATGAGCGATTCTGTTTCTCTCTTCAGGTTTCCTTTTCATAGCCACGTCCATGATCTCTTGTCTGCCACATCTCGAATCTGTCTTTTAAATTCTCAGTACATTTTTTATCTTTTCCCATTTTTCTTTTCTTGTTTGCTGTTCTGTTTCATTGTTTTCTACTTTGTTCTCTTAACGTATAGTCTATCCGTATCATCTCTGGGGTGCAAGGCTTTACGCATTGTCATAAGTTTCCTTGTTCGCCTGTCCATTGATTGGAGTTCTTCCGTTGGGTTTTTTCGTCTCTGTCTGGTGTTTTCTTCAGGTTTCCTTCAGTTTTGTCATTTGTGTTGGTTGTACTGGAATGTTTTTCTTCGGATGTGTCATTTTCTTTCTCCACATTATTGTGGATTCAGTCTCCGAGCGCCATTTGTTTTTTAGAGTTTGTTTTACTTGGTCAGCCAGGCGTTGGCTTGATATCTCCACAGCGGATTTTTCCTCCAAATTTTGAGCATGCACTCCCTATAACATCGCACCGAAGGTTTGCTTTCAAAGTAGCAATACATTACTGTCTGTTCTCTTTTGACCATCTCTTCCTTTTATTCTATATAGCAGCCATTCGATGATGGCTGTGCCCTTCCTAGGTGTCGTTAGTGAAATATGGGATGTTGTTGTTGTTGTTGTTGTTGTCAATAATAATAATAATTATTCATTTTCACACCAGTTGCCTGATCACTGCTGGAAACTGAGTGACAGCAAGTCTCTTCAACTTTCGAGCCCTCTTTTTCGCAATCTCACTGTCCACAGTTGTGCTACGAATTACAGTTTCACTCCAGTTACCAGTTAGTTTTTGCTGAAGGCTGAGTGACATTACTTCTCCTCAGGTCTCAGGCCCTCCTCTCATTTTTTCTGGCCTTTTCTTTGGGATCAAAGTGTAGAATCTGTTTCACTGCATAGACCGAGGAATCGGCACTGACACTCGCCCGTCGAATGGTCTAGAGATTGCGTGTGGGTTGACATCAAAGCCCGAGTGCGCCGGTGCAAGCGTTAGCCAATGAGGTTTTACTGAGGCTGCGCTTTGCTACGCGCATTGGAGGCCTTTGGACTCGTCCTTGGGCTCTCCCATTACCACTCGGTCCAGCTGCAGGGGATCCCTTACCCCTGCGCAGCACTGCTCCATTGCACTTAAAGGAGCAGTTTCCCAGGTGGACGCTTTCGTGGCGGAGGTTGTCTAGCCTTTACGGTGCGCTTGGCAACCGTAGCCGTGTCGGCTGGAGCCATTTTTGGAAGGGTTGCTCCAATTTCTTCCCACGTTAAGCCCGACCTTGTGTGAAATATTGCTGTGGTGGGACAGTGATTAAATAGATGTTCAGGCCCTATTCTTCTACTATCCTTGCCAATCACAGCTTTGCTGTGGTTTGTAGCGACTCCATCATGCCTTATCATTTGCTAGGCTATTGCTAACAGCTGGGGGTCATAGATCTCATCCTTCCAGTACTTTCTTCAGTATTCGAGCAGTCCCTAATAGTGCAGTGGTCTGCATAGTCTCAATCCTTCCAAAAATCCAATCCTAGCCAAAAATCAATTATAAAGATTTACAGCGGGTTTTGTGAAACTACTTTTATGTAGTATGATATCAAGGTCCTGAACTCAGTGTTATAAATGTAATAGGCACTAAGAAACAAATTAACCGACTGCAACAAATTGTAAAATAACATTTACGGTGTTTACTGTTTATCATGGAAAATCACTTTCAAAAAACACTAAAATGTGACATAAATTAAATTTATATGTATAAAAATTTTGAATACCATCGATTCATCTCACAATAGGTGCAGATAGGAATAAATAATTGCATAGAGATTGAAAAATTCTTGCTGCATAATTATTCCTAATGCTTTCAATTTAAACTTGTATAAACTTCTATCTTAGATGTGTACTGTTTTGAGAATCTCTTAAGAAACCTATTATTGGAATAATCACGAGAGAGCAAGGTATACAAATGATGAAACCTCTCTTATTCTGATGGTGCGCGATGAGATGTTCTATTTGACATCATTTTCCTGGAGTAAAAAATAATCCTAACTTTATATTTATATATATATATATATATATATATATATATATATATATATATATATATATATATATATATATATATATACACACAAATGCACACACTTATATATATACCTACATATACATACATTATATGCATGTGCTTGGTAATTACATGTTTAATAATGCATATTTCCAATAATTGCAAATGACAAAATGATATAAATGTGTGAATATATATATCTATGCGTGTGTCATGAGTAATGCTATTTCTATTCCTCTCTATTTCTCTCTTACTCTCCCTGCATTTGTCGACATATACACACACATACGCACCCACGCACCCACGCACACACACACACACACTCACGAGCGTATATACACACACACACACGCACGCACGCACACACACACACACATATATATATATATATATATATAGAGAGAGAGAGAGAGAGAGAGACTTCTGGGTCTGAAGTGAAGGTTTCAATCCTGCCTCGTGGTACTGAATGGGAAAATGAATTGTGTATAACCACACTGAAGAGTTGTAATATAACGAAACAGCTGGCTGTGGATGACACCATAATTAACGCTCCTCCATTCAGAGTTGAGCACTCTTTAAGTGAGATAACGCGTTCATCGTAAGCTCATGCAATGCTCTTCCATAGAGCACTCAGGTGGACGGGAGATTTAAGAAGCTAAATAAATATATTGCTTAAATTCAGCCTTACTGACCTCCAGTTCCGCGGCCTAACGGTAGGATACCGGCCTCCGGGTCTGAAGCGAAGGTTTCAATCATTCCTCATGGTTCTGGATGGGAAAATGGATTGTCTATAGTCACACTGAAGAGTTTTAATTCAACGAAACAGGTGGATTGTATGTGCAGTTCCCTTGACTCTGTGTTCTTTAATAACAGAGGCTTTATTGTTTTGCAAGTTTCGCTTTCAACCCCAGTTTAGTGATTCCAAATATATTTTGTCTTATAACATGATTATAATTATTTTGATAAATTTAATAAAGTTTTCTATGAAACTATACCCTAACTCTATTTTGTTACTGTTTAGTATTTTGTGTAATTTATTATTTCTTGGAAAGTGTTTTTACTATTCCAATAATGATTTTCCTTACATTAGTTTTTAATTGTTTATCGTAACACGGGGCAAACTAACTGACATTCTAGCCTCGTTTTCACTCTTTTTATTTTTGTTCGCTTAAAAGTTCCTCAATAAATTATCAACTTTTCTGTGAAGCTTTCCATAATTCTAATTCTTTTTAGAAGTACTTACTTTTTTGACATGTGCTGACCTCGTGCTAACTGACGTCAGAATCTGTTTAAGTACTGAATGGGTGCTGGTTAGATTATATATTCACATACAGCCGTCTTCTGTTGTATACGTATAATTGTTCCTACTCAGATACATACACACACATGTACACATGCACACACATATGCGCATGCACACGCACACGCACACGCACACATATATGCTATGCGTACTTCGGGAAGGCCATAGTAATGTGTCCATTGGATATCAGGTCTGTTTCCTGTGAGTGAAGGAATACATAGTAGTCGGATCTTTTGGTGAAAATAGTAGCAGAAGCTGTTGGTGTTTTATGGGTTATTTTGGTCAGGGAGAATGTGCATATTCAAAATTATTTGTCATGGTAACGGTGAATCGATCTTGGCCAGTGCTCCGTGATTTACTACTGAGTTAGGAACTATTGTAATCCTTGCATATATGTATGTTTATATGCTCAGTTATCCATATACGCACGTATGCACGTATAACCTTGTACATATATCCACACACAGGCGCATAACCATATATATATACGCAAGCACATTCATACTCATCCAAACACACACACACACACACACATATATATATATATATATATATATATATATATATATATATATATATGTACATATATCTATATATATATATATATATATATATATATATATATATATATATATATATATAAGTGTGTGTGCACGTGTGTACGTGTGTGTGTGTGTGAAGGAAAAATGATATACGTAGGAATACAATACACAAAAACAATACCGGTCGTAGAAAGTAAGGGTGATATTTTGACCTCTGCCTACCGAATGGCTTTATCGGTTAGAGCAAATCTAGGCCGCACAAGCACACATAAGCACCTATAAATGCATATATATATTTAACAGAAAGTAAGAGTCCACTTTTGCATTAAAGTTACATTATAAATACCCCGTGTGAATTGTTTAAAAATGCTTTTTTTTTTATTTGATTTGCCGTCCCCTTCACTTTTGATCACCAAAAGGCTGGGTTTTCCCTCATTTTGAACCCGTTAAACAATTATATATAAAGACATAAAATGAGAAGATGCATGGAAAGTTCCATTTTTGCCTTATAATCGCATGATTAATAGACTCTCCTTAAAAACCTTTTAAAAATACTTTTTCTCAAATGTTTTTATTCTTATCCACTCCTCGGGGTCTATTGAATAGGCGTGCCAACATTTGACTGAACCCATGTCTACTTATTTTCTATTGCGTGACAGACAAGCACACAAGCAAGCAGTTGCCTTTCACTTTATCATTATCATAATCAACAACGTTAGAGTATCCATCGTTGGACAGGATTTGCCAGACCTCTCTATCATGGTAATCACGAAGCCAGTATTTTCTGAGTTTATCTAGCTCGTCACGTAATCTTACTTTCTATCGTCGACAATTTCGCTTATGATCCTTAGGGATCCACGTTTTGAGCTGTGATATCCAGGGGTTATCTGACATTCCTGCAACATGTCTAGCCCCTTGCCATTCGAATTTTCTGTTTTCTTTGTAATATCTAATGCACTATTGTGTATTGATCTCACCATATGAGGTTGAGCACGATTCTCACATGAGCACCTTGTACGGTTCTCAGTTTGAGGGACAATATTTTTGGTTAGATTCCGTTCCTTTTCGGACTAGTAGGATTCGTGCGGTTCTTTAAAGTAAAGCTTGCTCCACTGAAAGCTTGCTAACTTAATGTGATTCTGCAATTTATTTCTCCTTCTTTTGAGGACTTCATGAGGACTTGCTGTCCTAGGTAGATGTAGTAGCCTACTTTCTCCGGTTCTGTGTTTTCAATTTCGATCTTTGTCTCTTTGTCACCAACATGTTTGTTGAACATGACATTTGTTTTGCTGAAGTTCATGTGGAGGCCAACATTTTTACTTCCCTCATCAAGCTTTATTTGGAGATCGATAACGTTCGTAGCATGAAGGACATTGTCAACAGCAAATATGGGAATATATATATATATATATATATATATATATATATATATATATATATATATATATATATATGAAGGGTCCCTAAGTTTGCAATACAAATATCTTCTTTGTTGAAAAAAACCTAGTTATAGAAGTTATGCTTCGTTATATTTGATTTCCTTTTCAATCTATTTAGAAAAAAAAACTAAATAATTGAACACAAATAAATATAGATATAGAGGCCCTTTTTCTGATCAAACCCCACTGAACTTCTGACAATAATCCTACTGCTCGCCATAAATCATATTGGCTCTCCACTGTTACGACTCGATCTATCAATGATAAGCCTTTTATCCAAAATACAAGCTCAGTAAAAGCCGTGTAAAACTTTATTGGTGTTTCATATCGGACAACAACACACAGAGATCTAAATGCCTATTCTTGGGTGGGGGCTTTCTTATATACTTGTTCTCAAGTAAGGACCTTTCGATCATTTTGCTGGCCACACTTAAACCAGGAGGTGCCCTGAGAGCAGGCTGGGTAAATAAATCTTTTTATTGATACAAGAATACTGTCTGTCATTTCTGAGCTATTTGTGGTCTGAAGGCAAGAAAATCAATCGAAATGAAATTACCTTTTGATCGGTAGAACTTCCGACCATCCTTTATTTTTTGATGCAACGAAAAGTCTGAATTCTTTACAATTGATCCATCGATAATCATTACACATGCAAACACTTACATGAAAATTTATAAACTTACGTACATGTTTTATATACGCGCGCACACACACACACACACACACACACACATACACACACATATAATAGGCATGAAAATGTATGAATATGTACGGAAATGAATAAACATATATATACCTATATATATGTGTGTGTATATGTGTGTTTGTGTGTGTGTGCGAGTATCTTTGATCCCTCTGATCAATAGATACTCAAAATTACGACAATTTAATTCGAGTATGTACAGAATCTTATTAAAGAAGTAAACAAAAATGCTTGCGTTATTCCAAATGAACAGTTCATAAGGGTATCGGGGCTACACATAGATATCTTAACTCTGTTACAATCAAATTAGTAATATGGGCCGCGAATAATTTACAAAAAAATTCAGTATCATGTTCTCTGCATTCATTCTAAATAATTATTTTTAATTGTTGTGTCTGGTTTCAGTTTTTCAAGCTCTTCGTTTCATTTAAGAAATAAATGGAATCAGTAGTTACATTCCAACTGAATGATTCATCAGGACTTCGACATTTCATCCCTATCGCCACCAGATTCATAACCGGGGTGTGGAATAATTTAAGGAGCATATATTCGCCATGTACACACGTTTTTAATAATCCTTCCTCCTCCATTATCAGTTCGATAAAATGGTGAGAAAGGAGAGCGAGAAATGAAAGTTAGGTAGTTCAATAAGAAAGTAAGAAGATGGAAGAGGGAAAAGAAAGTTATTTCAGTAAGTGGATGGGAAAGGAGATTGAACGAACGAATGTTTCATTAGAGTTTAGCAAGGGTAATTCAATAAGAGGATAGAAAAGGAGATGGTATGATGGCTGATACTGATACTAGATGTGGAAGACACTACCCTCATCATTATATGTAAGATTTAATTTTGTTACTGTCATGATGTTGATAAAGGGAAAACCCGAATTTTCCTTCGTTGTTTTCAATCAATCAGTTCTCGATGGAACGAAAATATAGATAATTTTGTTCGTCTTCGAGACTTTTAAGTGCATCATTTTTATTTAAGGAGAAAACAAAATGTTTCACCTCACCCGAAGCAAACGACCTATGAGGACATCAAAGTCAGACATTGACTCTTTCGCAACCCAATTTGTAACTTGAACCTGAAATATTATTTCAAAGAATATTCTCTCTTGGGTTTTGTAAAATTGAATCAAGACAAATTACTTTTTGGCCCAATTCTCCGTACTAGACAGAACACAATACAGATGTGTACAATGAATTGAATTGTTTGATTGCATTGTTAGGTACACGTAGCTTATCTCTACTCACTAAGTTCGAAGATGTATGTATTTTGTCTGTCGGATTGTTTAACAATATTTTTAAAAATTACCACTTGATAAAATCCCGTTTTGTAGAAAAGAAAGTCATAGGCTAAGGAACTGGTGCGATTCGGGATTGATTTTTTTCCTTAGACTAAAAAGCTCATACCCGACCCTTCCACAAAATACCTCTGGCATTCACTTTGGAACTTTTGGGGATATTGTGTAGACATGTTTGAATACATAAATATATGGGAAAATAACTTTGTACTAAATTTCTGAATCTATCTCAAAATATAACAGATTCTTTTCTAACCTATGGTCCACCCTTCCATGAAAATTTAATTGAAATCAATTGAGAACTCTTGAAGATATTGCATGGACTAACAGACAAAAGTCCAGACAAGCAAATAGACATTAGTGAATATATTACCTATTCCAACATAGTTGGCAAAACAGTAATTACAATTATATGCAATCTTGGAAAATCAATGATTATAAAAGTTTTGTTGGATAATCCCAGTATACATAGTTTTCAAAAGTTTTATTTACATTACGAATATTTTTGATATTATCATAATTATCTGATAATTTCATTAAAGTAAAAAGTAAAACACTGTCTAGACTCTTACCATCAGAATGATTCATAAGAATTCGAAGCTAGAATCTGTGATTTTAACTTTATTATGATCAAATTTGTGATCTAAGTTTGAAATGTTATTGAAGAATATTTTCTCTTGTGTTTTGCTAAATCAAATAAATAGACATAATTTTTCTGTTGTTCATCTGTCCGAGATAACAAAATACAATTAAATGCTATGATAAAAAACTGCGATTTAAAATGTTCAGTTGAATAGTTTAAGTACATATTGTTTTTAAAAGTGTTCTTTACATCAAGTAAAGGTACAAAGTCCGTCCAGAAGATAGACAGGTATTTCTAGTATTTCGAGAACCTGTTGTGCCGTCTGGGTGTAACACTTCCCCGTGGGGTCGCTTAGTCAGTAGTGAGACGTAATTGAATGAGCTCGTGTATAATGAGACCGAGGCATTCACGATAGATGAGCGATATTGATATGAAGAAACGTACATAGTGAGTGTAAAATGTATCCAATACATTTCAAAAGATTCATTTTAACATCCTTATACAGCTTCACAATTGATAAAATTTGAACCACAGATTACAAATACAAAAAAATACAAAAACAAACGATCATTGATACAGGATTGAATATTGTGATAAGTTATGTACGAAAATATTTGGTTTGAATCCAGTAAATCTAGAATCTGTGAAAAAAAAGTTTTTTTAAATCGACTTTTTATCTACCCAACAGCAGCACTTTTATCAGGTTTAATGAAGACTTTCAGCGCGGAAAAGTAGAGAGACTAGATGATACCAGCTCATCTGAACTCTTCTCGGCCTTCCCAAAGATCTTCCGAAACCTAGACTGAGGAAAATAAAAGAATCAAAATTAACGGCAACTCCTGAATGATCCTGATTCACTAATGTCACTGTCCGCTTCACTGAGAGCCTTCATGATCTCCACATGAATTTCAGTAAAACAAATGTCATTAATAACAAACATGTTGAGAACAGTGACACAACGATCAAAATCGAAAATGCAGAGCTGAAAAAAAGGAGACCCCTACATCAACCAAGTACATCGAATTTCCATTCAATCCACATAAGAAGAAATCATGCAATTAATCACTCTAGGTTAGCATGTTTTCGGTTGAGCAAGCTCAACTTTCTAGAACAAGGGAATCTCATCAATCTTGAAAAGAAGGATATACATCCCATGCATTCTCATAGTAGTCAACTATGAAACATAAAACCCAACCAGGAAACACAGAACCATGCAACTTGTACTGGAGAGAATCATCTCACATGGCAATATCACATGACATCACGGTATATTAAAAGAAAAAAAGTGTCAGAGATCATAGAAACCATTACAAAACTCAAATGGCAATGAGCTTGGCACGTTGCTAGAATGTCAGATATGTCAAGCAGAAAATGAGATGGTGTGATGAGCTTGACAGTTAAAAAATATTTGGCGAATTTTGGGGAGGGTCTGTGACCAACGATGGACACAAAAAAGACAAGGCTGATGATGATGATGATGATGATGATGATGATGATGTACAGATCTGTTTAAGGGCCTTCGAGAGGAATTTCATCAGAAAGTACACGTTTTCTTTCGCATCCCTTCCATCCTCTATCAGTCATCCTATTTTGCTTCATCCGACTCCCGGACCCCCTTTCAAGCATTGGGCCTAGCATCATCTTCTCATGGGCCCTAATCAATTGCACATTTTCCGCCTACGTCAATGTCGATATCGAGTCCAGATGAATGCTGAGATTTCAAATGCTGATTTTCAAGTCAGTAAAGCACTATATTCCTGAAAAATTCGATTACTACAACCCCCATCTCTTTCCTACTAGGTCTTGTACAGTACTAAGTAAAGTTTATTTAAGCTTGAATATCTATGTACTGAATCTACTCAATATATGAGATAGTTTCGTATTCCCCTGAAGTTGTTTTTGTTCCTTAGTAAAAATTATTATTTCAAAGGTTGATTTTCAAAGCAAGAAGGTTCTTCCCTCAAAGAAAAGTGACGCACTACAATCTTCCCGACCCGATATCTCCATTTTGCTTTATGTAAGGATAATATAAGCAAACTTTATTGGGAACCATCAACTAAAATTATCAGCATAGGTTTATTCAGTTAATCTGGCTGGCTGGTTGGCTGGCTGATTGGCTTGCTATCTATCTATCTATCTATCTATTACACATACTGGCTGCACTACTGGAATTACTGAGCTGAAATTCAGCATTAACTCTTTTAGAACAGTATTTTGTCTTTTGTTCATCTTCCCCATTCTCCAGGATTTAATTTGCTGTGCCAGTGTCTGCAAAATAGGTAACTTAGTTTGTGTCTGGTAGCAATGACGCTTTTTTTTTAATTTTGTTTATTTCATTTTGAAAACTCGTTCTATTTTAGTTATCAGTACCCAACAAAAGGCGACAGAAATAACTTATTCATGAATCACATCTTTTCCCAATTTTCTAATCGATCACTCCCAACACACCTTGCCACCAAAAGACATGGACCACTTGGTGGTTTCTAGTGAGTGACTAATCAGACTTTTATCCATATGAATGTTTCAAATTCAATTCATGGCATCATGATAAACAGTTTAGAATTTTCGTATAAGATTGCTTGGTGTTTGGTGTAAACAGTGAAAAGAGGGTTGTGAATTTTTCCTTACGAATTCAAGGGGTTCCCGAGTCATAGACGAAATGAAAGAATGATTCATTGTAAAGAAATGAAAATTCACCAATTTCTACAAGAAAACACTCAGAGAGCGCATACCAATTCCAGTGCTATACAGTAACTAAATGTGAGTGAAGATCAGTTCATATATAGCTACGCTGCAGGATATACCTCTTCCAGTTTCGTTTGCAATTCATGGAAAGTAGTTGTTTATGTTGCCTAGACAACTATTTAACGTCTTGTAAGTTGCCGATCCGGATATCCTGGTAAGTTACAGTTAACCAGAAGATTATTTTAAAGGAAACGTTGATCAAAAGATTGTCATAATGAACTGAGCTATAAATCACGTTTGTCTTAGAGCTTCTGCTTAGCAAAGCTGAAACATTCCGAAGTCTGTTTGGAAAGTGCCCAACCATTTTGAATGTCTCGAGAATGAGGCAGTCGATGGCGACCCCGAATAAGAGCATTGGTGACTTTTGAGAAGTGGAAGGGACGCTAGATTAAGTGTGTAAAGTCTTGAGAGACTATTGACGGTGACTAATGTCATTGCCCTAGGTAGTTTATCCTTCCGTTATTATGAAATAGCTGGATACTTTTCGGAAGTACCTCCCATATGCAATCATTTTTATAAGTATAATGAGTCAGCCAAACGAGTTATAACCCATTAACTGCAAATTAAGGATATGTTAGTCAGTTCACTTCAAAAGCTATCATAATAGAATTTCCGTTTTAAGGTGATTGATGGCAATATAGTTCTAGTTGTGAGTCTGGGCTTTCATTTTAAAATTGATAACTTGCAACGGGCAACTTGTAATGAATAATCTCACGAGAGAAAGGGGATTCTATCTTGCAATAGATAACTATTGCTTCTCTTCAGCTTTTACATTTAATATGTCTTAAGGAAGAAAAACTGAATTTCAACAGTGTTTAACAAAATTCCAATACAATTTTTTATAAACGTGAAAAATGCATTTTTGGGGCTCTGACAACAAGAAAAAAAATATTTATCACTCTAATCTTGGTTCCGACGATCAAAAGAAAAGAAAATTTGATTCCAATGTTGGTTATTCCGTTCAATCTGAATTGATGATCAGACTAGAAAAATCTGATCAATATTTTCGACCAATCCAAATGTCATTGGTCGAAGGGGGTTGGCAGCACAGAAGATCAATGGACTGAGTTTAAACACTGACAGAGACCTGCATTCACTATTCTATCCCCGTCCCTTCCACCCACATAGTCAACCCCCCCCCACACACACACACATATATATATAGAGAGAGAGAGAGGGAGAGAGAAGAACAGAAAGAAAAAAAAGAGAGAGCGATGTGAATTGGTGTGCGAGAGCAGCGGCGACCTAAAGCTCTAATCAGCTTGAGGGCATTGCTTTTCTATTTCTATGCCTTCAGTTAACCAATCTGTGTGTAACAGATTTGTGCTGCTGTTGTCTAGACAGTCAAGATAACTATGGGAGAGTGATTTCACCAAGTGCCCAATCATTTAATCTATGCTCCGTCAATTGTCGTACCGATGACGAAACATTTTGCTACGTAATCTGGCATTCAAAAAGATCACAGAGAGAATCAAGTCCATGCATACAGTCGACGACACAGCCTAACATACCACCATCACCATTTTGATGTTTGTAAATGCTCAAAAAGAATTTCAATACAAAGTATTTTGTGCTATCAGCAAATGTAAACCAGTTAAAGATGTTTATTATACAATTGCTCACATAAATGTCACTGACTGAAATATTGAGTAAATGTACTTATTTGATGTGTGTTTTTATATACAAATTTTGTACTTTCCTGTACTCTATAAGAAGTGTTTTAATGTTTTTGTTAATGTTGATTGCATCTTGGCTTCACACCATTTTGGTTCAAGAAAAGTTTCTCTAGGAAGTGTTCACTTTTGGATTGCGAAGAAACCTGTATTTTAAGACAGAACTTCTTAAAAGCTACAAACGATTGTGTTTTTTCTTTTCATTTTTTTTCATTATTGTTACCAAAAGAACGAGATGTCACTATATGAAAAAACTAATAATAATTGAAACGTAATGTGATACCAGATTCACAAAAAGTATTCAGAAGAGTTTATATCCAGTAGTCATTATTTTTTTATTAGTATTCTTTCAATATCAATCTTAGTTGCTTTTTAGAGTATTGCAGCTTTAAATCTTGCCAAAAGCTGATTCTTCAATCGCAATTAAGGCTGTTTACTCATTGCTGTAGACTAACGGTCCAAGTGGTTGCGATGGAAAGCAATTAATATTAAGATGAAAGAAATTGTAGTCGATATTTGATAATGACTTTCTTTGCTTCATCTAATGATAAAATAAATCAAGAGAGTTGTGTGCTTTTTTAATACCAAAATCAAAGTTTTTGATGACTGGAAGATTTCCTGTCAAGTGTATTTCATATCACTAAATGTTTGTCGTGAGAGTAGAAATAAAATGCTTTTCTAATTAGGCACAATTATCTAGGCAATAATTTCATGTCGCCTTTACTGATATATTTCACATATGATTTGGGTTTATGTGTTAGGTAGAGCTATTCAATAAGGAAACTTGGCTTATGCATGTCAGACCACAGCGCGTATTTGCAAAACACGAAATATACATTGATCAACAAGCAAGTATAAACAATCCCTGTCAGTTTAACCACGCCTGCGCCTCCAGTTCGCCGTTACACACCACTTGAAGTAGACATGTTTTTCTGACATGATGTGATGGTCAGTTCAAAAGAGGAGCAACACATCAATTTCAAATGTATGTCATGTGCACGTATGTCCGAGTGGCACAAGAGATTTCATTTTCAACTGACCATCTTTAAGACACGTCGGAAAAACATTTCAGAAAAACATACTTCAAGCAAAAGACCAGGAGGGATTGAAGTTTTCAAGGTTTGTTTACACTTGCCCATCAGGCGATACCTTGTGGTTTGTGCGCATGCGCAGTAGTTCGACTTACACAGCCAAGTCTTGTTATTTAATAGCTACACCGAGGATAACATATTTTCGAATAAGAAAGGAATTCTTCTAATCTATATATATATATATATAGATATAGAGATAGATAGATAGATAGATAGATAGATAGATAGATAGATAGATAGATAGAGTGAGAGAGAGAGGGGGGAAGAAATGTAAGAGAGAAAGAGATATAGAGAGTTACAGACAAACAGACAGACAGACAGAGAAAGCAAGAAATAGATAGAAATTTACTATTTTGTTGTGACTGATCAGTTTCGTGCAACCATGGTGATTGACGAACAACTGCTTTTGTTTTCATCTAATCTTTATAGACAACTATATCTTGGTTTTATTGAGTATTTTTCTTTTTGTTAAACAGTCATTTTGAAAATCATTCTCTGTGTTTATGGGGTTGGTGACGAAGAAAGTGTATAGTTTAGCAAATCCCAAATGGATTCCGGAAGATTTCCATTTACCAAGAGCATATATCTTTATGTCGAATTTTGCAAAAGAAAAACGTCGTTCTCTTTGAAGTCTGCTTTGATGCTCTGAGAAAAAAGTTTGTTTAAAATTCTATTCATACGAGATTTTCACGAAAACCATAGTTCTCTTTTGTCGTTTATTCGAACATGAACACATGGGGCCATTACCTTTTAAATTTTTTTTTGGGGGGGGGGGCTTATTCGTAGGCTTCAAATTCATGGTATCTACCTGGCACTGCTATCAATACTCTCACAAATGTATCTGATGATTAAAAGAAAAACAAATCATTCAAAATGCTCCCCATTTGTGCTTCACACGCAGCATCAAAGGATCGTGCTATTCATCGATTGCACATTTTTCGTTGGAAAATTAGTGATGACTTTCATGAGAAATACATCCTAAATTGAGGTGCTTTTTGCTACAAGCAATTCTTTCCAGCTTGGACCACAATTGTTCATCCAGACAATTCAAATCTGGATTTCTAGAGGGCTAATCTCCAGACTTGATAAAATATGGAACGTTGTCTGTGAGCTGATTTTGAGTCACTCTTACTTTGCGAGCTGGATCAGAGTCCTGCATGAAATTCCAAGCCCACATCTCACTCCAATCCGAAACCAAAACGCTCCAATAAGACATGGATACAATTTTAACCCTAGTGTACACTTTGATGTGCAAACTACTAATGCTAAAAGTGATCAGATGAATCCTCAGGTTTTAAGGATATTTTTAAAGTCTTAGGAATGAGTACACATAACTATCCTAGGTTGTAAACTGGCCTGCATGGGCCTGCCAGGGAGCTTTCACTGGCCTGACTAGTGAGCAGGAGTAGAGGCGCTTGTTCAACTCTTGCTTGATTTCATGAAATCATAGAATATCATTTACTTTCCAGTGTTGCTCACTTTGGACCTCTGCCCACGGACAATGCCAGGATACCCCAGGTTATATATATATATATATATATATATATATATATATATATATATATATATATATATATATATATATATAATTTTTTGGGGGGGTATTTGTAATTTTTAATCTTCGGTTGGATCAGATTTTGTCAATTTTGAAACTGTGTATATATGTTATAATGAACTTTTTGAGAATGTATGTGATACATTCTGCATTATATATATGTATACATATACTGAGTTTTTAGTAGAAGTTTTAAGCGGTGCCAACACTTGACAGCTACTTCATATTTTCTATTTCGTAAGTCCGTCTTCTTAGTAAAGGTGACAATTTCGAAAACTCCATTTAGACTTAGGTAGAACGGAGTTTCAACATTCTGGCACGTATGCGTTTATTTTAATATTTTTTATTTTACATTGGGTGTTGAATAACTATCTTTGAGCTCCCAGTTATGAGTCAATAGTGATGTATTGTTTTGTTGTATTTTTCATATGAAAGAATGAGAATGAAGTATGGTTGGAAGAATGGTTGGGGAATTTTCTATTGAGGTTGTATGAAATGTTCAAACCGATCAAATCCAACATTTCAGCTGAATCAAGAATTCCCATTGAAACATCAAAGCCATGTACGTTGTTTCTTATAGTCCATTGTTCTTTGTTTCCTAATAGTGGCGTCTTTCAACATTTTGATCATTTGTATTCCGTTTTCGGTGATGTTCGTAGCGGTTTTCCTAAATTTCTCAGCTTCCATACTTTCCTTGAAAATTTCTTTCTGATTGGGGGTTGGGTAAAAGTTCATTATATCGAATTGTACCAATGCAAAGATGTTTTTTCTGTTCCATGTTGTTAAACTAGGTCATAGCATTATTTGTATTTATCCACTGGTTGAACCGTAGTTACTGTTCAATGCTGTTTTTATGTTTTCTAGAATATTCTTACTTATTCTTCCCTAACAGGGATTTAGTAGGGTTGATTAGTAAAGTAGTGGGGATGTTTTAAATCCAGTTTGTGGTTCTTCATGAGTGTATAGCAATCTTTTTTTATAATTTTCCTACTCTATCGCTGATTTTTAGTTTTTCCGTGATGCTATAGCTCTCTTTATACATAGATTATTTCGTTGTTCTTTCTCTCGGTGTCTAACGTTTTGAAATTGTTGGTGATGCTGTTAGGAGTTTACTTTGGGTTTGGTTGTTCATTTAGCAGATGGGTTGTCTCCTCTAACAAATATATTTAAAAATTAGTTGATTTGTTCGACTTCTTCATTATATGTATATATTCGTGTGTGTATTTGGGTGTACGTTCTTTTTTATTTAGAGATGTTAATCTTTCTCAGAAGGCCACTTATGCATCAGAAGTAAAAGAAAAAATGGCAAAAAGAGATGGGTACAATGAAGTGAATGAAATATTGTACTAATCAAAATACGACGGTAATCTACGGTAATGGTAAGATAAGTTAGAGAAAATGCAGGAGAAATCATTGCTTATTGTTTAGTCGGTCTATTTTTCTTCATCTACTTAATTCATTTTCCACAACGTTTTGGACCTCCTTTGTTAGTTCTGGAATGTAGAATCTTGTTCCTGTGAACTTCCTGGAATATTTTATCCTGTTTCTATACTATCGGAAACGTCCCGTCCATCTTTTTTGTAAATATATATATTCCTACTTTTGTTATTATGTCACCTGATCAAACGGATACAACTCGGAACTGGATACCAAACCATAAAAACGTATATATAGGTATTGGGAAAAAACGGATATAACATATCATGCATAGTATGACAAGAGCGTGCATTGCAGGAAATCATTCAACATTTCAGAGAGAAGAACACCCGGAAAAGACATCCGGGTGGTATACGAGCGGAAGTTTGGGGAATATAATGCACAACAATGCAACGTGCAACGATTAAAACATTGTGTTCAACAGAAAGAATGTTTTTACGAGTCAAAAACATAAATGCAATCGATAATACTTTTATTGTTCAATCAGTGTAGAAATGAATCCAAGACAAAACAGGAATATAAATACGAAAAAACTCTTTATTCTTTTGGTTTATTCTTTGTTTAGTTCGTTTTTTACAATGGTGTTGCCTTTTCCAGTGTCTTTGTAGGAAAACAAGTTATTAATTTTGAAATTTCTTCCTGGTTTTGATGTTGTTAGAATAATTATTTAATTCTTCCTCTGATTGTCTTGGGAGAATTGGAGTCGGTCACATACTGATAAGATCGTTCTTTAATACAGGGTCTCAAATGTTCAAATTGTTATTATCAGTTTACTCTAAAGTAGTTAGTGTTTGCATGTATGTGTGTGTATGTGCATCTATGAGTATGTGTATATGTGTGTGTGCACACGCACGCAAACCAGCGTTTGTATGTGTGCTAGAATATAAATGTGTTTGAGGGAGTGTCTGTGCATGTGTCTGTGCGAGTGCATGCATGTGAGAGTGCGAGAACGTCCAGGTGTGTATGAGGATTAGTTTGCTGTTTTTATTGTGTTAACATCTTGATATATTATAGTATAAGACATAAATAGGAATACCTAGATTAGTGGAGTTCGTGTAGTTGATAATATATCTATGTGTCGGGTTTACCAGTTGTGTTTTTCAATTTTCGGGCGATGGGTTATCTGTTATTTTTCTACTTTTAGAATATCAGGTGTCTCTCTTCCTATTCTCATCATTATTATTATTAGTAGTAGTAGTAGTATTGGATTAGAGCCCACCTGGCTTTGTACACTGGAATTCAATCGGTAATATTTTGATTTCAATCTAGTTTATTTAATAAAAATGCCTTTAGTTTCCAATGGTTCGGTGGAGTATTGGGGAAATATTTTGAAGTGATAATATATAGGTGGAAATTTTTTGGGTGGTCGTGTTCGAGCATATATTTACTTATCGAAAAGCATTGCAAACGTGTGTGTGTGTTTGTGTGTGTGTGTGAGAGAGAGAGCAGAGGGGGCGCTGGTGTCATTCAATGCGTTATTCTTTTAATTGTTGAGTGGATTTACATATCATTCAGTTGGTTCAATATATTGTCGAGTCCTTTAGATTAGATGATAAGGTGTCTAGGAGACTGCTTTCATGAGCTCCCAATATTGTAGTGTTTTCGTTGGATATGTACTCCATCACTTTTCTGTTATAATAAATTTAGCATCTCTATTTGAATCGTGGCCTGCAAAGCGGGAGTGTTGTTTGACCGGCAGTAGTTTATTGTAGTGTAGAGTTCTTACTCGAGGTATTTAGTTGTCGAATCTAAAATTTGTGAGTCATTTTCCCTTATAAGTTGTTTATTGCAACGGATGCATCTCATGAGGAAGATGATATTTCAGTTTTTGCATTTAAAAATATTAGATTTTGGAACTCTTCTTAGTTGTAGCACCAGTGAATGTTTCCTTGAATAGTAAGTGATCGTAACTAATTGTTTTTTTCCCTTTCAAGGTTGATAAATTGACAGTTTTTATCTTTTTTTTTCTTTCAACTTTGTTGTTGACGATGATGTTTCTACCTATCGCGTCTTTAAGGTTTGGGGGACGAAGGAGAAAAACTAGACGTGGTTCTTGGGACAGATGACTTAGGTCTGGTTTGAGTTTTAGGGTGTCCCAGCGATGCCAAATTATTTGAATTAATTGGGAGAGAGATAGTTATAAAAAGTATATGATTCAATCTAACCTTGTTAGCTAGTTTCAGGGTGTCATGTCTAGGAATATATATATATATATATATATATATATATATATATATATATATATATATATATATATATATATATATATATATATATACATATATATATATATATATATACATATATATTTATATATATATATATATATATATATATATATATATATATATCACTCTGTTACTTTCATCTTTCACCGAATCCTGTCGGTATCCACATGTTATATAATATAGTTTATCACTGTTTTTAGTTCGTTGTTTGATCATATCCTTCAGAGTCTGAGAATTTGTGAGTAAGGGAGGTGTGGTTTTTGATGTGCGAATCTAGAATGAAGAGAGTTGTGGGTTTAATGCATTGTGTGGTTTGTATATTCCTATTTGTCTCAACATAAATTTTGGAGTCTAAACATGCTTCCGTCAAAATTCTGCGGTTGAATACGATTGAAACATGTTGGGAGAAAAGGCGTGTAAGTGATCTTTGTATGTTGTTCCCCCAGTGTATATTAGGAAAATGTCTTCTTCAATGTACATAGAAAAAAACAGACAGCAATAATTTTCGAATAGACGTAAGTTTCCACGAATTTTTCCATGAGAATAGTTACGTCTGATGGTGTTGTGACAATTCCAATGACAAAAACCATTGATTAGGATGTATTCCATTGAAGTCAAAGCTATTTTGTGTTAATATATGTTCCATGTGGGATAATATTATCTGTTTGGGTTTTCCTTTATTACTCTATCATCCAGGCATTCTTTCAAGGCGGCAATCCCTTCCTCATAACTAATATTGGAGTACAGTAATTTAATAGCTATAGTGACTAGCATAGCCTTTTGGAGAATCATTTCGTTCTTAATCTTATTCGGGGGGTCAGTTGTATCTCTCACATAGGATTTCACCTCAATGGCTAAGGGTTGTATGTAGTTGTCAATAAATTTGGATAATTTAGTGGTGTGACAGTTGATGAAATTACTGGTCTTCCTACGTCATTCCTCATGTATTTTAGATAGCAGGTAGAAGAAGTGCGCAGGTTTAACGTTCATAGGTTCAAGTGTCTGAGTTCCTTTATCGATCAGATTATCAAGGTACTTATTTTCTCGAGGGTTTAATCTCGGTTTTTGGTAATCTTCGAAAGGGTCACTTGGGAGTTTTGTTAAACTCAATATTGCTTGTTCTCGAAGGGAGTCATTGATATTTCAAATTACCATTGTACCTTCTTTATTTGTTTTAGTTATAATAAGATCATTTCTATCATTGAGTTTTTTTACACATACACGTTGGATGAGTTATTTTGTGATCAGATTAATGTATTTTGGCTCTTTGTGTGATTTTTAATATCTTACTTGATCGCCATTTCAAGAGTTTGAATAGTTGCGTCTATATTGTTTCGGGTGAATGATATATTGGCTTCTTTAAGTGAATCTAAGTTTAGGGTGTAGTTCAAGATCCCAAGGTGGGCTCTTAATTCAATTTTTCCCCAAATTGTTTTAAGGTTGTTATCTAAATTAATCTTTTAAGAGTGTGGGGCAGAATTGAATGCCTTCGTTCAGTAGTTCAAAAGTGTCTCTTGTGACTTTGTTTTCGCTAAGGTTAATTATTTTTCTTTCGAAGTCTTTTCAATTCGGATAATTCTTCTGTTGTTGTTGTTGTTGAAGTGATTGAAAACGCTTGCTAATGTGAGAATCTCTATGTTCAGCACGTGTGTTAGAAGAGAGTAAAAGTCTTTCATATTTATAGTTGTAAAGGCTGTTACTGCAAGCGGTTCTAACTGGTTACCTAATTTACATATGCAACATCTTTCTTTCTTCGAAGGAGAAGCAAGCCTTACCATCAGTGTAATCATAAGAGTTCAAGTTTTTTTTTTCATTGATATCGGGAGACTTGAGAATGAGAAGAATGATCGAGAGGCGTCGGCAAAAGGTCTCCACCCTTCAACCGATTTCCGTAGGGGAATTGCCTGGGAACAAAGACATCTGCTGACACTTTGGTATTTTTAATCGTGCTGCATAGAGATAATACATGTGTTTTGACATATCTTCCTTCAAAGTTTCAATTCTTGTGAGACAGACATTCTATGAAGTTTTCTTTCAGTTTTTAGTTGAAGTATAAACTTAAGCTGGTTGATCATCTCCAAGAAGATACGTTATTCGGTCACGTTTGTATGTTCACGCATTTCATTTACCATTGCTATTTCACATGGATCTTCTTTGATTAAGTAATCTAATTTCTTTTTTTTTTTTTTTTTGAAAATTCATATTTTTCCAAATTTAGGTTTATTCCAAGCTCATCACAAAAATATAATATGCACGCGAGAATCGTGTTCTTCCTGTGAGTGCCCTGATGTAGGTATATCGTCAATGTGACAAGCGACCTCCTGGAGTTGTTCCAGTAATCATCCAATTCGGGGAGCGTTTTGATGTCAAAGAGATTATAATTGGTTATCTTCTGAAGAAAATATCGACCAAAAGATTTTATGGACGTTTTCAACTTTGCTGATTCTTCAGCTAGAGGGATTTCACCTACTCGTATTGACGTCCAGTATTGCAAAAAGTTCTCCGGCTAATGGACGTAGTGTCTGTTCTACTGAGGCAGAATATATATTTCCTTATTTAGTTGTGTGAGGTTTTCCCTGATACTGTAAGCATTCATAAGCACCAATTATTGGTTCTCCTACTGGACTGATAACCCCCACTTCATTTGTTGGAGTCCGTCACTTACTTTTTTATTTAAAGTGAGGGGTACTTCCCAAAGTGTTTTTAAGAATGATTGTCCAGTTTTTAGCTTGATAGTTTATTTTTCAGTAAATCCAGATCCAGAAATATACCGCCCATGGGACTTTCCCAACGTTACGTTGCCCAGGAATTATGTTTCCTGTATTACCTTGAATGATTTACAGACTTGCTTGAAGTTACCCTTTATTTCCGTAAGCGTTGCGTCCTTTCTCCTCAGTAGGACATCGCAAATGAGGCAATTGATTTAACTTTTCTTAAATTCTTATTTCCCTTGCCTCCTTGTTCATGGCAGTCCCTCACAGGCCTCCTCTGTTGGTTGGTTTGCTGTTGTCGGACTGTTTCGTCAACTTGTGTGGTCAACTATGGTCCACATTATGTTTTTAGCCTTGCTTCCCATACAGTATCCTAAGGTATTTATTTGTTTCACTAAGGTTGTTAAATGCAGGTCACTGGCTTGCCCAAATCTTTAAATTTATTTTATCAATCTTTCCTACCGAAGCGATTGATAAAAATTGAATTCTTCCAGCAATTGCGTAGTGAATGTTGCGTAGCCTTTCGTATTTTCCAACGCCTTTTTTTTTTTTTTTTTTTTTCCAGCAGAGATCTCTTCTTTTTTTTATGGCTATCTTCTCAGGAGGAAATATTCTTTTCCCTATTCTCTTCTTTGTTCCTCATCACTAGATCCCATTCTTGACACCACGTCGGGTTCGCTAAGACACTGAATAATAGTAACAATTTATTGCAGTAGACGCTGCTAATCCAAGCAGTTCTGTCTGGTAATTTACTTGTGCAACCTGCGTTATGGTAGTTAGAATATTTCCTAATCCCATAACACACACACATACACGCACACACTTACACACACACACATATATATGGTGATAATGATATCCTGAAGTTAGCTGGGTTGCGACTTGATACTTTTCAAGACTAAAATTGGGAATATTTGTTACTGAACGAAACCATTTGGTTGCGAAATGATCGTTTTGGTACTATGACAAGAAGGAAAACTTGAAAAAGATAACAATTTCTGAGCGCAGAAATGATACGGTACAGCATAAATGTATATGAACTATTGAACAAATATCTTAATCTAATAAGCTTAGTCTGATGACAGATTCCAAGTTATTTGATTATTTTGGTACTGAAGCAGCTTAAATTGATCACAAGACTATACAAATTAGGTCTTGTGCTACAAAGAATATTGGACAACGTTGCTCCTGGTCGGTTTTGAATTGACAGGTGCACAGAAGTTAAGATGCTGAAATCTAATCATCAAATCAGAAGTTAGTTTTCAGTGTTGACATCTGCTATTAAGATCGATTCAATGTATCTTTACATTTTCATCTCGCAGAGAATTCTTGAGACTTTTATTTAAATCAGTAACAGGTCTAGTTAGTCACCTAATAGAAACGGTCAGGTGAGCAACATCTTTTGGCAGCATTGGAAGAAAAAGAGATAAATGAAAAGATTACTTCATTCGCCTTTTGTATTGTATCGATCACTAAAATGAGTGAATTAAAAAAAAGTGAATACTACAAATCACATGGCGATTTTACAGTAAACTTACATCGTAAATTTAACTCCCTATCTAAAAACCCATTTAGGGTGAGAATTTTCTGCAGAAAACATTTTTCTGGACACAACAAGAAGTGAATGTTTAGATTTTTAGCCTTCTTGCTCTATTGGCATGCCCTGTACATGTATCACATTAGATGCAGAGCCAGCCAGCCAGCCTGACTCACTTATAAACTGGAGAAACGTATGTTGATGATTTGGGTTGACAGTTTCTAATAAGCAACATTTCCTTTGCCGACTTTAAATCCGCATGGAAACCAAAATAGTCCAGCTGAATTTTCCATCCACCAAGAGACCTGATTTATATTTCAACTGACAAGCTTAAGGTTAGCAATTTACCGCCTGAGAATGACGGATACGTGGACCTATTACTTAGCAGAAGCCAATTTGTTCAATCAAAGAGTTAAAGTCTATGAATCGAGAAGCCAAAAGTTCATTTCGGATAACCTTGAAATAAATGAAGACTTCAACTTCAGAAACCTTGAATACCATACGTATATATATATATATATATATATATATATATATATATATATATATATATATATATATATATATATATATATAGCCAATGCAGAAGGTATTCAATGAATTTCAAAACTTTTCATTTTTAAATCCTTATGCAACTTAAAAATTGACATAATTTTGAGCTACGATCACGAAATAAAAAAAATCAAAGAAATATTTGAACAAGACTGAATACATAAGTATGTTCAGAAATCAGGAATCTTTGATTCCAAATCTACATTTTGGGTACGTAAGTTTCGATTACAAGGAAGGGCCACTTAATAGCACCATATTTGCGAGAATAAGAAGAAACGTAAGTAATATTTTGACACTTTTATGAAAATAAATTCAAAAGAAACGCCCCTTATGCAGAACAAAATTTATGTTCCTATTGTCAAGCTCCAAACAAGAGTTGTCTTCAATTTTCTACTGTAACAACAACCAGATTAATCCTCCTCTAAATTAGGGGAAAAAACTTTCATTACCATGATTTGAACACACGATATATATATATATATATATATATATATATATATATATATATATATATATATATATATATATATATATATATATATATATATATATATATATATATTACTCCGGTATGACACAATGAATATTTCATTTGGCCCATGAATAGAATGAAAATGAGCTGATACACACATATATATTCATTCGGTAATTGAAACTTCATCTGATCATACCATTTCACCCTTAATCATCCACTGAATACATATATATATATATATATCATTGTGTCATCCACAGACAGCTGTTTCGATGTATTTTATCTCTCCAGTGTGGCTATAGACCTTCCATTATCCCATCTAGTACAACGAGGCAGAATAGAAACCTTCACTTCAGACCTGCAAGCTGATATCCTACCTCTTGACAACGGAACTGGACACAGTCAGTAAGGCTGAATTTAAGCGGTATATTTATTCACACAGAAATCCCTCATCCACCATACAAATATATACACACACACACACACACACATACACACACACACACACACACACACATATATATATATATATATATATATATATATATATTGTTTAAAACAATGCAAATCGATAATCATTCATTTATTTTTACATAGATTGTTGTGCAACTGTTTGTTTCATACCAACCGTGATTATTCAAGTAGATGTTGGAGGTAATTCTCTAATTGAAATATATATATATATATATATATATATATATATGTGTGTGTGTGTGTGTGTGTGTGTGTATCATGAAGAGCCTATCGCAGATCGAATGACATTGATTCAGAATCCATCAACTGCTGATTTTACCCTCAAAAACTGTTTGTGAAATTATTAGGGAGTAATCGTTTGTAAGTTTCTGACACCAAAATGTTTTCCATCAGAATAGTTTGTTTTTTTCCCTGAGTGTTTTATCTCTCTCCATTCCTTTCTTTATTTTGTTTCTTTCTTTTCAGTCCATTTGTGTACAGGGCTCAGTTTGCAAAGCTATGAAAAAATTTGCAAATTATTATAAGCCGTTTTTTCCATATCAGGCAAAACCAAATCGAAGATTTTGAGCAAGGTGGTGTCCAAAACGAAGAAAATGTATTCTTACACAGGAATATGTAGAAACAAATTCAAAATATCAAAAACAAGAAAGTGATCCAGCATTTTCACTTTCATTTGAGTCGTAGAATTTTAACTCTGAAATCGACAAAAGAGTAAAGTAAAAAAATAAATCGAAGAATTTTCACCACGAAACCAATAAATATCTTTTTGTATAGCTGAGGAGGTGCAAACATGAAAAAATATTTTCACCCAAAAATATGAGAAAAAGGAAACAAACAACAAATCCTAAAAATCAAAAATACGTGATCCGGTATTCTCACTTACATTTGAGTCGTACCTTTTAAGATTGGAAAGAATTGAGAGAAGACGAAAGTTAAAATAAAATATCAAAGAAATATACCACATTCGATTCTACATAGCATTTTAGGCAAAAATCTTTTGCAAATAGTATAGAAAGTATATATGGATTATTTAAGCATTTCTATGTTTAAAAAAAGTGTCCATGAAAGCCTGACGTTAGCAATACAAAATTTGGACACATGCAATGGAATATAGTTCTGATTTTATGTTTTTTGCCAAGATCTTTTCCCCTAAAGTTTTGTTGGGCAGAATATACTCGCATGAAGTCCACAACAGTAAAAGTCATCTGAGTGCACCTAACTCTAAATGTGAGGGTAAAAGGACCGTAATGAGAAATACGATTTGCCTTTCCCTCAAACATTCACAATACATAATACTAAAACAGATGTGGTAAGTCACTCAACAGAGACTGTCACGTGACCAACGTCGTCTGGCAGCGTTGATCGATTACAAATTCGAAAAATGGGATGACCAATGTATAAGTTACTACCCTTGTCTTGTTGGATCGCAAAAGTAAGCGCGGATGCAACCCGACACAAACTAAGGGACCGATTTAGCAGAACTTTTTTTGATTTTAAATTGGAGGATTTTGGAAAAACAAAAAAGGTTTTTTTCTAGACATAATAGTGTACGCCAGGGTGGCCAATAGAGACATGTTTTTTTTTGTATCCAAAATCGGGGGTGACCCACCAGAATCGAGAAATTGAAAATATTGCATCTAAACTGGCAACTTTGCTGTACGCGAAGCTGTACGCACTGACTCAAAAACTGGATAAACCAATGTGGACAATCTTGGAAAAAGTTTTAGTTGATAATTTTTAACACTGTCAATGATCAGTCTCCTTTTTTGAAGCGATGCTATAGTAACTCAATAATTAAGAACGAACCAGTGCACACTCCCGGTCTACGATCTAAATGGAGCAATACTAAGCAAACTAGTCTGGCAGACCATTACTACTGTTGTGAATTTAATCATTACTCGATGTTCCACGCTTATAGACCTGCGCCATAAAAATCCAAACGCCGGTCATGGAACAGTAGATAAAAGGCTAGTCTTGTTGACTATTGCTCCTGTAATGAGTTTAACTCGGCGCCATAGACTTATGAGATTACAACATACTTACCGAAACATCGCAAATATCACATTGCCTCTTGTGAAATAGCCACCTTATTACACATTGCTATAAATGCAAGGGTAAATGATCTGTAATTATTCATCACTATTCGTCATTATCTGCAAAATTCTGTGTCTCCACATTAATCTTGATTTCGTGTAGAATGGGCCTCCGATGTGGATCAGGCGAATCAATACCCTGAATCTGCTAACTTACAGATTGAAATCTATGGTAGAACATCGTACTGTAGCTCGAACTTTTGGATTTAATAAAAGACAATGTAATTAATTCTTGAAAGAAAAAGATGAAAGTTTATATTCGATCAAAATGATTTACATAAATCAGTTCGATCTGTCATTTTGATGTTTCGACTTTCAAGATATATAAGTCTGGCTGCTACTGCTGGGTCAAACTTTTCTATCATATATATGATAAATAAATGCTTACATGTGTGAAACTTGTCTTTTTAGTTTAGTTGGTAAGAGGACTGCACATCAATCATGGTGAGGAAATGTAAATTTTATATATCAATATACTTTAGATGACAAAGGGAAGAGTTTATCCCTGGAATCTGCTGAGAATTGTTGTTGTTACGGGAGAAAACCTAAAATATAAGAAACCCTGGAAAAAAAAATACATAAATCACGTCAACAGATACTGCAGAATTATTGACTGAAATGACAGAATTTTGGAAAAAAAATCTTTTTATATATATCTCAAGCAGTAGAGCATTCTAGACCATGTATATATGATGGTGAAAGGAGACCCAGATGGAGTTTCCATGTCTTTTCAGGTCCTGCTCAATGGAGTCCAAAGGTAAATTACCACGTGATATATATATATATATATATATATATATATATATATATATATATATATATATATATATCATCGATCATAGCTAAGTGCACCGCTATCAATTTTCATGAGTTTTTTTTCTCCTAAATTCGTGGTTGCAATGGAGTCGAAAGATGAATTGCCACACAATACAGATATATAGAAATATATCTATGTATCATCAATCAAAACTAATTGTCCCCTATCATTCTTCTTATTTTTTTTTTATGGGGAGTACTTCTTAAAGAAGGTATTTGGTGTCGTAATTTCGAAAAGTGCTGGCGAAGCAAGTACTTTCTAAAACCCATCACGAAAAAAAATCAAGTTCAGTTTCCAAAAACGAAATATACTAGATCCTGACGGACAAAAGTGACACCATCAGAGATATTCAAAGTAAACATAGGAAGCGACCATCGAATGGTAAGATGTAAAATGCAGGTAAGCACCAAAAAAGAATGCAGGAAAATGTACAACATCGAACAGCAACTACTAAACATACCAAATTTACTCATTCAACCCTTCAAGCTAGAATTGAAAAATAGATTTAGTATCCTTACCGACGAAAATGACACCAACATCAACGAACTCCACAGCAAAATAATAACCTCTTTAATAGAGGATGCCAATATTTTTAAACCAATAAATTCACGGACCATTAGTAAAATCTCAGATGAAACCAGGAAATTTATTGAAAAGCGCAGAAACATTAAACCTCCAACAACCACGAAGGAAAAATGAAAGAGACCTAACTAAACAAAACAAAAAAAAGGAAACTAAGAGAAAACAAACAAAGGTACACGACGGCAATCATCAAGACCACTCTCGAAAAACGTCGGGGCTTCAAAGCAATAAACAAGGCTCTCAGGATAGAACAGGAACAAATAACTAGCATACTCGAAGCAACGGAGACTTAACAACAGAGACAGAATTGTAGAACGTGCTCAAGAATTCTACCAAGAACTCTTCAAATAACGAACATCAAAACAACGACCAGAATACACAAGACGTTGACAATCAGTTCAAGGACTTCCCAGAAGTTACACCAAGGGAGGTTAAACAAGCCACCAAACAAACAAAAAAAGGCAGAGCCTCTGGACCATCGATCTAATCAAAAAAGCTGGTAAGATTGTCAGCAAAAAGCTTGCTATTCTTTTCAACTTATGTCTAAAACAGAGTAAAGTCCCGAAAGACTGGAGCACATAAATCATAATGCTTCTACATGGAAAAAAAGAAAACCCCAAAGACCTTAACCACAACAGACCTACTAAACTTCATCTATGAACTTTTCGCAAATATCATCACCGACCGGATCACTGAAAAATTAGATGAAAACGAACCACGCGAACAGGCTGGATTTAGAAGAATTTATTCGGCCATGGACCATCTTCGTTCAATAAATCAGATGGAAGAATACAAAATGCCACTCGCTTTAGCATTCGTAGACTTCAAGAAGGCATTCGACTCTGTAGAAATTCCCCTGGTCATGAAGGCCATCACCCTACAAGGGGTAAACCCTATATACGTAAAACAAAAGTCACGTGCAACAATCACATCGAGAATAAGAACATAACTGTCAAAATATAAGATGCAAAACTAAGAAAAGTAGACCCCTAAATCCACTAAGGACAATGAATCTCCATGAGATCCTCAGAATAAGAGGAAATTAAGGGAAGAATAAACCTAGGATAGCAAGCCTTTGATAGAGCAAGCTCAACCTTCAAAAACCAGATGATCCCAATAACCCTAAAAAGAAGAGTATACAACTAATGCATTCTTCCGATAGTCACATATGGAGTTGGAACATGGAACCCAACCAAACTGAGGCCGACAGAAAACAAGATAGAGAGACGAAATAAACAAATTCAGAAGATACTGGCTCAGCACTACCCATGATAGAATAATACGGCGAATCCTGGAGAAGGTCTGTGTCCAATGACAGACCTTAAAAGACTGATGATAATGACGATGATGAAGTTTTTGATTTCAGTTAACAAGATTCGAGAAATTAAGATATATTTTCAACTCTTCAGGAGGGTTTCTATTATTTACACTGTAACTATAAACAAGACCGTTATCAGTGAAAAAATCGTTGTGTGTGGAAAGAAATCGTTTTATAAATCAGATATTATTGAAATCTCAAACCTGAACATCTGCTTTCAAGCATTTTGATTACAATCACACAAAAAAACTGTATAGACTATATTGACCTGTCTGACGGTGCGTTTGGGTCCACACAGGTATGGCCCTGAGGGTGAGAGAATATACCTAAGGATAGGTGGCGCCAAGGCCAAGATGCAATTGGACAATCTACCAGATATTACACTGAATGGTCTCAAACAGTTGGTAAATAACATGTTTTATCAGTCATTTTTTTCACGAACGATGCCGGGATTCAGTACTCATATATGTAAATGTGTCTGTGCTGTGCCCACGTGTGTGTGTGCGTGTGTATGCGAGCGAGAGAGAGAGAGAGGTAAAGAACATGTTTTTATCAGTTATTTTTTGATGGGCAATGCAGCAATTCCATACTTATATATGTGAATGTGTGTGTGAGAGAGAAAGAGAGAGAGAGAGAGAGAGAGAGAAAGAAAGAGAGAAAGAGAATGAAGAGGTGCAAGAGCGTAAATTGGTTTGTCCACGTCTTGATAGAATGTCTCCAAGACTAAATTGAATGCTGAGAATAATGTCTTTTGACAACTTAAAAGGACGGTGCAGAACTTATGCAAAGTAGATGTCATTTTCTTCTTCCGGCCATTTACGCCGGAGAATTCTAAGAACAGAAAAGAAATAGTTTGATTTAAATCCTCTCCCCCAAGGAAATGTGTTTGGGTCTTATTAATCTTCCTCATCTTAATTCATAGACTTTGTTGAACAAAGAAATAAAATAGATTGTTTTGAAGGGTTGACAAAAATGAGACACGATATTAGCTCGGCTCGGCATCTATAAACAGCTTCTAGCATAATAAATTTGGTGGATGGTGGGAAGTAGGGACACATATGAAAAAGTATTGGTCTTTCCGGCACTTTTTTACGAATGGAGTATTTTCAGTAAACTAATCAACATTTTTTCCGGAAATTTTCCGCTGAAATAAAGAGTTAGGGTCTTATATACGGTGGTATCGATTTATTGGTAAAAGAGATGTTTCTGATTTTGGCATCACCAGTGTATTTTTGAATGACCCTCAGTAGTAATGATAGGTTAAGAATCACGCACTTCATCATCTCTTGTTATCATGATATGGAGCATATATTGATCAGAACATTGAAATGTCTACAGGAATCATCATCAAACCTTTTCATTTGGAACTTTTTATGCTCAAAATTTCTTTAAAATCTTGTTCAGTAAAGACATCAACTCTTATTAGTTTTGCATCACGGTATGTTTTTGCCTTTCGGGGATATTAAGTTCAAACGATAAAACACAAACTTTTTACGGTCAGGCGAAAAGTAATTTCTAAAATATAGTTACACATCAAATTTATTTCGGGTAAAATGTTTTACAAAAGTTGGTGATTTTGAAATTTTTTCGTTCATTACTGAAAACAGAGAAAGTAAGTTTATAAGATAGAACAATTTTATAAAGTGATTTACAGTGTAGGATAAAGTAAATCACCATTAACTACGAATAACTAGAGTGATATCTGATGCCTTTTAACCTCCGCTTTTGGACATAAACCTTCTCAAAGATTCGCCAGACTTCACTATCATGGGCATTGCAGAACCAGAACGTTCTGAATTTGTCTAGTGTGTCACGATGTCTCACTTTCCGTCGGCCACAATTTCGTATATGATTTCTGGGAATCCATGTTGTGAGTGGCGATGTTCAACCGCTTTTGATACACCAGCAACATGCTCAGCCCATCACATTAGAGTTTTCTAACAGTTTCTATGATATCTCGGACTTTTCTCTAACATACCGAGCTGTCTTATGATCTCTCCGTGCAAGGTTGAGTATGATGTTCAGGTTACATTGTTCTCAGTTTGAGGGTCAATCTCTTGGTTTGGTTCCATGTCTCAACTCCATACGTGACTATCGGGAGGTTGCATTGGTTGTATACCCAATCTTTTTTTAGGACTAGTGAGGTTTTCTTGTCTTTGGAAGTCGGTCTTGGTCTACAGAAAGAGGTGTTTAAATTTTGGGAATGAACATTTGCAATAGTGGGTTATATCAGGCTTGAATAGATTTGATCTTCTGTAACCAATCTAAAAACCCTTGTAGCTCTATTGTTTGAGTATTCACTCTACATAGGCAGGCTTCCCAACGTCGAGCGATGTATTCCTTTCTCCTCTACAGCTTATCTATTATTCAAAGGTTGCCGTACGTACTCACTGTCGTAGATTGACAGACTGAGTAATTGCAATAAGAAGCCACGTAAATTATGATGAAAGAAATAGTAGTCTATCAAATTAATTATGTTTGAATATATATTTTTGTTTTTGTCTTTTTTTTTCTTTTCGGGAGAATGTTTTGTTCTGTGCAAATTTAGTTAGAAATCATCAGGTAAGACTCTCACAAAACTGCCATCACAGGTTTCTTTAGTTTTCAAATGAGTCTGGCTGAGTACCTGGCTGACAGGCTATCGATCAATGCATGTATCACGTTTGTAGGCCACATCAATGCAGCTAGAGGGCTGAAAATATAAGCATTTACACCTTCTTGTATCTAGGAAAAACTTTTTTTCGTTCTATGCTCACCTCAAATAACTTCTTAGTAAGGTTTCAGTTCATGATGTAATTTTAACTACATTTACTCTTTTCTAATGATCACTACCCAAAAAAAGGCAAAAGAAATAATACTGGTAGATTGATCAACCTATATTCTAACAGTCCAATTGATTTCCTCATGTACGGCATGCTATCAAAAGACATTGGTCACGTGACAGTTTCTTTTCTCCATACCTGTTCAGATAGTTATCACAGTATCTAGGGAAATATAAAATTGAAATTGTCTGCTGATTTACTCGCTGAATGTCCGATCCTCAGATGATCAGATGGTGCTAATCAGCTCAACGATCGATAATTTTTATCGATTATCGACGAACGGATCTTTTTATCCATCTCGAATAAATAAGTGAATTGATGATGAAGGCTGAATGAACCAGACAGGTCAGAGTGGTAGATCTCAGACATGTCACATGAAGAATGTTCTGTTTACGACCCATTGACAAAATGGTGTCCCTAGGTCATAGCATTATCTATATGGTAATCAAGGAGGACAAATGTTTTGTATTCAGTTGTTACACACGAAATTTCATTTTTTTTTTTGTCTCCAATGCCAAAGAAATAAGGTAATTCATAATGGAAGCCGAATGAACAGGGCAGGTCAGAGTGGTAGATCTTGAAGATGTCAACTCAAGAATGTTCTATTCACTACCCATTGAGAAAATGGCGTCGTCCGGTCATCGCTTCATTCATATGGTAATGAAGGAGACAAAGAACGTAGTTAAATATTGTAAACGTATTAAGTTTAGTATTTTCTGACTGAAAACAAGTCTAGAGCCGGGATTGGGGTCTTTATTCGGAGAGGCATCACCATCATGAACTCTTCGATCACATTTGATTTAAAAATTTAAAGGTGGATAGAAAGAATAATGGGAAAACTTTTAATGTATGGATGAAATACGTTTTCTTTAATAGTATGTTGAAGAATGATATGAACAAAACGGTAAATATTCAATATGAATATGACCCATAAGCATTAAAGCAATAAGCTTTTGTCAACAATAATTTTTTTGGCTTAGTGGTCGCAAATCCAGTAGAATTATTGAACTTTGTGCCACAGATACGTCTTTCAAAATGGTTGGATAAACGATCACGTGTATCAGAAATGTCAACTGAATATTGAGGATGCTGCAAAACTCAATATTCCGATTCTGTAAGCTTATAAACAGACAGCCGAGAAGTATGAGATGTAGCAACTTCATCGGACATTTCTTTTACTTCACGTGGAATCCATTTTTCAACGTTTCAACCTTTCCCGTTGCTTAGAGATGACTTAGTGTGATCACTGATGGACTCCTGAAACCTCCAAAAATGTTCGAAACGTTGTTTTGTGAGTCGTTGGCTACTATCGACAATAAGTTTTCGTTATCAATGATAGGTATGTGCCTTCCACTACTTTTATCATTAGTATCCATATTACCCGTACTAAACCGTATCTAAACAGTTTTCACTTCAAATCCTTTGTTGAAGTTATCAGCAGTATTGATCCCTCCCGACACAAGAAATATATCAATTTCTATTGAGTTACTAATCAGACTAGGCTAGGGACACTAGCTCTATGGACTGTCATGCTATTGACCCACAGCTGTGAGTTGGGGATATAAGAGGATTCTTACCTTGTAAAATCTTCAGTTACTCTAAATATATATAACATCAAACAAAATAAAACTCTACCATGGGAGTGAACAGTGTGGTTTTACCTCGATATTGCAAATGGCAGAGAATGCTGCTGAAAGCATTTTATTTCTTGAATATATATATATATATATATATATATGTGTGTGTGTGTGTGTGTGTGTGTGTGTATGTATGTATGTATATATATATATATATATATATATACATATATATATATATTCAAGAAATAAAATGCTTTCAGCAGCATTCTCTGCCATTTTTAATATTGAGGTAAAACCACATTGTTCACTTTCATGGTAGAGTTTTATTTTGTTTGATGTTATTTTACAATTTAATTTCACCGTCAAATTTGCCGTTTACATTATGGATGTTTGTTTTTATCGGTTGCTATCAATGTCCTAGTCACGTAACTTGGTGGGGCATGTGACACGAATCAATCAACTAATTATACATATACATATATCTTTTTTGTCTTTCGCTCATTTTGTTCGCCTGATCATTTATATGTATATATGCATACATACATGCACATGCACACGCATATATATATATATATATATATATATATATATATATATATGAATTACAAATCGAATGGGAACTTATTTTATATATATATATATATATATATATATATATATATATATATATATATATATATATATATACATATATATATATATATATATATATATATATATATATATATATATATATATACTCGTCTCCGTTTTCAAGGATGACAATGGATACAGTATTTGGTTTTTTGAAGATCAGGCTATTTATTTCTTTTTTTCGTACACCACTTCACCGAACGGGAGTTGTGAATATGAGTTAGAAGTTAGATCAATGGATCGACTGTACTGGTTATATTTCTTTTATCGATATATCAACACCAGAGTGGTCCAAGGTAATATTTAGATTTCTTATATTGATTTTTGTAGTATTTCAATTTTGTTCTGTTTAATATGATTGTCATATTGAAAAATAGATATTGTTCACAATAGTCTAATTGGAAGTTCTGCGCAGGTCTCATGTTTGGCAAGACGCATTAATCTCTTGAATCTGTTGACCAATTATGCAGCCTCCATTCCGAGGTTTTCTCATTCCAAACACGTTCTGGCAATGGAAATGTCTTCTTCTGCCTTCGATTAATTCTTGGTCCCATTCATTAAAAACCTGAGACACCAAGAGGTGAGAGCTCAACACACAATTGTTTTGGCAACAAAGATCTTTCTGTGTGCAAAGGATTAATTTTATTCTGCCCTGGCGTACATTTGGAGCAAAAATGTTTGCTGATAACAGGGCCCACAATAGCTACTGGCAGTCGCCCTGGGTGCCACATGCTATGGGGCGCCTATTTTGTGTATGGGACTTTCCCAGAACAGATAGGAAAATCGTGAAATGAACAAATCAAACATATCAAAAACAGTCAAAATTAGAGAATTCCACGAAATAAAGTCAGATTTTTCTAGAATATCTGATAGTTGAATACTTTCAATTGCAGTGAAATTAAAATAAATGATTGTCCAACGAAATTTTGATGACACTCGACGAACTCAGTCAGGCTTGAAGAACATCGAAGTTCAGCTCACTTCGCGTACCAGGGAACCTCAGCCCAGCCCTGGCTGCTGGATGACGCATGGTACTCATGCAATCATAAGATGGAGCCGAGTTAGTCCTGAACTCCAAATTATGTTAGACAGACTAAATGAAAAAATCAAGGAAATAGGTTTTCTTATGAACAATAAGATTTAATGTGTTGAGGGCAAACAAACAAAGATCAGAATCAATAATGCAGAACTAAAGAAAGTAGACCACTCCATCGGCCGAAGGCAACCAATCTCTATGATATTTCCAAAAAAAGAAAAATATATAATGAAGAAAACCCTGGGCCGGTAAGTTTTTGGTACCCCAAACCCAACATTCAAGAACAAAAAATCCTGTTTGTCCTTAAAAGATGAGTCAACAACCAATGCGTTTATCCAATATTCAACTATGGAGCTAAAACATTGAATGTAACTAAAAGCTCTCTAGCTATGGATCATACGCACAAACGGATCATGCAAGGCGTCACATTGAGGGTTCTCAAGACTACACAGTAGATTAGAGAAACACGGAGATATAGAATCCATTAGAAAGTAAGTATGTGTATATGTATAAACTGTGACGTTAACCCAGCACCTCTCAGAGATCATTCAGACCAAAAAAATGAGGCACTCGCCAGATTGGTAATATCCTGAAATGCCCTATGATCAAAGGGATCGTTAATAAGTCTGGTCCATAGGCGGTCGGGTTCGTTAGCCAAATCGTGGAAAACGGAAGAGAATAAGAAATTTAAAAAAAGAGGGCGGTGAAGAAGTTGAGACAGGGGTGGCGAAAGGAAACAAAAGGCAGGGATAAATAAAAGAACGTAAAAGACATATGTGAATTTAAGCTGAAGTAAAGAGGAGTTAGTGGAAATGTGAACGAGAGAAGAGGAAGTAATTTGTATAAATAAACTTTTTAAAATAAGCATCAAGAAATGAGATGAAACGGTATCGGTCCGTGAGAATGTCCCTTTATGACTGGTAACCTCATGGCACTTGATACTTATTCTGTGCGTCAGTCAGGCAATGTCTGTGTCTGTGTCTCTCTCTGTGAGACTTTGACTCTTTTTTTCTGACTGTGTTTATGTTTTGGATACGAGTTTCAGAAACTGCAATGTTGTTTCAACAATCATATTCGTTATGCTGTGATTTATTTTTAGTTGCTACCCAGAACAACATCTAAAAAAATGAAATAATTTAAAAGTAAAGAAAAAAAGAAGGATTGACAGCGATCAAGAATTATGACAAGTGTTAGTGAGAGAATATCACTATTATATGCATGATGCAATTGTTACGTTATCATTTTACCGAAGAAATCCATCGAAAATTGAGAAGAAAGGTATATTCAATGATAAAGAATTTAGGCCAGCGTTGCTGTAAGAGAAGAGCTATTTTATGTATCATGTAAATACATCGCTAATGATTTCACTATAAAAATACATTGACAATCAGGGATGAACACTCTGTCAATAGTCAGATAGATATATGGATAGATATTGATAACACAATTCAACTTATGGGTAATTCTGTCTGTTGATACAAAGAACATATAATCATCATTGGATACTCAATAATTAAAATGGAAACATCAAAATCTAGAACTCTTAACTCAGAGAAACCACTTCGGTCTTGGTTAATATATATTCAAATATGTAATAAATTATTCAAGATGGCCGTGCTGTTATGTGCATCTGATCAATTATGGTTGGCATGTGCCCCAATGGCGAGATTTGTTGTGTTGAAATTTACACTTTTGTGTATTGATTGCTGTCCAGGATTTTTATTTCATCAAAGTAGAAAAGGTCGGCCAATTTCCACAAAGTGACAAGTTTTATAACATATACGTCATCTAGATCGAGACCAGCTCAACTGAGCTGAAGCCAAACTCCGTCGCTTCATTAAAGTCGAAAAGTAAACAAAACAGAATCCATGCCCAATACAATATTATTCCAAAACTACAAATCTCATTCCAGCTTTTCTGTTGATAGTTCATGCAAATATCTGACAGAACGCCCTACACGATGGCATCACAGAAGCACAACTGAAATCTGTAATTTATCTGTAATCATGAATAATACCATCGGAAGAGTACCTCAAAATCACAAAAGAATATCAACGGCCTTTCTTAAAATGCTTATGTTTTTATATTTTTAATAGTTCTATCATCGTACTGTTTTAAGGACATCCT
>OY735235.1:28055455-28062955 GCA_963457665.1 Thysanoteuthis rhombus
AACCATGTTGTGAGTCATGGTGTCTAGCAGTTGTTTGACATTATTGCAATATGTGCAGCCCATAGCCATTTGAGTTTTCTAACAGTTTCTATGATATATCGGACTTCTGTCTTTTTCCGATATACTGTGCTATCTTATGATCTCTCCATGTGAGGTTGAGCACGATTTTCTCATGTGTACGTTGCATGGTTCTCATTTCAAATGTCAGTATTTTGCTTAGGTTGCGATGACTGAATTCGATTATAATGCTCAATTCAGTCTAGCACGGGGCCAAATAGGTGAGCAAATTTTCCATCAGAGCAATCTGCAAACAAGCCTCCAAAATCCTTGCCTTTTACGAGATACGAACACAGGTCGAGATGGTACAGTGGTGGGGTACTTGATAAAAACTAATTTCACTACACTACTTAGGGTCTGCATAAAAAGCTCTCCAGCCATCGTGCTACTGCGTATGCTCTAAATAAACAACATTCGACTCAGAAAGAAAAGTTGATACATTTATTCTGACTAGTGTCCTCATTTCGACTCGTGTACCCTTCGGCCCTCTTCGTAGTCGGTAACTTTCTGGGAATTTAAAACTGAACCCTTTATTCAATTCACAGGGGTTGATTGGCTGTTGAGATAAGAGATATTTCGTATTAGTCATTTTGTCCCCACGATGTCACTTGTTTGCCCCTCTGATCACCAATGCCAGAAACATTGTTAGAATTTTGAACCATCGTTTATTTCTTGATTTTCCTTCATTTAGAATTGGAATTAATTTATGATGAATTAACTGTGTCTGTCAATGGATATTTACACTTTTGGTTGAATAAAACGCGGATCATTTCCCATGGGTTTTTTTCTTTTCAAAGAGAACACGGCGATGCAATTCTCACGTAAATGACTATAGATATCACTTGAATACTAATTTGGAGATTTATTGATTCATAAATTTCAATTTTCAAAAACAATTCACGTTTTTCTATTCCCAGCTTGAGTTTTCCTTTGTTTTGTGGGAAAGAAGTAATTGATATCATAAAATGAAAAAGAACTTCTGTCTAAACATATTATACACTGATCAACTCAGATAAGTGTACTCGTCTTGTCATAGTCATAACGATTCAGTCATTCAATTCATTGATTGAAATTTATTTTGGTAACTTGGTATACGGCCTGGCTGTATGGAGGTTGTATTCTCGGGCTACTGTGGTGAGTGAAGTGAAGATGTGGGGTTATGTTAGGCCCCATGTGTTATTGGAAAAAGGACAGCTAATAATGAATGTCTTCATTAGTATATGTTAAACGTATAAAAACCCTGGGAATTGAGAAAAAGGCGTTAGCCGTATCACTGTATACCCCATCATTTTCCAGCACTGACTGTATTTCTGACCTTCTCTATGTGCCTGTCGTAATTGTTAACCTTCTGAAATCTAATCTTCTAGACTGAATAAAGGATTCGGTATATTTTAAATATACAGAAATAGTTAAAAATACACAAAACTACATGACTTGAAGAGTGCAGGTATGAAAATAAAGCACTCACATAGAAAATACATCTCTTCTATGCATTTATTATAAACAATAATTTGAATATTTAATAGAAGTTTAATTATATTCGCACAATCACTTCATTATGAAAGTTTATCAAATATAAAGTTATCATTATAATACACTGAATTATTTGTAGTTGGCAAGCTTCTGGAAATTTCGAACTGCACCCTTTATTTAATGCCTGAGGTAGATTGTCCCGATTCTTCCATTGATGCTATACAATATCTCGTATCTCCTGGTTCATCTTCAAAATGCTGCTTGTCTGCCTCTTCCACGAACCAGAGTATTTGACCTTATTGCACTACCCGATCTAGGGATAAGATCCACAACTGCCTTGCTTGAATTTATGTTTTTTGTTTCTTCATTGCCATTGTCAAACTCCTAGAGAGTTGACTTTATTATCGCAATTAATCCGACGTGAAATTCAGGATGTCTGAATCTAAGACATAATAGGGAGATAGGGAAAAAAAAGATTATGTGATGTCATCTCATGTCAACTCACGATTCTGAGTTCTCAGAATTTTTTTGTCGACACTATTTTTCTGTTATGGAAAATATTATTTTCATATGATAACAAATATAAGCATTTTTTTTATTATCATTTTCAGTGAAATTTCCTTGCTACTAAGAACGTCATTATTTTTTTCTTGATTTGTATAATGATAAAACAATTGGACAATATAAAAAAAAATGAGAGTTCAAAAAAAGCTGTAGATAATCGTTCGTAATTTTATGGCATTTGTCCGACCATATTATTTATTTTCATGAATAAATATCAATTTTTGGTACCGTAACCGTAGCTCAGTAGTCTATGGTGTTCTGCAAGCCATCTGTAGATATTGAGATAAAATCCAACTGGTTGCAAAACACTTTTTTCCTTTTTTCTTAGTTTTCGAGGTCAATAAGCCTTTCCTTTCTTTTTAGCTTCCGACGCTATTGGTGGATTAACCATTAAGTTGGCTTTTTTTTTTTTAAATTTTGTCATACTGTTACAATTGGATTTGACTTTATATTCATATTTAGCAATGACGGATGACGTCGACCTGAAGCAAAACGAGTGACGTCATGCACGGATGACAGTGGTCCAGGACGTACGCAAAAACTTCTAAGGCCCCACTCTGATTGATTTGTTTTGCTGAAGTTAGCTAATCCCATATACAGGAACCATTGATAAATGATTTGGAATAAGACGAGTAGTTTGGGGATAATATTGCATGGAGAAATGAATTCTGTTTTGTTTCCTTTTTAGATTTTAATGAAGCTAGGGAGTCAACATTTTTTTATTATTATTATTATTATTATTATTATTATTATTATTATTATTATTATTATTATTATTATTATTATGGAATCTCACACCAGTTGCCTGGTGGTAACCGCTGGAGTTTGAGTGACAGCAAGTCTCCTCAAGTCTCCAGCCCTCCTATCCTAATACTCATAGGTCGCAGTAATTCTGCGATTTACAGTTTCACACCGGTTGCCCAGTGGTTATCGCTGAAGGCTGAGTGACAATAAGTCTCCTCAGGTCTCCAGCTAACGTCTCCTCTCTCTTTCGCATATCATGACAGAGCTACAATTCGTTGCAGTACTTATATCTCTAGCACCTTCCGCAATGGGATGGATAGATTACAAAAAAGCGTACGATATGATTCCACATAGCTGGATACTCGAATGCCTTAGAATGTTCAAAATTAGCGAACCGGTGGTTAAATTCATTGGAAATTCGATGAAAAACTGGAAAGTAGACTTGACAGCCGCAGGAGACAAACTAGCAGAGGTAGGGATAAAAAGGGGAATCTTGCAAGGAGACTCGTTGTCCCCACTATTATTTGTTCTAACAATGATACCGCTCAACAAAATCCCGAAGAACAGCAAAGGATACCATTTCTCTAAAACAAAAGGAAAGGTCAACCACCTAATGTACATGGACGATATAGAATTGTTCGCAAAAAACAGGGGAGAGCTTGAGACTCTGTTCAACGAAGTAAAAGAATATAGTGAGGACATCAGAATGGAGTTTGGAATAGAAAAATGTGCAATCATGATAATGCACAAAGGAAGGCTAACAATGACTGAAGGAATTGAACTCCCGGACAACAGCGAGATTAGGGCATTGACCGCACAAGACCGATACAAATACCTCGGCGTCCTTGAATGTGACACGATAAAACGGGAGGAGATGAAGGAAAAAAAAAGAGAGAATACCTTAAAAGGATAAGGAAAATATTAGAGACCAAATTAAACAGCAGAAATCTAATAAAAGGAATGAACACCTGGGCTGTGTCAGTAGTTAGATATACAGGACCATTCCTAGGATGAACAAAAGAAGAACTCCAATCAATGGATAGGCGAACTAGGAAACATGACACCCTAGAGATGATACAGATAGACTATACGTTAAGAGAAGAGAAGGTGGCAGGGGGCTCATCAGCATAGAAGATTGTGTCCAGAGAGCTAAAGTAGTCCTAGAAAGGTATTTGCAAACGAATAGTGAAGAAATCATCAAGAGTGCGAGAGATAGTGCAACAAACAACAAAGTAGAAAACAATGGAACAGTACAGCAAACAAGAAAAGAAAGATGGAAGAGAAAAAATTGTATGGCGAGTTTAAAAGACGGATACAAGATGTAGCAGACGAGAAATCATGGACGTGGTTACGAAAAGGAAACCTTAAGAGAGAAACAGAATCGCTCACCATGGCTGCCCAAAACAAAAGCATAAGGACAAACTACATAAAAACAAAAATCGACAGAACACAGACAAACAGCAAATGCCGCATGTGCGGTGAAAGAGATGAGACAGTAAACCACATAACTAGTGAATGTAGTCAACTCGCCCAGAAGGAGTATAAGCATAGACACGATAGAGTAGCAACGATGATACACTGGGAACTAAGCAAACAAATGGGATTCAACCATGTGGAAAAGTGGTATCAGCACAAGCCAGAGGCAGTTTTGGAGAATGACAACCACAAACTACTCTGGGACTTTGACATCCAAACTGACCACCTCATCCAGGCAAGAAGACCGGACTTAGTAATAGTAGACAAAAAAAGGAAGGCCTGCCAAATAGTAGACGTTGCTGTACCAGCAGACCATAGAGTAAAAAAGAAGGAGAGTGAAAAACGGGAAAAATACCAGGACCTAGCAAGAGAGTTAAGGAAGATGTGCAACATGAAAACCAGGGTGGTGCCGGTCATTGGGGGCACACTAGGAACTGTCCCAAAAATGCTGAGAGTGAGACTGGAGGAGATCGGGATTAGGGGAAGGATTGAGACCGTATAGACCACAGCACTACTGGGAACTGCACGGATACTGAGGAAGGTGCTAGAGACATAAGTACTCAACGAATTTTAGCCCTGACATGATAGGTGAAAGAGAGAGGAGACGTTAGCTGAAGACCTGAGGAGACTTATTGTCACTCAGCCTTCAGCGATAACCACTGGGCAATCGGTGTGAAACTGTAAATCGCAGAATTACTGCGACCTATGAGTATTAGGATAGGAGGGCTGGAGACTTGAGGAGACTTGCTGTCACTCAAACTCCAACGGTTACCACCAGGCAACTGGTGTGAGATTCCAAATACAGTGCGATCTTATAGGGAGCGTATGCTCCAAATATGGAGGGAAAAATCTGATGTGGAAGTATCGAACCAACGCCTTGCTGACCAAGTAAAGCAAATTCAAAAGAAGAAATGGCTGTCTGAGACTGAACTACTAGAGATTCGCATTAATGTAGAGAGAGGTTCAGGTGACATATCTGAAGAATGCCCCCCCAGCACAATTAGTACCAATAACCAAACTAGAATAACTCCCCATGAGACCCCCACAGTAAGCTATGTATCAGAGGGTGATGACGAGGCACCAACGGAAGAAGAGAACACCAAAATACAAGCTTTGAAAGAGATCATGCGAGGAGAGAAAACAACACTCCCCTCCCTAAGAGACAAAGACAGAAAGAAAGTCGGAGAAGTGACCGAGCAGGTCAACTGCCTCTTACAGCACATAGAAACAAACACCCTCCTAGAACTTAACAACCTAATTTACGCAGGGGCGAAAATGGTAGCACAAAGCTTTACAACACAAGATAGGAACCCGAGCAATAATAGGGAAGGGAAACCCAACTGGGAGAGAAGGTTACAAAGGCAGATCTCCCAACTACAGAGAGACGAAGTACTGCTTAGAAATACACCACACACAGACAGACCACGAGTAAGACTTTATAACAAATACAAGGTAACGCAAAAAGGCATCGCAACCGTAGTCGAAGAGTTACACCAGAAAAGACTAGCCAAAGAGGCAAGACTAAAAAGATACAGACTAAGAACGGCCCAATACACACAAAACCGCACATTCCAAAACAATGAGAAAAAGTTTTACCGAGATTTAAATGGGGAAAGAAGGCAGGACATGAAACCAGATGCCACAGAGGCCAAGAACTATTGGAATAGCATATGGGGGCACCCAAAAAGACATAACGTAACACCGCAATGGTTAGGAAACATGAGAAAAGAACTAGGAGATATAGACAAGGGAGAACCAATAGTACTGAATGAAACCACATTGAAACATACTCTTAGGAAAGTAGCCAACTGGAAAGCACCGGGTCCCGACGGGATCCATGGGTATTGGTTCAAAAAATTTACCACGTTACACGGCAGACTCACTCACCTACTCCAAAATTGTCTGAATGAAGGCAAAGCACCAGAATGGATGACTAAAGGCAGAACCACCCTCATCCAAAAAGACCCGGGAAAGGGGAACATAGCAAGCAACTATAGACCAATCACTTGCCTACCACTTATGTGGAAAATCCTGACCGGGCAAATAGCAGAGAGAATATACATGTCAATGGATAGAAGGGGGCTACTACCAGAAGAACAGAAAGGGTGTAGGATAGGAACCAAAGGGGCAAACGATTTACTCTACATAGACCAGATGATCTTAAAAGAAGTAAGGAAAAGGAGAAAGAATATCGCAATGGGATGGATAGATTACAAAAAGGCATACGATATGATTCCACATAGCTGGATACTCGAATGCCTTAGAATGTTCAAAATTAGCGAACCGGTGGTTAAATTCATTGGTAATTCAATGGAAGACTGGAAAGTAGATTTGACAGCCGCAGGGGACAAACTAGCCGAGGTAGGGATAAAAAGGGGGATCTTCCAAGGAGACTCGTTGTCCCCACTATTATTTGTTCTAACAATGATACCGCTTAACAGAATCCTGAAAAACAGCAAAGGATACCACTTCTCTAAAACAAAAGGAAAGGTCAACCACTTAATGTACATGGACGATATTAAATTGTTTGCGAAAAACAGGGGAGAGCTTGAGACTCTGTTAAACGAAGTAAGGGAATATAGTGAGGACATAGGAATGGAGTTTGGGATAGAAAAATGCGCAATCATGGTAATGCACAAAGGAAGGCTTTCAATGACTGAGGGAATTGAACTTCCGGACAACAACAAGATTAGGGCATTGACTGCACATGACCGATACAAGTACCTAGGTGTCCTTGAATGTGACACGATAAAACGGGAAGAGATGAAGGAGAAAATTAAGAGGGAATACCTTAGAAGGATAAGGAAAATATTAGAAACCAAATTAAATAGCAGAAATCTAATAAAAGGAATGAACACCTGGGCTGTGTCAGTAGTTAGGTATACAGGACCATTCCTAGGATGGACAAAGGAAGAGCTCCAATCAATGGATAGGCGAACAAGGAAACTTATGACGATGCATAAAGCATTACACCCTAGGGATGATACAGATAGACTATACGTTAAGAGAAAAGAAGGTGGTAGGGGGCTCATCAGCATAGAAGATTGTGTCCAGAGAGCTAAAGTAGTCCTAGATAAATATGTGCAAACAAATAGTGAAGAAATCATAAAGAGCGCGAGGGATAGTGCAACAAACAAAGTAGAAAGCAATGGAACGGTACAGCAAACTAGAAAAGAAAAGTGGGAA
>OY735235.1:28065455-28130455 GCA_963457665.1 Thysanoteuthis rhombus
TTTCTGCCCTCTGTTTAGTTATTACTCAAGAATATTTCTTGTCTATGTAGGAAATAAAAATAGTGACTTCATCAGGTCGATTTCTAATACATTGGCATCACACCGACAGGCTATTTCGGCCAAAATGACACCATTCTCATTAATTATTCATCTGGTCTAGCTGAAAATGGTCGTTGTCTGTGAATGTGCTCTAGGGACCTTGATTTTTCGTCTGCACAAAGCCCCTCCTTCACTTCAAATTAATTATACAATCAAATCAGATCCATTCCTAGCTTTTCGAGGATTGCTTTCGGGACCAGAGAATTCTTTCATCAATATTCAGTTCGATCACAAACTTATGAAGAACATTCTCCAAGAAGCACAAAACTTGTTTGGGAGCCAGAGATTCAGATAAATGATTACAATCTGGCCCAGCAATGATTGCATGGGTTGCATGCATGAAAGTAAACGAGCACAAGAAAAATAATCGTCGATTTGCCAACAGTATACTTACAGGTGTGAATTCAAAGCACTTTAATGTTTTGAAAGATCCCTTAATCTCTTTTTGATTCCTCTTCTTACCCTTACTCTAACAACAACCTTCCAGTTTTTTGTCTGTATTTTTTATGCAAATACAGTAAAAACAAAATTGACAAATCATCAGAAGTGACGGCAGTAGTAGTAGTTATATATCCAGTAATTTGTGTTCGTGTGTTTGCCTCAACCCCCTGTTTCTTTCGTTCGTTATGTTATAGAAAGAATGCAGCGTCACATATTATGATACAGGTTGTTTCTATTAGTAATATTGTTGGCAGGGTTTGAGCAAGCCCTTTTTAAGGTTCAAACAATACAAAAACAACGACAGTAATTGATATCTGCTTATATTTTAACCAGTGATCCGTTCAATGAATCGATATTTACGTCCCTTGGATGCTGGAATCTTAAAAATTACTTGACACGGCAGTGGAGAAAGAATTTTCCTGAATATCGCGAAAAGTCCGCTAAACATTTTAGATAATGTATGAAAACTGAAAAAGGTTTCAGATATTTGGTAAATGAAAGAACGGCTCGAAAATCTTTGGTAGAGTATTGATAAAGTATCAATAAACTGAGAGGATAGCTTCTCTTTTTAACTAGGATATTTTCTGCAAACTTCATGATACTAGCGTACATAAAAAAAATCAGTAAATATATTCGACTGAATGTGTACCGTTCGATGTTTGAATGTTGAACATTATGTATATTATGTACTTCTTTATGACTGGTAGCCTGAAAAACAAAAACAATAAAATGGCAACTAATGTGGATCAAATAGCGTGCAAAATAACCTTGATTTTAAAAAAAGACATAACAGAGGGGTACACAGCAGGGATAAGTAGATATTCTAGATTGACCCTCAAACTGAGAACCATGTTCAACCTTACGTAGAAAGATCACAAGACAGCACAGTATATCAGAAAAAAAGACAAGTGTCTAAGATAAGAAAAACTGTTAGAAAACTCAAAAAGCAATGAACTGTACATTTTGCAAGACAACCGATAGACATCGCTTTTCACAACGTGGATCCCCCTGGATCATATGCAAAATCGTGGCCGACAGAAAGTAAGATGGTGTTGCAAGATATATAAATTCAGAAAGTACTGGCTCTGCAACGCCCATGATAGAGAGGTCTGGCAAATCTTGAGGAATGTCTATGTCCAACAACAGACGCTAAAATGCAGATGACGATGATGCATCGATCCACGGACTCACCTGGTAGAAGGACAATGATCTTGAGGATGGATTCAATACTGTGCCTTTATAAAGAACGTTCACTTTTACACACACACACACACACACACACACACACACACACACACACACACACACATACACAAACGCACACACATGCATGCACACATTACCATATAAAAATAAATATAATGGTTCCAGTCAAATAGAACATTCGTTGCAAGAACTGATTCAAACTTATGTGTTTTTGTCTTTTTATGCAAATATTTTTTCAAATCGAACTGATCAAATGACGGCATATTTTTTTTAATACATCTTTCATTAAAATGATGGACAAGGAGCATCTTTCTTATCTTTTTTATTAATCGTTTCTTGTTTTTGTTAAGTATACATAGTAATGATAGTTGACAACATGGAAACGAAAAGACTGAGATAGAAGCAGAATGGAACTAATAATGTAGTTTAAAACAAAGGTTAGTAACGTCGAGACAGAACCCAAATATCGACTGAAAAAGACGCCAATCGAAGATGCCGAATACAGCCTCACAGCAAGGGGACCAATGGTCATGTGTCGGTTGTTATCCTGTTGTGCCATCTATTCAATGTGTATGTCTAGCCAAAAAGGCCAAATCTGATGGTCAATTTAACTTTCCTTGTGGATATTCGGTACGCATGAATGCTGGTGCGTGGTGTGTGTGGATGTGTAACTATCGTCAAGTAATGGTATGTGCGTATGGGTAGGTGTGTATTGGTTTAAAAGTTTGCGAATGTGAACAGGATAGATCAGGTAAAACTGTTTGTTACGGAATCTGTAGATAACTGTATTTGAGAAGAATCGAAGGTTTCTTTTCATATGTATGGCCGCTCTTTATATGGCCTGTGATTTAGCGTTGTTCTAAAAACAATTTAGTCAAAGTGGGCGTTATGTAGAGGGGTTGGGGGGCGTTGTGGTATTGTGTTACATTCAAGAACAAAGGTAGATTTTATGTACTTGCATTTTGTGGTGTCATGTTTGTTCCTGATTAAATTGGCGACAATTTTGGTTCCTGGATGAAGAAGTCATTTAGGAAAATTTATTAATTACCTTTTTTCTATGACTTATTTTCTGCCATCTAAAAATCTATCGTCCTGTTTCTTTGTAAAAAAAAACTTTTCCCAGAATATTTTCTGTCCAAAGCAAAGAAGAAAATGGAATCGCTCCTATTATGTAATGTTTTGGAAAATTCGTGGGAAGATTAGAGAACAAGTATCCAAAGTTGCACAGCTTATAGAATAATATATTGGAAAATATTTTTTTAAATCTGGAAATGTTGAAGAAGAAATGAATATTTCTAAGTAGCAACAAAAGTTTTCCCAAGCAATTATATCAGTAACCCCAAGGTCACATCTTCCATCTTTCAACACATGAACAAAGTCCAGCAATATTTACTAACAGCAATTTTAACTTGGTTGTATATATTATAGATAATCAAACAAAAGCTATCTTGTTGAATATAGAAAGATGGCGTAATTAAGTATATTTTTTGAATATTTTTTCCTTAAGATTTTTCAAGTAAAAACGATAAACGTTACAATCACTTATATTAAAGAAAGTTCAACAACTTTATAAACTTAAAATCAAGAGAGTTAATAAAACAATTCAACTCGAGTTTTTTTAAACAATTCTTGACGAGCTAGAATAGTTAACAACTTAGTATTCTATTTCATAGTAATAAATCTTCATAAGACCAAGATTTTGCTCATCGTAGATATTTATAAAAGCTGAGAAGGTTCTCCAGTAATAAGAGGTGATTTTTTTGTAAATCTTGAAAATGCCCAATTTCTATAAACTATTTTTTATGAACTGTCGCAATGAAATAGGAAATCATTTGGATAAAATAAATGACATGACAATTACACATATTAAATAAAGTAAAAAAAATAACTCATCCTATTAGTAAGTACAGTTTATTCTTATCGTTATTGTACTTGTCTACCACCTAGTTACGAGTTCGAATCATGCCTGATATTAATCTTAATTTTCTAAATCAGCTGCTTTAGTGCGTCTCTTTTGGCTAAATAGAAAAACAAGCAAATACAATGATAATGGCAGTTATATAAGTAAGCATACATCTATATTTTATATAAACCACATAGCGTTTTAAGAACAAACCTGTTTTTGGTTGTTGATTAACTTTTCTAGTTCAAATATACAAAATGGGAAAGTTAATTATTCGTCATGACTATTGCAGCTTAAACGATCACAACTGTTTAATTGAAATATTCGAGACCTTTTATGATTTTCAGTAAAGTTTGTGGTAAATATCGTCATCGTTGTAGAATTTTTTTTCTCTTAATTTTGGGCACTTTCAATCCATCAAACCTTCAGAAAAGTGCTTAGTCAAAATATCCAATCAAAAAGAGTATAGCAAAAGTTCCAAAGATAAAACGTCAAATTTTCAAATTAGTCCAATGTCTAAACGTCCAAAAGGACATTTGGTCCGATGTTAAAACGTCCAGAAGAACGTTTGGTCCAATGCAAAAATGTCTAATACATTAAGATCAAATGCAATGAATGGTTCGGATTAAGGCACCGAAAATTGATAGAAAGAGGAATTCCTCTGGGAGAACAGTGTAGCATGTAAATTAGAATATTTATCCAGTTTAAATACTACACACAGACACACAAAGAAACATATATACATAGTTATAGATGTATTAGACACATATAGGCTTATATCATTTAATATACATGTATAATGTTGTATCATACATACATATGATTATCAATTACGTTATTTTATATTGAAACTCTAACATGAAATGATATCCTGTCATTACTCAGTTAATATATCATTTGGCCTAGACAGCATAAATTGGATAAACAATTGGAGAAAATGGGACTGCTGCAAGAATTGAACCTGCCACAGATGTATTCTATTCTATATGTATTTCTATAGCCACAAGTAAACGGAAGGTTTTATATGTAAGTAGAACGTTATATCGCTAGGAAAACTGAAAAGATCCAGGAAACAATCTGCCAGAATGTAGCAATGTATGTAATAAAATCTGATATATATATATATATATATATATATATATATATGTATATATATATATATATATATATATATATTGTAACTTTATATATATCTGGTAGTTAGATATGCAAAAACCTCATATGGCATGAATAGATATCTTACAAGAGAAATTCACTAGCGCCATCTTTGGTACATTGTTCGGGAAATTCTAGGATGTTTCTTCTCAGTTTATTATCTTTTACGCAGTCAGTCAACTGGAGTGCGTTTTTCACGAACCTTAGGGGAAATTTTGAAGTTACGAAATTGTGTTCCATACAAACTTTCGGATGTGAATACTGGTCAAGCTTTGAACATGTGGTAGAAACTGTCAACCAAAACTGTCACTAAAATGGTTAACATAGGCTTCTCCAGTTTCCAAGTTGCTCTGGCTGGCTGGCTGGCTGGCTGGCTTGCAATGTATTATACCCACTTTAATGGAACTAGGGTGCTGAAATATTAAAATTTGCACGCCTTGTTCTTTCTAGAAAAAAAATATAACAAAAAATTAACTTATTTATTGATCATCACTTTCCCCAGTGTTTTAGTTGATAACCCCTAACGGCATGTTGCCAAAAAACGTTGACCATGTGATGGTTTCTTTTGAGTGACGAACAAGACCTGTGCTTTTTTTCAGTTCAAGACAGAATGGGTGGTTTTCGGGCAAGATAGTTGCTGGCGATGAAAAATGGATATACTACAAGACTACAAAGGAAGAGTATTGATTCAGGACAATATTTCGACCTAAGACGAATCTTTGAAAGAACAAATGCTTTTCTCTGAGTTGGTGATATCTCAAAAATAATTCTGTATTACGAGTTGCTGGAATCTGCACCAACTCTCCCTGGACGTGTGTGTCTGTTGTAGATTATGCAAACTCTTTTTTGAAGCTGCAACCACTCTACCCTGGTTTCAGTTACAAGTGCGGTTTGTCCGGGTTGTTTTTTTAAGTTTTAGGGGCTCAACACGCCAAACCCTCGTCCTTTATCCGGGCTTGGGACCAGCTTTGGCAACTCCCAAGTTATGGGCTGTCTTATAGGTCTCAAATTGTCCTGCTATTTACCCATAGCTGATGGAAAAGTGGATCCATGCTTCTCCCAATGCTTCTCACCAGGACAATATTGCAAAATGAACGTAAGAATCCCGTCGAAACTTGAACTTGGTTTATCGATTCCGTTTTCCATGTCGGAAACCGCTATACTACTCAATAAATTGCAATCTAATGGGAAAAATCTCTATTATCTTTGATCAGATTCGAAAGAAATTCTTTTTAGGAATAGATGACACTTCAACAAACTCTTTTTTTTTTTTTCAATGCTTTAGTGAATTTATTGATTCTTCTGAATGACGTAACGGAACAGAAAATAGTTTTTGAGCAAAAAAAAAAAACGACTGAAGATTCTGCTGAGTGATAATGCAAAGTAGCAAACAATGGACGGGAACTTTTTCCACAAACAGACTATCCTTTAGACCTGTCATCTTCAGACTAACTCTTGTTTTTACTGCTAGCAAAAGCCACTCACTAGTCAGAAGTTACAACTTTCCGATTTCAAGACATCGACAAATACTTCAAGGAGATTAACAAATGAAAACTAGAGTCATTCTTTTATGATGAAATACATTAATTACCTGAGAATTAGAGTAGAGTTATAGAAAGCCAGGGTAAACATTTCGGTGACAGAATAATCATGCTTTGGATTTATGATAATAACCTTCTGTCAAGAAAACACTGGAAAGCTTTGTAACAATTTAAATTGTATCAAGCAATAAAGTTTTTTACAACACACATGGCAACGATTTTTGTTTACATTACTCGAACGATCTATGAGACCCAATCAAAGTTCTGTTGTCATTGTTAGTTTTTACTTGACCTTGCTAAAAATGAACTGGCTCACACCGTTAAAGAGCTCCAGCTGGTTCGCCATTTACTTATAGCTGAGGGAGGAATTCATGTCTTTCCCAAGAGCATTAGTTTGAAATGAATTCAAACAAGCCCGGACTAATTTTGTCGATTCCATTCTCCGCGTCGTTAACCTTTACCCCTCAAATATGTATTTACTTGAAACATTTCTCAAGTCGTATGTTTGTCAGATAGAATGTGTATGAATGTTGGTAGGAACAGACATTTTTCTTAGGTTTCCGTGTGTCAATGTCTACCAAGGGGCCAAAGGATGTCAATGTCATTTACAAGAAACCAGAAAAGAAAAAGACGAATTATCAGATCGAAGAAAGTTGGAGTTATTTTCACTTAGGGCTTCTCTCTCTCTCTCTCTCTCTATATATATATATATATATATATATATATATATATATCTATATCTATATCTATATCTATATCTATATATCTATATATCTATATATCTATATATCTATATATATATATATATATATATATATATATATATATATATATATATATATATATATATATATATATATATATATATATATATATATATATATATATATATCTATATATATATATAGATAGACAGATAGATATATATATACGTGGGCGAACGGGCAGATGGTCATGCCCTGAGACGGCTTGATAAACATTCAAATTTATGCAGCACCCAAAGAAGTACTTGATAATCATAATAATTGGCTGGGACATAGGAAAGGTTCGCATAAAATGTATATACATACACACAGGTATTTTAAGAATGCAAGCATATTTTCAGTGATAGATGTATATAGATAGATAGATAGTAATGAACACAGTATGATAAAGGAAGGGGGAACACTAAGAGAATTTGATAGATGGACAGATTGATAGGAACAGACTGGGTGAGGTCGTATATCAGAAAAAACAACTAAAACCTGTGCGTGTATATCATTTACATACATATACCAAGAAAAACATCCGTATATACACGGATATCGCCTTGATTCAAGTTGTATGCCGACATCCAGAAAAAAAAAAAAACTCAAAATCGTTTTTTAGTACATTAGAATGTATGTGCCAGAATGTGTGCATGTGTTAGTGTGTGTGTCATAGCGTTTGCGTGCACACGCGCGTGCAGGGGTGTATGTTTGTATGTGTGTGCTGAATGTTTGTGTGTTAGAGTTATGGGGCATGCGCGTGAGTATGTCTACGTGAGTGAGTGTTCTTCATTGAACTGGTCAGGGATACAATTTGATCTTTGTGCCGATCACCCTTGCCTCTCTCTCTCTTCTCTTCCCAACCCCCCTTTTGTGTGACTTGCAGCTGACATTAGTCAGGCATAAAAAGCCAACATGGACGACCAGGACTGTAACCTTTGCACGCAAACTGATCATTGGTTTTCTGAAGACACAAATGGAAGGCACGGATGTCTAAATTGCTCAGAGATACACAAATAATACTTTTAACAAAATATTACTACTTTTATAAAGACGAACAATGATCGCTTGTCTTATAGGCTCCGAAACAGCTGCACCCTGACGTCTAAAATTTGTTTTGTTCGTACAGGCTTCTTGAAAAAAGGTTATAGAGCGGGGTAGTCTATTTACGATGTAACTATGATACTGAACTGGTCCCTTTTTCTCGATCGCCATGGGGAATCCATGAATGTGAATTTCTTTTTCTCTTGGTGCTTATGCAACTTTGGCTTTTAAAAGAATTTGACCTTAAGCCAACAATAAAGCAAGTTTTTCTTTGAGCTCAACCGAAACCCTATCTTTCTGCCATTTCGGATACTTCCCTCATAAAGTTTGGAATTTTTCTTACGCCAGTAATTTAATTGCTTTGATTTAGGTGGAGTATACTACACTACAGAACAATTACACTAACAGATCCTTCAGGATATGCAAGCTCAATTACAAATACGTTTTTGAACTGTGATGATGCTCTTCAATCAATACGGACAATTCAGATATCCTCGTCAGTTGTCTCAATTGATTAATGCATATAACTGAAAACTAATTAATTCATTACTTCAATTGAAGATTCAAAAAATCTAAGCAGTTTAGGTTAAGGGAAAAATTATACATGTCTGTTTAGTCATACAAAAAAAAACGGTCACGTAACCGATGCCTTTTGGTAGCATGGTGTATTGGGGGGGGTCAATTAGAAAATTAGAATTAAGTTTGCTAACGAATGTGTTACTACTCTGTTTTTGAAGGGGAGGTATCACTAATAAGTCTAATACTTTGATAATCAAGCCAATTTAGCATAAACTTACATCAGCAGTAATTCTCAAAACAAAAAACTTTTTAATCAGGAATAATGTGTAAATGTTCAAATTTTCCGCCGTTTAGCTCCATTGGTGCGACTTTTAAACGTGACACGTACATACATAGATAGACAGAATCACTTAAAAACTGAAGAAACTTATGCTGACAGTTTTGGTTTCTAATTGTCTTTTTGATGGAAACACCGGATTAGTGTCAATATTTTCCTAACCGATTCATTTACGCCTATTGAAATTGGGTCCCTTGAAAGATTTATGGCCTGATTGATGGCTTCTTGCTTGAGTACCAAATCAGTTGAAGGTCGGGGTCGCAGTTATGAGGAAAAAAAGTGGTAACAGATCGTTGGGAAAGAAAAGCATGTATAGGGTTGGAAAGAAGTACCTGACGCATTTTAGAAATGTTATTTCTTTAATCAGTAAAATGTTCATAAAAGTAAATTCTGTTGAAGCTACGTCTCGAGAGTTTGAGAAGTTCTATGTTACTTGGTCGATCTCTGCTTTGATCAACGTATCTACGACATAACTTGCTGCTGTACTGACCAACAATGCAAGCAGAAAAAAACTAAGCCGGCACCTGATTTTTTCCTACGGGAGTATCCGAAAAGCAAAATCTTTGGAGCACATTCAACCAGCTTCCGTGCACAGACGAAGTGTATTCAGATGATGGCCATCTGAATGCAATTTTGTGTACATATGCTAGTTTGATGTGTCTCAGAGACATTTCACAGGACATTCATATGACGTATGAACTTAAACTGTATATATCTATGCCTTTGTTTCAGTGAAATTATTGTTTGACTTGTAAAAGTATTTCAATGTTAGATTTATTAACCATTAGGTGTTTCTAATCCATTTTGTATTTTCAGAATATTTTGTAAATACTACAATTTGCCGTAAATTCGAGTCTATGGAATTGTATTTACTGATCCATTGATTACATTTCATTAATCGATGTGAACTTATATATAATCAATGATTCTATATGTGAATGAAATGTTTGTAGAAGTTTATTCATTTATTCTTTTAGAAATTCATTATTTTAGATTAACTTAGATGGTTTCTTTCATGAAGTAACATAAATTATTATCGCTAATGTAAATTGCTTAATATCAATTTTCCCTAATTTCTAATTATTTAGATATAGTAAATATTCAATCTATACTATAAGGATCCACTTTCTGTATATTAGTTATTGTAACACAACAAAAATGGCACAAAATTTATTGAGCCCAATACTGTTAAAATGCTGTAAGTGTCATTTTATCTTCTAACAACAGAATTTCTACCCGTGGCTTTCGTCACACTCTATTCAATGTCTGAAGTTGACTTTGTTTCCTACTATAACAACAATCCTTTCCAAATTTAGTAGAGTGAACCAAACCGATTTGTAGTATTAACATTTCCTCATTGTAATTTGAAATCACAACCAACTGATTGATTGGCAGCTCTATTATACACTTAATATATTGACAAGTCTTACTAATCTAAGAAAATTCATTTTAGAAATACGCGAGTGTTTATTTCATTCTGATGAATAAATGTCAACTAAGCTTGCTTCTTATAGCGAATGCCATTTTGCCGTTGGACATTTGAGTGGTCTTGCAGAAAATAAAAAGTGAACGTGGATTTTTTTTCTTACCCGGTATGGGATTTTACAGCAGCCCCTTCCAATTATATAACGTCCAGTTACTGGTTGAGGGTATCCTCAAGCTGTACCTTCCTATTGCTATTGAAGTGGTTGGATCATATAAATTGTCTGATGCATGGTCTCCCAAATAGGGGAGAGTCGACAGGACGAGCCATTTTCTAGAACCACCCACTGATACACGACAGGTCCCCCAAAGTCAACTTTGTGTCAGATTCTGCCGTCGTAGAGAGGCGAATGAATACATACTTACTTTTGAACGATAGCATCCTGTTAAGCTTGACCGTTTTGATACTACTGGGACTTATATATCACGAGATTTCAGTAATTGTTGGAATATATATATATATATATATATATATATATATATATATATATATACATATATATATATATATATATATATATATATATATATATATATATATATATATATATATATATATATATATATATATTCCATAGATCTCTTTTAGAAATATACTGGACGGTAAATGTTCTTACAACGTGACCAGCTCATTACCAATGGAGTTTTTGAATCGATTTTATGATATATTTGAGATCCGTTTTCTCTTATACACTTTGTTGTCTTGTGATATTTTGTGAGCATGATTATTTCATGTGTTCGTTGCATGGTTCAATCTTTTGATTATGTCTCATATTCCAAATCCATACGTGCAGTGGTTGTTTACCCCTCTTTCTCAGGACTAATGGGATTTTCTTTTCTTTTTTTTCTTTTTTTTGAAGGTTGAGTTTGCTCTACCCAAAACTTGCCCCAGGAGAGTGATTTTCGCTTGATCTCTTTTTCTTTTGAGGATTTCATGTAAATTTGTCGTCCGAGGTAGATGCAATAATTTACTTTCAGCTCTGCGTTTTCGATTGTAGTTGTTGTGGTATTTTTCCATGGCATTATTTTTCTTACAGAAGGTCATGTGGAGACCTAATTCCATGCTCTTTCCATTGCATTCGTCTTGCATTATTTAGATATCATAAAGGCTTTCAGCAAGATGCATGATGTCGTCAGCAAATTTGAGGTTATATATGTATTTGCTGTCTATTTTAATTCCTTCCCCCAGTCTTGGTGTCGGAAGATCATCTCGAGGCAGGTTGTGAGAAGTTTAGGTGTGTTGTGTTATCTTACCACTTTTTTGATCAAGAAGGGTTCAGAGTCTTTATGTAGCCTACAAATGAATCTGTGACGCCAGTAAATATGTTGCAATATTCATATACAGAGCCTACACTTTGTGCGATTGCAATAACATCTTTAGAAATTTCCAAAGGTTGGAGGCTTTCTTGAAGTCTACAAATGCTACAGCGAGTTGAATTTTATAATCAGCGGCTCCTTTTTAGCTGATGTACCGAGTTTGGGAAGTCAATAGTCGTGTAGCTTATCCTGGAGCCAGCTATTCCCCAGGGTTGGTTTTCATCTAGTTTTTTGGTGATCTAATTGCCGATCCCTTTCGTTAAAAGGTTTATAAACGCATTTTTTTTATTGGCCCGTAGATTTTTTTTTTTCAGATATTGGGTTCTCTTTTTTATGTAACAGTGTTATGATTTTAATGTTCCTATCTCTCAGGAATGCTTTTTGGGGGGCATAAGTTGAACAGACTGACTAATTTCCTATTGAAGACATTACCACTTTTTTTAGATGGTGATATTATCTGGTCAAGGTGCCTTTTCTCTTTTTGCTCGATGGCTTGCTTAAACTAGCGCAGAAATTAATAGTTCGTATTACATTACTGAATAGGAAAGGTGTGTACGTGATGTAATTTGCTAATTTTGTTTTTTTTTCTATCCTGGGATAAATGTCTAATGGGATAAATGTATCTGATATGATTTTAGTTCTTCGAAACGCAGATTTTTTATTATAGATTTGATAGAAAAATATGTTTCTTTCACAATCAAATGAAAATAAACTCGGATTTCATATCTTCTTGAACATTCAGGTATAAAACACATCAATAGGTTAGCGTTGGAAGGTTTGAGCTATCACTAGAACACAAGTAATGGGCATTTAATCGGGATCGAACATACTATAGCAGGAAAGAGTCCGTCCATTTCAAGGGAAATAAATGCTGAATGAAATTATCTTTTTTTGACCATTTGGAGATCTTTTCCATTAGTGTAACATTGCATTCATAATGACTGGACTTGCCCATTCTTTACGATTTCAAAGCGATTTATCGAAAAATATCACTTCATCCATATCAGCTGTGTTACCATCCAAATTTGGGTCCCTTGACATCTACTTCTTTTAAAGAGATTTCGAGCCGTGGACGAGATTTAATAGAACACAACTGTTAACGATTCCGTAAGCAGATTTTGCAGGCTCGTTCTAAAAAGTGTGGGGGTATGCTAACATAAGTATGTTAGAGCTTAAAGGGGTACGTAGAAAAGGAACTAAGATGTCATTGCTAGCTCAGCTATTTTTGCACTTGTATCAAATGGCTGAATACTTGTGAACAAACCTTCGACATTTTGTTTTATTGCAAATCATAGCAACAGTGGTGATATTTCACAAGTATACAAAACTCCATCCATCACTCCAACAATATCGCAGCTTTAGCTACTTTTCCTCCTTCAAACGATTCAATCCAAGATATTAGCTTCCAAAGAATCATAGATAGCCAGAAGGGACTCAATGAGATTTTTGAATTATTTAAATTATATTGGAACACTTTATTTTACAAAAGCATTCTTCAAAATCTATAAACTTGTGATTGTTCACCTTCTAAGTGCTGCCTCTATGTCTTCTTTTTTCTTTTCGAATTTTTATCTACTTGAATATTAATCATTTTTTCTCTTCATCTGGTAGATTTAGTTTTCTTTCTTCCCCCCGACCATCGGAGTTCGAAGACGCATATGTATTCACTTGTGTAGGTCTGTCTCTCTGTCCAAACAATATATCTAAAGGTTCTCTATGAATTCCAATGACATTTTAAGGAATAGAGGGTCATTGGCTAAAGAAAAAAAGAACTTATCACATTTTTAAATGGATCAAGAAATTCTGATTCCGATTTGTGGATCTTTTTCTGAAGGGAAACAGAATTAACGGGAATAAAAACGTTAGAAAGAAACAATGGATGAGTAGAATTGATGGGAATGAAAAGACGGAAAATATGTTGAACGTGAAGAGAAACAGAAAGGAAGGAATGATGAACAGAATGAAATAATATTGAAGGAAAAACTGACATGAGTTAAGGAAAACGGAAAGAAAGAAATCAGAAAATCAAAATATGAATTAAATGAAAACAATTCAAAACAACTCAGCATTCATCTTGCTGTTTGTCTTCCATCTTTAATAAATCGATGTTTTCTTCAATTTCCAAAGCAAAGTGGTAGCAAAACAATTTTTCTCAACAAAGAACAACCAGATGTGTCAAGGGGTTGTCTGATTGGAGACATATAACAGAGTATTATAGATGACACAGTCTCTCCTTCACTTATTAATTCTGAGTTGCTATGAAAACAATGATAACGAAACACCCAGCGTTGATCAGTGACTGATAAATATGTGAACCAAAACTGTCAACATAGGTTGTTCCAGTTTTCAAGTTAGTCACCCTGGCTAATTATGTATGCATATATTGCTCATGTATACTCCACAAATGGAATTTGAACATCCACCTATTAATATCTCTAGGAAAGTGACCTTCCTTGTTTTATGAAAATCCCCCTTAAATATTTTTTTAGTTGATCTAAATTCATGCTGATTCGGTTACTACGCTTGTGTCTGGCATTCTTGCTGGGTTTGTTTGTTCGTATTATTTCTGTGGTCACTACCCCACGAAGGATGAGAGAAATAACTTATTCCTTGATCATCTCGTTTTCTATCTTTTAATTGATCATCCCTAACACAATATGCAGACAAAAGACAGTGGTCACTTGACGGTTTCCATTAAGCGACTGACCAGAACTGTTTTAGAATTTGTTAAAAGGAAGAATGGGGATGCTTATGGAAATAGAGTAAATCGAACAATGCAGAAGTCAAGGGAAAGTGAATATTCTCTCGTTGGTTCTATTGTTAGAGAGACCAATCAATTATCATGCATAGGTATTTAGAGAGTTTTACAATTGACAGCGTTATGGCACAATGAAGTTGAATGTGCAAGCTGCATCGCTCGTCGTGCAGCCATTAAATTTTCTATACTTAGGTGATAATTCAGATAACATTGTCCATTGCATGAACAGAAAAAGAAATGACAATATTATTATTTCTCTCTATCTGTCTATCTCTCACTCTCTCTCTCTCTCTCTCTCTCTCTCTCTCTATATATATATATATATATATATATATATATATATATATATGGTAGCCTAAAAGTGAAGAAATGTTTCCTTCAGATATATCTATATGAATTTTAGAAATTACTTTGAACTAAATGTGGTATATAACAACTTCTTCCATTTCCAGCTTTGCAGAAAAATTTCAGCTGGCTCAGAAACAGTCAAGCCGCTATGTTCGCTCAAAGAAAAAGTTTTTGTGAACAATTCCCAAACACTCGAGGAACTGAAGAATAATATTTGACTGTGGCTATTCGATAGGTCATCTGTTGTCTGTTTAAATGCTTTTGTAGATGGTTTTTCTTTCCAGATTGGTTTAAACAGACCCTCCAACAGTTAGTTCTTGGGGGTGAGTGGAACTTCAAAGTCAGATCCTTTCCGAGCATTTAGACTCTGCACACACACACACACACACACACACACAAACATATATATAATTAGATAGTGTCATCCACAGATTATAGTATCACAACTCTTTAGTCTAGCTAAAAACTATCCAATATCCCATCAAGTACTACGAAGTAAGATCGAAACCTTTGCTTCAGACCCAGCGGCTAGCATTTTATCCCTGCCCTATGCAGAACTGGACAGTCAGTAGGGCTGAATCTAAGCGATATATTAACTTCCACACTATATCCCATCAACCAGAGTGCACTATTCCAGAGTTTGAAGAACATTGCTATAGTAGCTTATGATGGACTAGTTTCTCTACCTAAAGAGTGCTCAACCCTGAAGAAGGGAGCGTTAATAATAATAACAATATATATATATATATATATATATATATATATAAGATTCGCCGATGACGTTTCCATGATGTCAGAAGCATTGGAAGAGTTATAAAATATGTTGACTTATCTAAATAGGGAAATCAAAAGGTAGGGTTAAAAATGAACAAAATAATGACAAAAATAATGTTCGACGATACAGCCCAGCAAAAAAAAACATAAGAATTAGGGCTGGGGGCCCTAGAAGAGGTTGACGAATACGTTTATTTAAGCCAAGGAATACATTTTGAGAAGGACCATGGAGCGATATAAAACGACACATGACGATTGACTACAAATCATTGATTATGAATAGAGGGATAGAAAAGAGTACAATCCCAAAAAGTATGCAATGAATACATAATACGAACTATGACTTACGGATGCAAAATATGGAAATTAACAAACGGAACTGAGATATAGCTTTGAATCTCAAAGAGGCTATGGGAAGAGCAATCCTAGGAATTTCTCCTAGAGATGGAACAGTAAACGCTGCATGAAAACACTAGGCATGATGGAGAGATGAGATAGAAAGGTTTGTTTGGAAAACATGGCAGGGTTTAACGTGATATACCCGGGTTTCTGTGGAGTTCACATTTTCTTTGCATTCTCTAACTAACTTGAAATTTGATAGTTCAAAACTTCAAAGCTGTGTAAATAAATGTTAACATCTTGTCAATTTCATCTGAAGATTTATTGAAGATACTGAAAATGTTATAGTGGAGCAGTCATGTTTCAAATGCTTGGTTGGAGATATATCATCCAAAATCTTACTTTCAAGTGGAAGAATACACAGTTACCGAGAGTAAATACATAGGAACATTTACATTCATCCTCTATATTAAATATAGCCACTTGTAACTGTCTTTCTGTCTTCCGTATATGTGCACGTCTGTTTCATAAATTATTGTTATCGTTAATTACCTCGTAGTAATAGCTAGTTGGAGTAATAAAAGTTGTCTCATGAATGTTCCTCACTAGATCTGATATATATATATATATATATATATATATATATATGTGTGTGTGTGTGTGTGTGTGTGTGTGTGTGTGTGTTAATGCATGTGTACGTGTGTACATATTCATATTGCATATCTAAATCACGTCTTATGTCTCTGTCAGTGTATACATGCGTGTGCGTGTACATGCATGTTTGTGTGTACGCGTGTGTTGGGGTATTCAATTTTTGTTATAGCCCATTTCCTTCTAGTAATTGACGTTTAAAGTGGTAAGCTATGAATTAAAATCGAATCAAATATCATACTCAAGCGTTTGGTCAGAAAATAGAACCCAATAAGTTAACAGCCTCCCATTTACACCACCTGATTTTCCTACAGGATAATGGCCTTAGACATTGTTCTGCTTAGTAACAATTAGTAAGCTAGTCACATAGGTAATTATTACCAACTGCCTCACACACGCACACACACATACACACACACACACACACACACACACATATATATATATATATATATATATATATATATATATATATATATATATATATATATATATATATATATATTTGCGTCGCCTGCAAACCCTTGGTTTAAAGGGTGGGTTCGGCTGTGCTTACGTTTAATCACAATTTAAAAGTCATTTACTTGGCTTTGGGGCTATTCACGTACAGTTACAGTTGACTTGAGGCTTTAAAAGACTTGAAACCCTCTCCAAGATCTTCGTTTATGGAACCAAGTCATATTATCCTTGGTATAACCCGTACATATATATGTGCATGTGTGTGTGCGTGAATGAGTGTGTGTTCGTACGTAAGTACATATATATATATATATATATATATATATATATATATATATATATATATATATATATATATATACATATGTGTGTGTGTGTGTGTGAGTGTACGTACGTAAGTATATATATATATATATATATATATATATATATATATATATATATTCATATATATATATATATATATATATATATATATATATATATATATATATATATATATATATATATATCCCTGTGCGTGTAAATATGAATAAAAGGAGTATTACTGCTTCTGAATGTTCACTTTTCCGCTTTTCCCAAGAAAAGTGTTCACTGTTTGTTTTGCAATGTCACAATTCAGAGGCAGCACACACCCCTTCCTTTATTTCCTTTAGCCTATTCTCCCATACCACCACAAACTCTCCAACGCTTCAGCCAAACATACCTTATCAAAATTTTCGGATCTTGGAGGGCACATAGTTTCTCCCATAAAAATGAATGGTGCTTTGCACAACACTATTCCAGCTTACATAATGATTGTATATGACTCCTCTATTTCTGCGTGTGTCCCCAATAAAGTCCTCTAACTTCGTTGCAATTGACATGACGTGACGTTCACGTTACGTTTAATGTGATAAACTTTGTCTCGTTTAGACTTTGGAAGGAACGAGCAATCCCATTGGGGCTTCCAGGATTTGATTTATATTTGTTAGGAAATATTTGTGGATGACGAATAAAGGATTCATTTTACTTATCTTGACACCAATACATGTGGTTTGAACCTAATCAGGAACATTTCCAAGTTTTCACACGTATTGAACACCATACATTCGACCTTTTCATGCAATTTACTCACTAATAAGATGTTGCCTCCCGAAAGGTTCTCATTAATCCATGGCATAAGCCTCAGGATTAAAACCTTTATTTCAAGCAGCAGGCAAATTAATAGGAGCAATTTTGAGATATATCTACATGGAAAATTTATGACTTGGTCACGAAATCATGAATAGAATAAACAATTAAAAGATGGGCCTGCTGCAGGAATCGAACCTGAAACCGATAGGGTACCAGCTACTATGTTGCGTTGCTCTTGTCATTGAGCTAAGCATCCATCGTTAATGCAAAGTCCCGAATGTTCTTTTGACTTCTTGTTCATTTTGTTTGTTCTCGGTCTATTTATGCTTTTTTTGTTTCTTTTGATGCCACAATTATGTTGTAAAGAAATGGATGATTAATCGATAAAATGATTCATTTTTATTTGCGTTATTTTATAATGAAATGCTAAGAGCAACGCTACGTGGAAGCAGCCTCTACATCAGTCGTAGATTTAATTCCTGCAGCAGCTCCATTTTCTTTAATTGTTTATTTTATTTATGTTGTCTAGACTGAGTGACACATTCACCGTGTACAAACGGAAGACCATTTCAAATTAGACTTCCATGTAATATAACGCAATACATAAATCATTCAGTCAGATTATATATCCATTTCTTAATAACATACACACACACATATATATATTTATACATATATATATATGTGTGTGTGTGTGTGGGTGTGCGTGCATGTGTGAGTATAATAAATATGTGTGAATGTTCTTAATGCTAATCACAAGTTTATTTTTTTTATAATTCAATACTACCAAAAGATATTTCAGTCTTTTTCATTCGTGAAGATCTTTGTCGTTTAGATTGCTGCAAAAGGCACATCAATTCTTGGCATGCCAATTATCCAGGGTGGAAGACTATCGTCTATCAAAAATCCTACTGTATAGTACACTGGTGTGCAAATTTTGCTGATCCTCACATCAGGGCGCGCAGACTAAGTGGAATCAGGAACATTTCCAAGTACCCACACGATTCCAACGTCATTGATTCGAGCTTTTGTTGCAGTATACTCAATAACAAGCAGTTACCTTCCGAAGGGGTTTGATAACCCATGGCATAAGCGTCAGGATTGCCGATCTCCGTGACCCAGTTGTAGAGAACTTAACTTCAGTTCCCTTGCTCGCACCAAGGACATCGAAATAGAGCTCAATGCTTCTCTGTCAAGCACCCAGCACGGGGATTAAGATTGAAGAACCTCTGGAGCTAAACATTTATGACCAAATCTCGTAAGATCGCTGAAGTTGAGCAAAGTGGCTGTCTATTGAGGAAAAGAAGGTGTCATAAGCAGAACAGAGTTTTAATGGGATTGGCAAGCTGGGAGTTGGTCAAAGAATTGCTTGAGTGTACCTTAGCCATGACAGCTCTGGTGAGGTTAAAAGCGGATCACAATGACACATACACGTATCAGGATTTTAAAAAAAACGCAATTTAAAAGAGTAGGCTCCAGTAGGTAGGTTTTCCGAGGTGAAAGATTTGAGTTCGAGTCTCATCTTGAGCTTATTCTTTATTTCTGATTTATTTACTCGCTGACATAGAATGATATTTCTATTGTTGGGATGGAAAGCAACTGAAACTAACAGGTGAAAAATTTCATGTGGTTGATAATGTTTCATTAAATAAATCATAAAAGAAATCAAGATAACATTGTTTATACGTTTTGTAATTTGTACTTTTTTTTACTAAAAAGACAACGTTCTTTTCACATAAGAACTGAATACTTTTTTAAAGTTGGTGTGAAATATTTGCAGGAGGGGAAATTGATATCAAGATGTTTTCTATTCTTCAAGCAAGAATTGATGCACTGATCTTTGCTTTCTTAGAATGTTTTATATAGAACCTTATATAGTATAATTGCCTTCGTCAAATGCAACAGAAAATGCATGAAGGAGAAATGCAAGGAAGCCAGATGTAATTAAGTGAAAGTAAAGATATTTAATTGAATAGAATATAGTGACAAATGTTAGAATATACATAGAATATATAGAATGCATGTGAAGGAACATATTTTAAGCAAATAGTAAAAAGAAGAAAGCCAACTGAATGATTGAAAAATTAGAATATGCATATTGAGAAAACAAAATTATCGTTCATTTCTTTTTTTTTATCACAGAGAAGCCAAAATAGTTGTAGGTATGTCTCGTTTCATAGAATTATGCCGATCGGTTTTCAGGTTTGTGTTTTCTCATTAATTTATTTTAAAATCGTATGAGCTGATGGGAGATACTATCTACATGTAGATTGCGACTGAACGTCTCTGACTTTGATCTAAAAACTATGTATCATTGTTCAAAACATAATGCAAAATGCTTGAAATAAAATAAAGTTATTTCAAAACTGTGAAAAGCGTACCAAAATTTAACAAAAGTTGATACAAAGTTTCTGATTTTGTCTCAATTCGAAGGTAACACGCCTGTACACCTGAGCATATCATGGAAACATTTCAAACTAATCTTGCCTTCAACTTGCTTAGATTCTTGAATTTCTTGTAATTTGGCAAAAGGGTAAATCTCGCCATTCTGTCAACGCAAGGCGTATATTTATGAATAATCTAATGAATTGACAACAACATTGGTGATGTCGGAAGCAGAATTGTAAGAAAATATCAGATCCGATATGAATTAATCAAGCAAATATGTTTTTCTTCCAAAGGCAAATACCTATGAATGTCAGTAGAGCGAGAGTTCACTAATTAACCTGTTCCTTTGAACCGACTAATTATTGCTAATAATCCCCAACTGATAATTAATTAATTTGGGAAGAAAGTATATCAACATTTTTACTCAATAACTTTTCTCACACTTTCACTCAGAAATCAATAATTTCATGAATACTACTGTGAAAACTGAAGTATATTCAAGACTTTTCATAAACTTTGATGTTATAGTTTTACCTCTTTCTTCATATCATTGTGACTAAATAGGTTTTAGAAAATTTGAAAGGTCATTTAGCGTTGAAAAACTCTCTGGAATAGGGGCTCTTAAGAAATGAATTCAACCTAACCATATGAGGGAATTTTAGGGTTTCAGTCGTGCACATTTAAACTGCTAGTATAAAATGCAATCTTGAGACAGGGGTGACATTCTGAAATATGTATTGCATATTAATGTATAGTGAGTTCGATTGCATTGTTCGATTACTTCTGATCTTGCACCAGACAAGGCAAAGGTAAATACACATACAAATTGAAATTCCGAGAATCGTGGAGCATGTGAAAACTTTTTGAGCTCTGGTGTGATAAACGGAAATTCAGTACACCCCAGTTATTGTGACACTCTAAGGGATTCATGTCATGGGCAACGTTGTAAAAAATTTGCGGTTACAATATTGCTGACTTTTCACGAGGAATATACATAATTCCTCTTTATCACCCTTTCACAGACGTATGCTTCATATTTGGTTTACAGGTCTGAAAAAAAACAAATGAACAAAAATGTATTCAAAATAATGGACTAATCTTCGTGTGCTGAGGCTGCAACCTAATCTCAGACAATAGTCTTGCGAGATTATAAAAATCAACGTGCTGTAAGAGTGAGTATGTCATTAAATCATTACCTGTTACTGGAGCAATCAACTTTACGTGTTCTCGATGCGGTGGTGACTTTGATTATATTGTGTGATGCAAAATAAGCCAAACAGTTTTCTTTCTCTCTAACAATGGACCACTCCACTCAAGTTACCGAACGATAATCATAGAAACAAATTGGAAAAGACCATAAGCTTACAAGGAAGGGTCCGTATTCCTACTTCCGTTGTTCACAATAGAGTCAGAGAACTGCGATGACTGAAATTTCAGCCATCTGCATCCATTAGTTGAATAGTGCCGTTAGAATGAGTGCCATTACAACAATAGTTCACAATATCACCCTATAAGTTAATATTTCCCGAAGGTTTCACAAATAATCTTCTAAAAACACAAAAGCACAATGGTGTGAGCAGATTAATATTGAACTTTGGGGTATTAATCATCATGACATGTTTCGTACCGTTGGAAAGAGAACTGTATGCACTTTGACAAACTAAAAGCCTCCCTGTGTAGCTCTTGGGGAAATATTTTTTCATCTGTTTTACCTTTTTGTACGTTTTAACCGAAAATCAATGAAATGAAGTTGCGCCAGTCGTTGCAGTCACATACGTACCAACTGATATTATTAATTGATCGATTCGTGTTCTTTCTAAGAATAGCAAATGTATAATCAATGAGCTTTTTGAAGTGAGTCAAGATTCATTTTTCCTATGAAGTTTGAATTTCACAGACTAGATTGGCTAGTTCAGAATATAAATTGCAGATTGTTGAAGAAAGTTTTTTCTCTTCAAACAATCGTAATATGGTCAATACTCATTCACTCCGAATATTCTAGTGAAAAAAAAACTAACTTGAACACAGTTTCTAACTGAATAACTCAAAATATATTTATCACTACAAAAATTATTCTGGTCTGGAAATACGTCGGATTCTTTCTAAAAGATTTATCACTGCGACATCGATATATTGCATTTTGTACAAACACAACAGAAAGATGCAATTTTACAGGTCTATCAAAATTTGGTATTCAAATTTCAAACAAATCAAAAATGTTTCTGCCAAATTCATCTTCGTCTTCTTCACCATTGTTCACACACTGAAGCTATGCAATTCAGTCACAAAGCTCATCTTGGCTATCACCACAAATTGTTTTGTACATTAAACCGCTCTGACGGCATAAGCGTACATGGGATACACACGTGTTTCAGCAGAGACTTTTCACTTGCAACAAATAAAGTTGAGTAACATCTCTTGAGCAGGCGCGATTTTTGTAATGACATGTTTCATTTCCTCTTTCTCCTTATACCCAATCAATAGGATTCAAACAATACGAATCAATCTGTTTCCTCTGAACTGCTTGGAGGTGTATAGCATTAAAGTTCAGAGCACTCCCCGTTGGAGGCAAGTTCTCAAGTTACAGGATGTACAAGTCGGTACTCACTACGTGAATTTGGCATACCGTATGGAGTTTTATCTTCAAACTGTGTTGAAAGATCATTGAATATTATGGCTGGTTTTGATGGCTTAGAATGCAGCCGAAATCTGATCACTTTCTCATCTTTTGATGACTACTTTGAATAATATAGGCAGTTGATGATATTTTCCAAGAACACCAAGTGTTTTCATCTAAAATTGAATATCATTTTTTATTCATTTCAAGCAATAACAATTTTACTGTAAGCTTTGTAATTCATTATATAATATACAATCAACAAGCTATGAGCCTAGCCCTACTCACTGACCATAAGCGGCTTAGGGCCTTACCAAGTAAAAAAGTACAACTACTTTCATGTTCCTTGATGGATTACCCTTTAACTATCCAAGAGCAAACGTGTGAAACAAGAAGATGATAATCCATCACGATGTTAAAGTAGCCAAAAGTGTATCAAGATGCTCTTGGGTCTAGCTCATTATATATATATATATATATATATATATATATATATATATATATATATATATATATATATATATTCTTTTTAATATTTTTTGCTGATCAGGTGTTCAATGATGTGAAAGAAGAATTAGAATATCGGTGTCCTCTGTAGCAATCACAACTGCATCATTTTCGGTCTTTTCAACAGCAATTCTTACTATAAGAATATCAGCATCACTGGAGCTGTTTTTCATTTCAACTCCAGACTGACGGAAGTACATGATCAGAAGGTGTATGAGTTACGTTTGAAGTTACTTTCATAGCCTCACATCAACAGTAGCAGGTGTAATTTCCAGTAACCCTAATTGACAAATCATCTAAATAACAACAAAACTGCACAAATCCTATCATACGAGTCATATCTTCTCCATATAATCAACGTAAATTGCAGTTGCATTCGGAGCTTCTACTTCACCAAAAAGAATGTTTCTCAAAATTGACTTGCTTCTTTTTTGTATCATTTTATCTTCAAACCAAGATGATGGTTCTGGTGTGAGTTTGTAAGAAAACCGATTTAAAATACACCATTGTGCTGGATCATAGCTGTCAATCTGGTCAACAAAATGAGATCTACATTATAGTTTTATCGTCCAGTTTTACACCAGGGTATAAATTGTCCAGAGTTCTTATCTGATCCCTTTTGTGTATTTTGACATTTGAGAATCAAAGATCATCTAATCTTCATTGTATTGCGCTGATAATCCGTTCTACTTGGCCATAGTTACTAAGATCTTTATTTTCAGTTTGTTCTGTGGACAGTCCCCGAAAATTAGGATTACCTCACCTGAAAGGTGAGAGGGTGGTAAACCATTCAGGATCTTCTGCATGTCAGTATTGTCTTTTCTCATCCTAGGTGCTCATCATTCGGCATGCTGCTCATTAGCTTAGTCCAGATTTTCTATAGAAGAGCTTATAGCTTTGTGAATCTTAGTACAACGGTACATGCTCTTCGCCCAGAGAAGCTGGACCACCTCTGAGACTCCTTTGCCTTTTGTAAGGCCTTCTCGACTTTTCAACACCCACTTGAGAATTTGCTGAATTGATATATCTGTCCATAGACCAACCCAGAAACAGTAGTTTCCTCTCCCAGCGTGACAACCGTGTTCAGAGAAATTTGTACAAACCCAGGGATATATAGTTTCCAATTTTAACCTATCTTTACGTTGAAGTCTCGCATTTTGCACATTTTGCATAATGTGATGATGGGTGTGACCAGTTGCAGCAAACAGATTGACCAATTTATCCAAATATTTAATTTACAGTGCCCAGTTGCCTTTTCGTTCAGTGCGTATGGACATTTCTGATACATCAAAGTACTGTATGTACTGGAGCCAAGGTTTGTCTGTTGTTTATTTACAACTAAGGGAGAAGATATGCTTTTCTCTTCGCAATTCTACAACCTGCAATTCCTTTGATTCACACAGATTCAGTATAGAATCTTTAGGTTGTTTATGTACATGACTTTTTGCAAAATAAGTTTTTTTTAAGTTATGTGTCTGCAGTGGAGTTGTCCTCGTTTTCTTCCTCTTCATCATAACATTCTCCCTCCTCCTCAAAAGATGATTCTTCAATCCTCTCTTTAGTAATTGTTTGTGGTTGGTAGATCAATGGAAGATTTGGAAAGAATTTCAGAAGTAATAGTAGTTAAGGCTGATGGAATGAGAAAATGTTATCTAAAAGTTCTTGACGTAGCACTGCTGCATTAAAATAAGTCGATGGTAGAGGGTTTCTAATAATCCAGAATCCTTCATCAAATGTCCAATACTTCCCATAAAACTTATCATAAGATGAATGCTTAAAATCAAAACAGTTTCAATCTTCTTTGCATCAATTACGTCAGTGGTTTCCAACCACAGCACATACATCAGCAGTAAAATTTTCCTCTTTTACCAAGTTTGTACCGTTTCTTGCCATAAAAATGCAAGGAACGGTGATGTTTGCCTGACACAGACCCTAATAATTCTATATACATATCCAAAATTTTAATCACGTCAACACCACGAGAATATTATTGTTCTAATAGTATAGTTTTTGCTTATCTAATAGAAATAGGTTTATTCTAATAGATGATGTCAATGACACAACCAAATTAATGTACTTAGAACCCTAGATTATAATGCGCATACTTTTGATATTTCTAGCAGAAATTTTATGATATGATTCTGATTGAGTTTTGTAAATTTTGATTCCATTTCAAACATACAGTCAACTCTTTATTACAAACAAGACAGTAAATATGATTGAAAAATAATATCAAAACACGAAATCGATGTCATTAGCAAAAGAATACTTTTAAATAGCCAAAACATGGAAAATATCAATAGAATAATGAAATGGGGAACAGAATTTTGAGTATATTTTATCCGATTCTTAGAATATTATTTTACTTGTCCCATTCACATGGTCGACCAACTAAATATAGATTGCTTTATTGCAAATTATCAGAGTCATCTATTTCACTTTGATGTAATATATTTGACAATCCTTCTAATCTCCCCAGTCTTAATCAGCTCATAGTTAGATAAATGGATTGCAAATAGAATGATAGAAAATGGTGACAATGTGGCATTCAAATTATCAAATGCATATCCAACTAATTATCAAGCACTGTTACTGATGAACTTGGAAGTCTTCCATAGGTCTATTGACTTTCAAGAAGCTGCTTACAATGGCCACATGAGACCTAATTTATTAGTCATGTGAGTCATTCTTTCATATGAGGCTAAAATGACTTCTTTGAAGCAATATTTCTCATATAATTGCTTCCGTCGAATCAATGAAAAGATCAGGCCTTACCATTAAAAAAAAAACATAGGGAGACAATATAATTCCCTTTCCAACGGTGCCAAAAATGTCTTGATGATAATTAATTCTAGATTGACCCGATTTTGGGTGTTCATTTACTCACACTCAAAGTTTTCTTAATTTGTTAAACAGCAAAATTACACAGTGTAACACATTTTTATATTATTTGATCCCATCTAATAAGCATTATTTCGTAATTGTTCTTATATGAAAAGTATAAAAAGTATGAATTATTCTACCAAAACTTTGCTTTTGTGACCAGGGCAGAGATGAATCTATTTATTTTGTACTTGACAACCGGTAAATTTTCACATTTTCAATCAAATAAAGTAAAATAAAAGAGAAAAAAGAACAAAAAACGATACTTTTTCACTATCCTCGTCACAAAAAAACAAAGTTTGAAGAGAATAATTGTTATTTCTACTTTTTACGCATACACAAATAGATAATAACACTCACTACCCGGTAATAACTTATCATGTTTTTGCGTTTCGTATCTTTTTTATTTATTTATTTTTTTTTTTTTTGCTTTAAATAAAAAATTACCTCTTCTCATTAGTGTGGGTTATTTAAAGGAGTGTAAAATTGAGTAGAAAGAAAGAGGATTTTTTGGAGAATAACATCGTGCAATATCAAGCGATAGATTAGTAAGGTATGAGACCAATGATTTTACAGTTTCTCTTATGCATTGTAAAATCTAGGCACGGTTTAATACTTTTATATGTACACCAGGTCAGAGCTTTTGGCCAAGAGGTTAAGAAGTTGACCGTGGTAAGAAAGTCAGGACCAGTTGAGATTAATGGTGTTTTTAACTCAATAGAGTCAGGAGAGTCGGAAACATTTTTTAATTAAAAGTGACAAACTGATAGAGGTTGGCTGTTCCAAAGGAAGTGTGTAAGTATGTGTATAATCATACACTTTATGTGTGAAGTAATGTTCAAGCTTGTGCGTGTATAAATGACACAGATAGATATATGTGAATGAGCATATGTGTTTGTTTGTTTGTTAGGGGGAGAGGCATTTAGAGAGAGATAGGACAGGTATTTTAGATAGAATGAGTGAAAGTAGTAGTCAGTAAAGAAATTTATGGTAGTGAGTAGTTAGAGTTTAGCTATAAACCTTCACAGAGGTTAGACAACAGATGCCTCGGCCCTCAGCTTTCGACAACAGTTGACTGCATCTTGAATTTTGATATATCATTCGTTTTCATATGTTGAATGAAGCTGTATTTTCACGCCAGGAATTAATCAACACGTGTCTTTGGGAGAGACTAGCCCATATATCATGTAGGGAGAACCAGAATACATATAATGATTATTTTTTAAACGGATTCGTGTCTTTAATACGAAGCAATTTGCACAATGCAGCACTGTCAGGAGCAACATTTCTGTTGCTGATTTGTCATCATGTTCTGAACATCTGAATACAACAGGCTTTCTGAATCGAAGAATTGCAAGTTGTGAAGAGAGAATAAACACATCTAAACCTACAACATATCTGGCAACAAAGTGTTGAGCGACTCCTTTGAGAAGGAAATGACAAGGCTGTCAGAGCCAAAACTGGTTGTAATTTTTTCTAATTGCTTGTGTGTAAGAATTTCAGAAAATTGTGATCTAAAATGAGCAAATTCGTCAAATGGAAATAACTTCATTTAGGATTATAACTGTCCTGGTCCGAAAAATAAAGTTTGAAGGATATAATTGATATTTTCTGTCCTTTCCCCTGAAAGCAATTAGAAATAACAATCAGCACCGATGGAAGAAAAGAACTGAAAATATGTTGTATAGTTGTAAATAAAAGACCAAAAAAGAAAGAAAGAACTAGAAAAGAAGAACAAGAACAAGAAGAACAAGAAAAAGAAGAACAAGAAGAACAAGAAAAAGAAAAAGAAGAATAGGAAGTGAAAAGGATTTTTGATGAATAAAGGGATCAAGAAAATGAAAGAGCAGAAGAAGAAAAGAAAAAGGCTTAACGTGAAAGGTGAGATGATAACGACCATGATTAGGTATGAGATATTATTTTATTTTCATGATGTAAAAGCTGATCGGAAAATCTCTTATCCACCATTTGAAACAATGGACTCGCCCACCTAAAGTTACGGACGGAAAAACATAGACAAAAGAAGAAAAAGTCACACGGTTCATTATACTGATTGATTTTGTGAACCGAAAACCCTATATGAATATGAATATGAAATTTCCATCGTCTATCATAAAAAAGAAACAATAGGCTATGCATGCAACATTTTGCCATCTATTTCAGTACCTGATATGAAGGTGAATTTTCCAATTTCTGACAAGTTCAAAGGTGTAATATACTTTCTGTTCTTTACTTACGTAATATGAGGTCTTGGCCTTCGATAACTTACTATTGGGCTGCATCAGAAGTATTTTTGTTTTTCTCGGAACGCTCACTGTAACCCATGCCATACTTTGAAAAATGGTACTCAACGTCCCTCTGCTAAACTCCAAGCATAAGGAGTATGATTGAGAGAACTTCACCTGAGACTAAGAGGTTATGGCCAAATCATGTTAGATACATGTTCCCATCAAGTAACATTGAGCCTGCTCAGTATCCAGATGGGTGACTATTTTAGAACACTAGGTGACGTAAGTAGAACGAAGATTTGACGAGTCCGGCAAGCCAGAAATGAGTATTATTTTTTCCATGTTTATCCAACCTTACAACACCTTCGATTAAGGAATAAGCAGAGAACAATGATACGTACTTACTTATCTAGTGTACCGGTATGTTTTTGAAGCTTAATTTTCTCTATATAGTATCTTTCAATGACTTTGACTGTTCTGAAAGTTGAGGGTTCATGGATGGATTTTCCTCTACCTTGCATTCTAAACCATCATAATCGACAACTGATGGTCTTCCATTCCTGGAACTTATTTCAGGGAACACTTCATCACCATTAAAACGCTTAAACCAGTTTTCGAAATTATGGTCACGTATTGTTTCATTTCCTTCCACCAGCACCCCTGAATTCTGCAAGCAGCTTCAAAGACTGCGTGACCCAGTTTGAAAAATTGCCCTAAAATATCAAAAATCTCCATATTTGTATCTACTGTTATACAAACCCTGGTGAAAGTTAATGGATCATCCAACTCAAAGGACGCTCATTTAGCTTTCTTACTTCTATAGTAGCAGATATAAATCTGCAATGACACGAAACAATTTTTATTTATCAGTCAAAACAGTCAGGCTTCATGAAATGTACTTCTATAAAATTGGATGAAATTATTTAAATTCTTAAAAAATATGCCAGTATCTTGAATAATTGAATCTAATTTGTTTGAGTTATATTTCATGAAGAAATCGAGCAAAGATTGTTTTGTGTCACATCTAAGATTTGTTCATTTGCTACCAAATCTTTAAAATGCCCATTACTCGTTTGTTTTCCTATGTTTCCTTGAAGTGACAAGTATCTTTGATACCATTTCAAATTCTAACCACTGACAGAATACTTTGATCTGTAATTCTCCAATCTCTTTGAATTGGACTCTCGATTTTCTCCGTATCTCCATTTAATTCTGCTTTTGGTTTGAAAATCAGTATATGTTGAACATATACAAGAAAAATACTCTGAAACACAGTTTCTGATGTTTTACAAATACAATGCAATTGCAAAATTACTTGAGGTTTGTCGCCATTCGTCGATGGCAGGAGTAAACTACTCTCTTTCTCTTTCTCTTTCTCTCTCTCTCCCTCTTTCTCTTTCTCTCTCTTTTTCTCTTTTTTCTCTCTCCTTCTCTCTTCCTCTCTTTCTCTTTCTCTCTCCCTTTTTCTCTCTTTTTCTTTCTCTCTCTCTCTCTTTCTCTCTCTTTCTCTCTCTCTTTCTCTCTCTTTCTCTTTTTTTCCTTCCATTTGGTTGTGAATTCAAGTCAAGATTCTTGGAATGAAGCACTTTATGAGGAGCAGCTCTAAACAAGGAGAAAATAATCGAAGATGTCTTATATCACCAGCAGCAACCGATGAATAACCATAATCCTAAATTTCTCAACTAATCATAACAAACCTCTGTAAAAAATATATATATATATCAAATTCACCTTCTTTACACTCTCCTCGTTGTTTTTAGTTACTTTCCATTGCCACCCTTAATCATTAAACAAATAAACAATAAACAAAGATCGTTTACATGTAAAAAGTACAGAAAATCACTATTATTCCCTCTACTTTTGAGACATATTCAGGAAATAACACATTACCCAGGAACAGAAAAGGTTCCCCTCAAAAAGTAGTGTTATGCATAGATTTTAACCAAGATCTCATCATCTTTATCATCATCATCGGCAGCAGCAACCCTTTACTGTTCGTCATTAGACAAATATCTCCCTCAAGATTCACCTGACCTCTCTATCGTGGGCATCGCAAAGCCAACACTTTTTTAATTTTTTGAGTTCGTCTTGCTGTCTTATATTCTGCCAGCCACGGTTTCGCATTTGATCTTGATGTCCAGCAGTTGTCTGACATTCTAGCAATATATCCAGCACATTGCGATTTCTAATAGATTCTATGGTATTGGACTCTTATTTTTTCTTTGTTATATTGTGCTGCCTTTTGATCTCTTCATATGAGTGAGAGCATGATTCTTTCAAGTGCAAGTTGTATGGTGCTTGGTTTGAAGGTCAGTCTCTTGATTAGATTCCATGTTTCAGGTGGTTATCGGGGAGATGCACTGAATGTATACCATCCTTTTTAGGACTAATTGGATTTTTTTTTGTTTTTGAAAGTTGAAATTGTATCCATTAATGGTTGCTGTCTCATCGACTAGCCTCAAGAACTTGACTTATTGACGTCTTTATATGATTATAGGTTCGGCGTAGTTTTCTTTCTAAATTTCGGAAGAAACTATATTTTTACTCTCGTTTGGTCTTGAGAAGAAAAAATGTTTGACGTTACCTGGAGATGGCCAAAATGGTCTGAAATCAAATTGCTGCCCAAATATTTGCTTCTAATAATAACTCTTTGGTTATACATGCAATCTGTAATCTTCTCTTTCATTTCACCGAGACTCTAACGGAATTTACTGTCGCTATGAAAAGAATCTAAAAGAAATTGAATCACAAACTATTTCCCTGGGGTACGAACGGTTTCAAAAGAATGGATGGATATAGATGTCATCTACTCTTATTTGCAAAAGTCTTGCTCATTATTTTCTATCTCTTTTTATGACTGTTGTCGGAGGAGGGGTCAGAGGAAAATAGTCCCAGAACTCATGAATCGAAGTATTTAATCTGCATATAAATAGACAGCGGATATGACTAGTTTCATTACTATTATTTATGGTCTCTATTAGTTAATCTCAAGTTTTATTCCACCATTCGAAATTGAAGCATTCATGTAGGAGTCCTCTGTAAGCTGAAATGGTGTAAAGCGGAGAAGCCATTACTCTTTATTTATGTGGGCAAAAGACCAGACCTTGAAAATGGTCAGGATGGTATGTCTGGATGAGTCAAAGAAAAGTTGTTGGGAAGGCTGGGTATAGAAGAGGGAGAGGATTAGCGCTGCATCTATAATAGCTTGCTGCCAAAAAACGGTCGATCCTATTTTCGATTTTTGCCTTTGTTTGTGAAAGTAAAAAAGTTCCATGAAGGAAACTTTCCACAAGTGGGGACTATCTGCATTTGATTTTTGTAAGAAAAGAAACAGAAAAATTCGTTACTGTATATGAGCCTTTTGTTTAAAATGCTAGGTAGGAGGTATTTTATCAGCAAACCTCGGATATTTAAATGGGGAAGTTCATGGTTACGAACAAAGACCCTTGTAAACCAAACTAATCATTATATTTGTAGATTATCTATCAATATTTTGTTTTGTTTTATTTTACTAAACAAAAGTATTCACAACTTGTATGTTGCTCGTGGACAGGACCATATTTACTTATTAAGATATTACTTATATAATTATAAATTAAACGTGACTTGTTTATGAGTGAAGATTTTGACTTTTTTCGGTGACTTAACCCTATCTCAAATCTTCAACTCTAACCCTAATTATACAAACATATAGATGGAGTCCGACAGTTCTGACTTCTTCCCTTGCCAACGAACTTCCCCGATTTTTTCCTGTGACTTTCTTCTGGTCACCTTCATTACACTCAAGCAGGAGATATAGCTTAGCGCGAGACAATTAGCTCAATTTGTAAGAGTAGTCGAAATCATAAGTTTAACGAAATTTCACCCAATTTTCGATTCAATTTGTCACCTGAATTTATCGAATAGCCATAGACTAAAAAACTTTTTCATTAAAAATACAGGAATATCTGGAATTCATTTCTCAGACTGTATCGCTGTAGAAATTAACGTGACTAATCAACCATAACCCTTTCCCTGTGTAAATGAACAGTGCTAGCTATTTTGCAAAACGTCATTTTGGCCAATGAAAGTTTTTTATAGGAAAGCTGTACGTTTGGTTATCGGAGAAAACCTGTGAGAAGCACTAAAATATGTCCATTCCTTAAATTCATTCCTTAAGACAAAAAAGTGGCTTCTTTCCAGGTTTGAAAGAAAAACAATTCACTTTTTCCCCCTTTGTCTAAGAGATAAAGTTTTCGAGACGGTCGTAGCGTACAATATTCATTCAATAAAAAAAGAATTTTAATTCTTTGAAAGTTTGGCCTTTATTCAATGCCAAGCAATTTCATTCAACCGTCGATCTTATCTTCGATGTCTATGATAAAAGCCATGCTTTTGTCTTCTGTTCTTTTTTTTTTTTGTCCAAGACATTAATACTCTAGCCGAGTTATCTCCCTTGAGAATTTCGACAGCAATAGAAACCAGTGCACTTTGCCGCGAACGGAAATTAACAATTTATTCTGCGTTGTTGGAAAGAGGAAATCCTATTTTCTTTTTTTTTTTTTTTTTTACTTTAACAGTATTGTTTCTTGCATCCTTTTTTATTCTGAATAATAATGTTGTTTTGTTTTTATTTTTCAGCTAGGAAAAAAAATCAATTCAAGTCTTTTGTCGTAATGACGATCGGAGAAGATAAAAAAAGCACTTTGTTTCTAGCCCAGACAATTCTGCAAAGTTTGATTAACTGACCCAACCTAAAGTTTCTTAGCACCGTAATTTAAGTCGCAAGAACGTGTATTACACAGTTCTTGATAAATTCACGTAGAGTCCAGCACTTTCACTGATTGTACAAGAGATTTGAAGTTTATAACTATTTTATTTTTCTCTTCCAGAAACTTGAAACTTGAGCGTCGAATATCGTTGAAGAAGTGGACAATATGGCCCATAGTTCAATCCACTGCTATCTCAGTATCAAGTGGTGTAGGAAAGGGTATCTTTCTTCAGTGTCGCTACCGTATCTTCACAGAAATGATTAGGTGATGAGTTTTTGAGACCCAGGTATCAGATGACTGCACAACGGGCGATATCGTCAATTTTCATAGCAATTGCTAACTTTCAAGATCCAATTTTTCGCAAACATAAATTAAGATATCAATCTCTTTGTAAGTGCTTGCGTTGAAAAGAACCTTGTTTCAAAGGCCACATCGCAAAGGAACTTAAAAAGATTTCTTTTGTGACAGAGACTAAGAAATAACACTCAAGTCAACATGGCTGGTGAAACTGTAAGATTGGTGTATTTGGAGAGCTAAATCACTTTGTGCACTTTAGTAATGAGGCTTCAGAGGCTGGAACAGATCAATCAGCCATTTTCTAGAACTGAGGCTCCAAAGTTGATCTTAGCTTTGGTACAGAGTTATCAGTTCCTTATCGCTCAAGCGAAAAATAAGTGTTTCAAAAATATGTGAAACAAGAGCCATATGATATGATTTAGAAAATCCATATTTAACATCACTAGTTGTGGTAGTAGTAATAGTAGCAGGGTTAAGACGACGAAGAAGAAGAAAAAGACTAGGAAGATTAGGATGATCCATTCAGAGGTTTGGACCATCCAATATGAAACAGGAAAATATTTAACATATCAGGAACTGACCGACAAAAAAGTGTTTTGTATAGATACATGGATATTTTTCTGCTGGTTGATAAGAATACATGATCAATCAAGAAAGTATCCAGCCATTTAATATTAATATATAAAAGCTGAGCTGTAATCCACTTCAAAGCAGTCTTCTTGGGACCTTATCCCAGAGTCCCTCCCACTTTACAAAAAAGCCTGCTCATCCTTCTGTTTTAGGCGATTCAGGCTATGCCAAAGTCAATGATACAACAAAAATCGCCGGCATCCAACAAAAGAGGTCTCAAATCCATTTACACACACACACACACACACACACACACACACACACATGAAATAAGTTGCTTACTGGGCTGCTATTTTTCACCCAAGTCTAAACATTAGTGCTATTGTCATACCAACGTAGAGCTTTACAATCAAAAATTTTCTGAGACATTGAGCTCTCGATTAATATCAACTTCGCTGAGACTGGGCAGACATCTGAAAAGAAAAATGGAAAAGAAAATGCATAGTCACTTTTGAGACACCCTGTAGATAAGATAGAGAAGTTTCTATGGGGCATTAAAAATCAACAGATAGTTATTAAAGATGGCATTCTTCCAGTTTCAGTGCAATAGAAGAATTATTTGCATCAATATTTGTCCGAAACGGCTTGCCGTCTGGTTTTTATTGGGTTTATAAATTTGTATTGTGAACATGCAATAACTCAAATAAACTCACCAGTCAGTCATCTGCTAACTATAATTGCCCGATAGGAATGGTTCGTTACGTACGTCTGTCACCGTGTCCATTGACCACGTGTTCCATGATATGGATTCTTTATTCCTATGAAACCGTCAAGCAAAAATTCTTTGGATTGCTTGGCGCTGTGAGCATTAAAAAGTCTGAACGGGAGCCACACGCATGAGTGATCGCTTTAGATCAGTTTTTCCAAACTTTTCGGACTACTGTCCTTTTAGGGCATATATTTTATCAGCACTCCTAAGTCAGTCAAGGATAATAGATTAAATATTGAACTTTCTTTTAAATTCAAACAATATTTCATAATCAAAAATATAATACAATAAAATTATGTAAAAGTACTTGGTTAGTCGACATCGAAATTATAAAACCTGTAAAATAAGCTTCTCAGACATATGACGTTATGTGTTGGAGGGGTATTGATTTTGTATTGTTTTTGCCCCTCTCACAAACTATTGTCTTCCAATACCCCCTGTCCCCTTGTCTTCAGCGGTCTCTAAAGAGTTGGCAACGCCCACTTTCGGAATAGCAGTCTTATAAGAATTTCCAGTGTAGCTCATTTTCAGCTAAAGCCGATTGAAACCCAACTGTATTTTTGCATTGTCAAACTTTTGGAAATTCTCCGTTTCAGCTCAAAGAAGATACAATACTTACAAAAACAATTTTGTTCTCGAACGTTTTGGTTTTGTCACACCAATAGAAAACAACTGTCAACATCCATAACCGTTCGATAATGATGGGTGGTGAGAACCGATGCATATGTCAACAGAACCTTCACGCTCACATACGTTCGTACATACATACAAGGATTTGAAAAATGACTTCATATCCAGGTGAAAAAAGTCTCCGTGGCAGAATGGTTAAGGCAGTCAGACATATAAAGGACTCCCTCTTGCAATGAAGCTGTGACTTAAATTCTCACCAGAATGGTTTTCAGTCGCACCATTCATTCATGGTCACAGAAACTAATGGTTCGGATCAAATGTTGTATAAACACCATTAAAGTTAGAATTGAAAGTAGAACTCTTCAAACTCGTTTTTTTTAAATATTGTTACAACAGATTATTCAATAATAAGGATAAATGATGGTACATAATGTTTATTTGATATTTTTTTCCATAAAAAATTTCACCAAAAAAATTTTTCGAACACTGAAACGCGAGTTGACACAAGTTATTGGATAAAAATCCTAGTTCTATTCGCATGGTATTTTGCAAGCGACGAAGACAATTCTAAGTGGGTGGCAGAACTAGGATGAGAAGTCAAGTCCGTTCTTAGAATTGAAATAAGAAGTTGAAGCTGCTGTAAGTGTGCAGTTGAATTAGAATAAAAAGGGAGCTTTATGTGGACGTTTGAATTAGAATATATGGTCGAAGCTGATTTTAAGTGGACTGATGTATTAGAATAAATGGCTGCTTTTGGAGGATAACCTATTTAGTATAAGTGGTCGATGCTGCGTTTAGTGGACGTTCAAATGAGGAGTCAATTTCAAGTTTCTGTTTCCTTTGTGTCACAGAAACAGATTACATAAATGGACAGAAAAGCTTTTATTTTAAAGGTTTTTATACAAGTTGGAGGCTGGAGATGACTTCGTCTTTCCACTGTAACAACAAGAAGAACAACAACAAGAGCAACAATAACAAGAGCAATCTTCATCCAATTCAGAAGAGTGTGTTATTCACTATTTGTCTCGTCACGTTAAATTGAACCGATATATGAAATAGACATTTCCATACTGTGATTTGAAATCATGATCAGGTGATTTGTAGATGGCTCCCTTACCGACAAAGCCAATCTAACGAGTCTCACTCATCTACAAATTATTTATCATAAACACAATACATGAGTTTCAGCAATCATCATCAGTCAGAAAAGAAATAGGAGTGGAACTCGTTCTTGTGGCAGACAGGCATTTTCCCTTCCATTGTTGTGGTGGCCTAGTATTAAGGTACATGCCTTCACTCACTTAGGTAAGCAAGGGGGTTCAATCCACTGCTAAGTTATACCAAAAACTATTAAAATAGTGCTCAGTACCTATACACTAAGGACTCAGCACAAGGACTAAGATTGAGTAATCTCTCCCTGAGGCTCTGTAGTTACGGTCAAAACACTGATTCTCGTAAGATCATTAAAGTCAAGCAATGCTAAGCCAGGTCAGCACCTATTTTGGTGATTAAAGCTTGCTGTAAGTAGAGAAGAATCTCCAACACGCGTTACAAGCCGGAATAGGGTCTTACTAACAATGACCCATGTATTCTACGACAACCTCGATGGGGGTATAAGCAGAGAATGATGACACCTACATACATACATACATACGCACATACACTATTTTGGTAATTTGATACTTTAATAAGGAAATGCCAGACTGAATTCAAGATATTCTCATCTGAAAACAAGATTTCAAAAGTAGATTTTTAATATTGAAACTGAGTCATTTTTTTCTCGTTTAATATTACTGAAAATATAAAATCTTCATCAGAGGTCGAGGGCCGTTCTAAGTTTCCAAATTCCAGGTGTTCTCGAATTGCTGCAATGCAATAGTGTACTACATCATAAGCATAGCATGTATTTTGAGCGTTGAAAGTGACCAATATGTTTCGGCCATATAGTTGCCAATCAGAGCCTTCCATCGCAAAAATTTGAGATCTCAATTTTTTAACGACAGATGAAAGGGAAAAATATGCTGATATAAAAGGTTCGTTCAATACCAACTTTTTAAAAAAAAATCTTCACTTCATCTCCAAAGCAGTTTGTGCAAGCCCAATCAAAGCTTCTGCTAGGTAACGCCGGATATCCCAGCTAGTTTATCAAAAAACCTTTTACTTTATTATAGACTAATGTATTGATGCATTCATATTTACCCCAGCAAACGGAGTTCGTGAGGGTATATGCATCATTCGTGTCTGTTTGTCCATCTGCCCGTCCGTCCACACGATATCTCAAAAATTTGTCTATTCAAATGAATTTCGTGGGTGATGGGCATTAGAAAAAGTGTGTAAATTTCAGGCCGGATACATGTAGAGTTACCTCGTCTATATCTATTTGTGAACACCAAATAATATCTCTAGAAGTTCACGTTTCAGCCGTTGTGCCATTCAACCGTCTGCAGGTGATGAATTAGTGTATTTAGAGACGTTTGTATCCCATTGTCTAACATCAGGTATAGTTGATTTTTTATTTCTACAGTTGTTAGCTGCGTTTGGTGTCAAAAATCTGTGGTTAAGTTGAAATGACATCTTGAGAGGGGCTTTCCAGGAGGCAAAACTATCTTCCTTGAACAAAGTTTGTCGTAATAGCTGTTATATGCATTTTGTTTATGTTTGAAATCAGGGGACGTCACTTGTCGAGGTTCGAAGAAAAATGGCAACGGGGAATGACTGCATGATAGTCAATATCTTCTCGGGCTGATGCAGTATGGGGGAGGCAACTTTTGAATACTTTCATTGGCCCAACTTAATTTTATTTTAATCTATTATTCTACATTTTTAAAAATAATTCTATGGAGTGTATTGTCACATTATATATATATATATAAATTTATCTTTTATATTATATTATTATTATTGAGGCAATGTGCGTTCTCTCTGGATCAGGGGCTCCCATATGATGTGTAGCCCTGCACTAATTCTGCTAAGAAGGTTGTCTGAACCAACTATATGTGCTGACTCCTATAGGCGTCCCACCCGCAAATCCTGTTTCTCTGTCCCAGATTTGTGTTTCTTCCCATGGAGTTCACAGACTCCCCTTTCCCCCTGAAACGTTATCAACCAATCCCAATCCAGGTATTTCTACGGATGATAGCTTTTCGGTACACTTCTAGTCTAATTCCAGGAAGACTATTGCATTATATTTTTCTTTTTCCATTCTGAAATGGATCGAAAGTCTTATAGAGGTCACATGAATGAGTAGTACGTGCGTTCTTTTGATTGGACCGTAGGATAAAAGTGTCATCCGTCTACCTTATCCAGGTGGTGGTTATCAACGGGCTCGTGGATAAGTCCATTTCATCAAGGTGTCCCATATATATACATATATATGTTGGCCAGCACTAGAGATAATAGCAATCTCATGGTCATGCCTTCTCCCTGGTGATTCCAATGTAAAGTACGTAGTTTTCTCACTCAAAATCAGGCGGCTAATACTACTTACTGTGTCTCATGAAGATGCTTTTTGCTCTCCAGAAGCTTCCCTCAAGGCATGAACTCTAGACAACCAGAGATTTTTGACACCAATCACAGCACATACCTATGGAAACAAAAACCCACCACACTTGATTGTAGACGATGGAATAAGAACATCTCCAAGCAATTAACTACAGGGGTATTTTTCTGTCCCTTGATTTAAAAAAAATGCCCCCATTCATCACCTGAAAACGGCTGTAGGGTACAACAGTCGAAAAATAGAGTTAAAAAAATGAACCAGATGAGGAGTCTGCCAAAGTCTGCCAGAAAATGATGTAATGATTTTTTCCTCTGAGAGGCTGAGGGAAAAATTACCTAATTCCAGCGCGGATCCAGGGATTCTTACAGTTATATTTTCTGTATCCTATCCATTCATGAATTGATTCCCATTCCGAAAAAAATTGAGTAGGCAAAGATATGTGCTCCCTGGGTGCCCTCAAGTTTATCCGAGTAGAAAGTTGATGTGTCACGTCTATATATAATATAATATAATTCTCAGTGTGCTGTCATGTAATGCAGTTTGGGAACCGCTGAATTACTCCAATTTATTCCATTGAGGGTCTATTGAATAATTAACCAATGTTTAACAAGCGCCCAAGCCACTTCAAGTCGATATTAAATGGTTCAACAACGATGGAGTGGCTTCCAATGGTAAATCTAAGAAGAGATTTATGTGAGTATCTGTGTTGGGTGTGTCTCTCTTCGAGAACAATCAGTGCCAGATGGCACGGAGCAAAACCGATTGGTTTCAAGCAAACGGGTCTTAAGAATGATTACATTGTGTGAAATGGCGTCGTATGTCATCGGAAAGAGATAACAGAAACAAACTGCTCGATTGGTGTATGTGAGCATGCATCTCAGTGTATGCTTAGGTATGCGCGTTTGTGTATACGTGTTTGTACATTTGCTAACATTTTTGTGTGTGCGTGTATTCAAATGCATTCGTGTGATAGTGTGTGCGTATATCTGTGTATGTTTGTCCGTGCGTGTGTGTCTGTGTATATGCGCAGATGTGTTATCAGGATATGCGGATGGTTTTATGGTCGAGATGGCAGCTCATATTTTAACCAACGTGATTAGTCTATGTGTCAGCAAAGATTTTCATAGCAAATTCTTAAGGTGGGATTCTCCAATTTGTAAGATTGCCGCAACACAATCTTCCTGTTTCCATTTACATTTGTGCTGGAGTAAGCTTAATTCAATAAATGTAGTTGTTCCGACATCATCCATCTCTCAGAGACGCACTTACGTACGTACAGGTACGACAATAGATAATTCGTCACACACATGCACATTAACACGCACAAACTCTTTCTCTGTCTCTTTCCCTCTCATACACACACACACACACACACACACGTGTGTGCGCATACATATCCATACAGTAATAACTTGATCTGTGATTCTGATAAGTGCAGCGTTTGATGTAATACAGTTGAGCTGTTGCGGTACAAATCAATGTTACTGATTATAAGCTTTAAAACACGATAAATTATAATAAGATGTTGACCAGTGCAGTTTTGAAAAGAATTTGGCTTCGAATTAACGACACTACTCAAGGTAAACCTGATTCGACCTTTTCTTTGTTTCTTTCTTTATTTATTTATTTGCCCGTACATCGTGGATCCAATCAGTGATTTGGGTTGGCTGAAACAACTGAATGTATACATTGAAGCACAAATAGCACCGTATGTCATCTGGAATTGATTACCGGGATGAACCGCCTGCATTCTTGCAAAATGGCCAATTTGCCAAGGGAAACAACTTATACAAACTTGACACGTGCTGATAACAGATAGGGTGATAAGAGCCTTTAAGTAGGACTATAAACAGTGGATGAGCGTTCTCGTTGCATATGAATATCTCTGCCCTGTTCAAGTCTTCTGGGGCAACAGGTGCAAACTATACAAGCAACAATGGCCAACTCCCAGCCTTAAATGATGCATTGGACATCAAATATTGTCCAAAAAGACAATAACAGTTTATTTTTAAGACCAGGGGTTTATTTTAGGGGGTAATGAACAATAACAAAGACATGTCTGGTTAAGATCACAGTCGAAATTGTCCTATGAGCAATGTCTTTAAACAGAATGTTGTGTCGGGGTGATCGATTAAAATGTGAGAAAAGTGCTGATCAATGAATGAGTTACACCTTTTGTTGGACACTGAAGTCTGATTCAAGGAAAAAAACAGGTGTGACGTAGGTAGACACAGGCTAGGGGCCAATATAGCATAGAGTTACATCGATCCCCCCCACACACACACACGCACACGCACACAAATAATTTACTTTTGAAGGAATTTCAAAAAAGCAAAAAAAGATTCTTCTATACATAATAATGAGTATGTGCTTTAAATCTTTGGGTTTTTGGGGGGGGGGCGACCAGTATGCACGATATATATATAACTAGCCAGGCAGACAGACTGGCTTAAAAACTGGAGAAACCTATTTTGAAACTTTTAGTTGACGGTTTCTAATTATTTCTTTAGTTTTTGTTGTTTGTTTTGTTTGCTGTCATTCATCAAACCAGTGTTTTTTGAGCTGTGCAATGCGGAACAATACGCCGTGACTATCTCCCAAGTGTGCCATGAAAGATCATCCAAATATGTAAATATCCATTTCAAGCCTTGAACGTGTTCGGTACGGGCAATACGTCTGACCTGCTTTCATCAAAGAGTTGTCAATTATATGGATTTATCATTAAATTCCAAAAGATCTGAATATATAAAAGGAAAAAGAATTGAAGAGTTTGTATATTAGTATGGTGCTTTAAAAGATTCTTTCATTGACAACCGGAATGTTTTTGTCAAATTCATTTCACTTTTACTGTTGGTATGCAGTCAGTTGTACAAAGGGTTCGAGAATCACTGCCTTGAATAATGCCTTCAACAATATTCATTGACTAAAGCAAACTTTTATGGGCATTTTAGCACTATGCACGTATTTATCTTATAAGATAACGAGGGAGAGTTTGCCTCTTGGTTCATTGTTATACAATGAGCAGTTAATCCAATAACTGCAGTTGAGTGAAGTTTCAATTATTGCAGTTCTACAACTCAACAGCAAATTCGATTAATCTTAATTGACCCTTCCACTTTGAATTACTAATGACTTTTTTTCTGCTTTTTCCTATACTTCTATGTCAAGTGAAATGGTCTATTGTTTAAAGAGAATACAAACTGTTCAGCTTATTATGTGTCACTCTGCACAATCATTCAGAACACTGAAATCCAGTTTCTGTTGCCTTTAATTGTACCTACACGGCTTTTCTAATAATTAAAAATGTATTGAATCAATTTGGATCTTGATATCTCTTTTAAAGTTTCAGTTTTGGTTTTAATTACTAAATTAGCATAAAGTTAATCGTGAACGAAGAAAAAATACTTTTGTGTACTTTGAAGCAGATTATTGATTGTTTTAGTCATGTCATCTAAAACTACTTCGATTACACCATAATTAATGAAAGGTCACCTACATTATGAGGTCTCACGGTACACCTGAACTATGGAAGACAAGAAATGACAGAAACACATTTAGCTGCATATCAGCACGTACTACAAATTTAAAGCAAAATGTATCCTTCGAAAATCTATGTCCACTGGATATTTTAAACTTCGCATTCCTCGATTGTTGAAACAAAGTTATCATTAAACAACAATGTCTTAAAGATACGAGCATAAAATCAGAGAGAGAATGTTGAAAATTGGAAACAAATCTTTTGAAGAGTAATCATCTGCAATTTTCCTCTTCCAAAACACAAAAGTGTACAATATATTTTGACAAAAAAGCGAATGAAAACTTTTCAAACGGAACAATATCTTAGTTTTGTTGCAATTTTTATGTTTTGACTTGGGGCAAATCTTGATATTCATTACTAAAGTGTTGAATGAAATTCCAATAGAATTAATTTCCCCCGGGAATTATCAGGAATGCAAATATTTTTAGTGTCCAAATTGAGATCTCATAAAACTATATATAGATCAGAGAATATCTACATATATTATATATATATCTATACATATCTATATCTATACCTATATCTATCTATCTTTATATATATATATATATATATATATATATATATATATATATATATGTATATATATATATATATAAACAGAATAAAAATTTTCATGTTGTTGAGAAAATATATATATATATACATATATGTATACGCACATATATATGTATGTATATATGTATATATATATATATATATATATATATATATATATATATTTATATATATATATATATATATATATATATATTTATATATATATATATGTATATATATATATATATATATATATATATATATGAAAGAAAGGAATGTGACCTGAGGGTTCTTTGGAGGAAAACGTGACGTTACTTTTAAGGTGTCTTTGAGTGTCCGAACAAAAAAACAAAAGAAAATATTTCAAAACCTTCTTAACAACATAAAGATGTTGTTTTACTTTCGTTTGCTCAGATCATTTGTCCAGAAATAGAGCCAGACAGATTAACATCTACTGATTCGTAGTATAAACGTTTCTCTATTTGTCTTTATCCAAGTGGACCATAGTTTTATGATGGGAGTAAAGTTCTCAATTTACGGTTGCTAAGAATTGTTGAGTGCCAGACTTATTGTACTGAACAAAAATACCGGAAGTTTGATTCTAGTATGTAGCCTCCAGGGAAACAAAATAGATTATTGTATTCAGAGGTAATGAATCAAGCTAACCCCCTAAAAAAAGGTGCTTGTTTATACATTGAACATCTAAACGCAGTTATTATCTGAAATAAAATGAAACCTTCGAACGAGGCTGTGGGTTCAAAACGAGTTCTTACTTGAAATAACGTCTTTATTATTATTCTGCTGGAGTAAGTATCCATTTCTTTATGATATATATTACAGAAATTTAGAATCAAGCACTAACTTCCAACGATATATATACAAATATGGATCGATTATTCCGTAGCCTGATCCGTAGTTATAAACCAAATTCTGATTTTAAGATTAGGCATCCTTTTCTTTATAGCATATATATATATATATATATATATATATATATATATATATATAGGTTGGAGATGTCTGTTTGTTTGTTTGTTTTTCATGCTATAAAAAGTACCGAATCATGTATGCATCCCAACCTAATTTAGCATGCCTACTCAATGGACTTGGTGGGGAGTTATGAAACAAAAAGTTTTGGGAAGGGGTTTCACAGGGATGTTATATTTATAATGTAACTATGATGTACAGATATGGCAATCTAAGGCAGAGATGCAGATCCATACGCAATTTAATCGTGTCGTTTTGACGTTTTGAATCATGCTTGTAAATATATATTACTCAAATTTTTCTGGTACAAGACGATAATGACGCGTCACATGGTGAGAAGCGAACTCATTATAATCTTTGAAACAGGATACGAAATATCACCTCAGGTGGGTGATTTAGCAGGTAAACATACGTAAATATTCATTTTGTAATGTGTTTGATCCTCATGGATGCCTCAATATGGCGGTCTTATGCCAGACTAAAGATTGTTGATAAAATAATCAGATATGGGAAACTTACATCTGCTACTCTCAATTGAATACATTTGAAATCATTATTTTTTATCCAAACAGGTATGTGTCTGTTGGTATATTTTTTGGACAAGATAAAAGATCTGGAGTATCAGAGGTAAGTTTATTTTCAGTAGTTTTTCTGTGTATAGTTTAAGACATAGCCTTCATTACACCCAGTATGTCACACATACGGTATTTAGTCCCACCTTTACATCAGTCAAATATTGATCTATATGTCTCTTCGTCAGTTGAACTTTAAGCTATTCTCAAAGAATGCAGCTTTCAGATACAAATGCATAAAAACCTAGGTTCATTCTGATCACATTGAATTGCATTAATTCTTTCAAGAAGCCCTTTTCAGGCATATAACCCGAACGAGTGAAATGCATAGCCGTCATGATGAGGAAGGGGGGGCTAACAAAAACCGTCGTCTCCGAAGGTATAATTGATACTAACCATGTAACTAAATAGCATATTCCGTAGATGAATTAATCGAAGACAATGATCCGTAGAAGTATTAAAACCTCATTAAAGTGTTGTTGGGTCATGATCGAATCCTCTTCAAATTATACCTTGAAAAAAAAATCAGTTTAATCCATTTTTCCTTTCATATAATATTCATGATTTGCCCACTTTTGAAAACTGCCAGCGAAGCAACAGGTCAAACACCAATATTAATAATTATCGTTTTTCTGATAAAATTGCATTTCTATTAATCTGTTCGTATCGTTTTCTCGGTTCGAGCCTTGTCAGTATGTTAATATCAGAGTAGCTTTCCCATCTGTACTTGATGTTGTCACATAAATGGTCGATTTGTTTTCATTTTTTTATGTATTCAAATAGCTAAAACTTCTTGGGGAAAGGAAAGTTACTATTTGCTTCACTTTGCTTAAGGTTTCTACAGTTAAACAATTAGCTTCTTTGTCAGGACAAGTTCTCTGGGGTGGGCTGTATAAATCCGTCGTTGCAGAAACACCAAACCGTTTTTTGTAAATATAATATAAATGGAAACCATCCTAGCAATGTTTTTTTTTCTCGTGTTTTCCTTCAATATTTTCTCACCAAAGTTTCCAATATCTAATATAAGCACAGAAAGAAGGTCGTTCCAGATAACAGGAGTTATCTTTCCTCCAGCTTAAACTAATTTCCTTGTGAAATTCAATTTGTTTGCATCCGGGTATTTCGTGATGTTTGTGATATGTAGAATTGGTTTTGAATTCTATATATTTCTTCGAGTTGACATGCATAGCGAGAGAGATACGCGTGCTCCACAAAATCTAGTCTGATATCCCAGGACAAATAGACGACTGAGAGAGACCAGAGAGTATTCGATCGAAATGTTGTAAAGGTTATGAACAAAGTCTAGGAAATAGTCCACCAACAAAAGCCCAGCAAAGATTATAATAGCCAAAATAAGTTGTTCCACAATTAGAATGGTATTATTGATATTTTGAGAACAGCATTGATAGAAACTACCTAAAATTGAATGATTGTACTATAGGACAAATGAAATACGATTGCAGGTTTAGTTGCATATTTGACTATCATTTATGAATTACCTAGCCATTTTGCAGTACAAAATCTAAGCATATACTTTAATTCTTATGATATGATATTTTTTAAAAAGACATATATATATATATATATATATATATATATATATATATGTTGGTGAAAATTACATTAGGAAGAAGGAAAAAAGAAAAATCAAGAGAGAAGATATCACATGTCAGAAACGTTTATCATCATGTGGGCATGTTTAGATGCATTTTGATAGTTGCCAGTCATCTTCTTCATAGAAACATGCAACGATGCAGAGAGAGAAATGTATGCCGTTTACATGTTTGAGATTGTGGAAAGAAATAGAGATAGATCTTTGTTTTGGGTTGTTGGAGGAGGTGCTTGTATCTGCGTAGGTAAGTGTCAAGTTTGGTTTGAAATAAGAAGATTCAGAGAGAGGAATGGTCAGAGGGTGTTTGTATCTGTATATGTGAATATCAGACTTGTCTTTGATGAGAAAGGGCAACGATAGCTCTGGATGGAAATAGCCGATTCTCAGGAGACGTGTTTTAGGCTGTTTTTTTTTGTTTTTTTTTAGTATGGTTAGGTGGTGTTTGGCATTTCATGGATAGGTCTTGATATATATGGAAGGTGGAGTGGAAGTGGGATACGTTGTTTTTCATCTTTTTGGTTGAATTCTTTTCTTTTCTTGAAGTCTATCACATCAAAAATATGTATGACACCTCGACCGGCAGATGAATCCAAGCAGTCCTTATATACCAATGCTTTAAGGTAACATGGACATATGGACATTTTTAGATTAGCATTTGGTAAAAAGTATCCACCTGTGTTTCTTCACATTTTCTTAGTTATGGGAGAGGGAAGAGATAGATTCATGCCATTAGTGCAGAGTTAACAACTACCGTCCCAGCAGGAGTTTGAACTCTGATATATCTGCTTAAAAATTCATATATATAACATCAAATTCCTCGGGAATAGACAAGATGAAGCCAGATAAAGCAGCTTGGCAAGACAGAATAATGACAGACCTGCTGATAAGCACAGGAGTCATATTCAGAGAAGCGATTAGGCAACGATCTAATCTGATTATAAAGAAAATCCTGCAAACCGAAAGCAATACTGAGACATTCTGACAACAAACATGGCTGATGTACTTCAATGAAATGAGGCCATACGCTGTTGCTTCGAATACACCCTCAGGGTTTTGGGGACAATTCCTAGTGCGCCCACTATGACCGGTACTAAGTTCAAGGCTAAAATAAAAAAGAATACTCTGTTCAAAACCTGAGACGATGTATATATAATTTTTGACATCATTTTGCAACAATTATCAAAATTGTTTCTGTAATAAAATATTAATATCAAAGAATGTTAGTTTCTAAATGGTTTTTCAGGTCAATTCCCGCTTAAACGTCCGAAACAAAAATAAATCATTATTGCATTAAAAATAAAAGCAAAAAATTATCCGAAATGCAATATAATTCATGATCAAGCGGGAAAAGTTATGAATATACAAGTATGAAAAGTATGCATTAGTTTTGAACACTTTTTCCATCTTCTTTTCTTTCTTTCTTGCGTCATTTTTCGAAAAGGGGATAATATGACATAGTGTGACGTGAAAAAGATATGTTTTATTTTCCTTTCTCTATGTCACAATCCAATCTTTATTAAGATAACAACTTTCTTTCTTTCTTTGTTACGGACGCCGTCTATCCCTCTCTAACCACTTTCTCTTTAACCACTCTCTCGGGGATGGAGATTTATGTTGCAGTTAAAAAGTACAGAAACTTTGGTAAACTTGTGCGCCCAGCGATAGAATATGCATCGAGGAAAATGAATAAATAACAATTTAGCCGAACTCCAACCTGTAGGATGTTATTCAAAACCACTAACACCAACTGGAAATGCACATGTGAAATTTTGAAATATTCAGTCAGACCTGCTCGGACTGATAAGCCTTCTCAGTCAAAAGAGATTTTATCCGCTTATCGCTGCCCCACGTGAAGTTTACAGAATCAACTCGTTGAAAGACGACCCTAAACGGGGATTATATCCAAAACTATGGAAATCCCGTACACATGCTTTACAAGATAAGCCTTGCAGTTTCCCAGATCATTTGGGGTCAGCGAATTTATTGACCATTTGGTAGAAAGGCATGCAGTGGAATCATAAGATTTGATGTCAGCCTTCCTCAATGATAATGGCGTTCTGTTATCATTGAGTGCCTCATATCGATTGCTACAGACTTCATACTAGTATGTCTGCTAATCTTTTGAAACGTTTATCAAGTTCCATATGGGGTTCACGTGGCCAAGCGGTTGGCCGAACAGAAAATGGATTCAGCGAGCCAAGTTCAAACGGCTGAAACAATCTGCGTTAAAACAGTCTAGACAATTTGTGTTCAATTCTCATTTATGCCCTTGGGGAAAGGTTTAAAGCATGTATTTTCTTTTCTAGCAATTTGTAAGATTGCAAACAATTGAAATATGCCTTCACTTAGCGTCGAGAGAGGCTGGCACGTACGGAGTTTATCCATTCTGCCGAACCAACGGAGGTCGAGAAATAATAATTGAATAATTTGACCTACCAATTATGCATATCTAATTGCATTAGGATTTATTGTGGTTCGTTTTCTTAATATTCTTACCTCCTCTTGCAACGACATGGCCTTGTGTTCATGCTTTTCACCACCATTAATACCTACACTTTGTTTGAAGTAGTTACTAGGGGTGAGTGTAGTTTCATTGGACAATAAACTTTACAAAAACGATGGATCAGTAACAACTATCATAAAATAAGCAATTAATCGATAATCGCATACACAAAGCCACCTGTGACCACCCAGTGAATTAGAGTGACGGCTGCAAAAGATTAAAACGTCCACCCAAAAGTTAGTCTGGATTAAAGGGGTATCAAACCATCATTTGTCGAGAAGTCGACTGCGTATATGGACTATACTTTTTACAGCGTTAGAATACAATTGTGATGCACTTCGTGAGGAGCAAACGCACTACTCAAACGAACGTAGTTCAACAATCACCTTTCATTGTTAAAAGAGAGTAGCGATGAGGAAGAACGTGCGATAGATGTTAACAATTGATGTTATTATATTTGTGGTGCTTCAAAATGACATAAATCACTGTTGCCTGTAGTAAGTAAAATGATGTGTAAATAAGCTTAATGTCGGCATAGATCATTGTTCATTTCCTGAATGATATGCATAATTGAAGAGCGTGCAAAGATGTAACCAAGACAAGCAAAACAAAGTCACACACACAAATCGGGGATTGTCCTAATGTTTGGATCAAATCGTTAGCTTCAATATCCAACAAGATTAAATGCTTTTAATAGCTTTGTTAATAGTTTAGAAATATCGCAGAATGAACCCTACTAATCCGGTATTCACTAATCCGGCAGTTTCGATTATTCGGAATGGTGATTTCTTTCAGTTGGTCATTGGGAAGTCGAAATCTTAGGAAAAAATCTTGCGTAATTGTTAATTGTAAAGTCAAAATATTTGTGCCATTAGTAAGAATAGAAATTGAAAAAAAAATTGAAGAAAATACTGATATAAAAAATTGTTTGTTTATACACTTCAGAACCGAGGAAAATTCTGAGAAGAGATGCGGTGAGAAGTTGTTTAACCATAAACAAAAAATAGACCGGATAATTTGCATTAAAAATTTCATGGCAAAATACACTTTAATCTTTTTTTAAATGATTATTGGATTTAAATGAAACCATCGGTACTAATGAAGGACAAAAAGTATCATAAAGAATATCTATCTCCAAATTTTAAATAAGAATGTTTATGTAATTACACCCACTTACATTTTTTTTCAATTTCATGATTCATTTTACATTTATAATGCATGAGTTTTACACATTTTGGAGACAAATCTCTGGAGAAATAAATTCTGTTTACTTACCCATAATATACCTGTTCATAATATTTACGTGATGTTTTACTTGTATCAGTAGGCCAAATTTACTTTGTTTTTCTACTATTCGATTCATTATTTCCATCTCGCTGTACAATAAACCTGTGCTACAGGACTAGGGCTTTGTCATGAACCTGAAATGGGTTTATGCGTATGAAAGTCGTAGTGATATCTATATTACAGAGAAGTATATGCATTATTTGGCCTTTTTCCCACCTTAAGCTTCAATTGTTTAAAAAAATCCATTACTCTGGCACTTGTCTGGTGCCAAATTAAAGAGGTTTGACCTGTAATACTGTACAAAACTCTCTCGGAGATTTTAATTTTTCTTCCAGCCTGATTGAAAAAGGATCGAAATAGACAATAATTATTCTATCCTCAAAGGCACACTTAGTAGAAAGAAAAATATGGAGTTTAGTTTTATAGACTTAACATGACTGCCTTTTAGCTTGTACAGAAGATTGAACTATCTTTTGTCATGGAACTTCTTGATTTCAAGGATTAAATGTAAATGTGAAATTGAAACGAGCCTGAAATGTAGATGCACTAGTTAAATCTCATGTATTTAAAAACGCAGTTGACACGTGTTCCAACCCTTGACATAGTTTTCGGTGTGTCAGCCCATTATTCAATAACAGCCATCGTTACTAGAAAGAAAATTATAATTCTCACTTGCCTTTCCGTATAAATACATCTTTTCTTTAAAAAAAAACACTTTAATTTTCATGAAAAAGGTGAATTTTTCTGTTGAAAAAGGATTCAGTAGTTGAAAAAGATTGAATTTGAAGAATTTTATCTTGAAAAAGAAAACAGAAAAGTGAAAAAAGAATTATATATTAATTGATTCAATTATAAGAGAGATGTATGGAATATCTTGCAAAGCCTGCGTGGCCAACTTTAGTTTCAAGTCTCAGACAGTTTTTGAGATCTAGACTCAACCAAAAACATCTCGATTTGAAATGGCAACACCGGGTAAGGGACTTGACTAACTTTTCGGTATGTCAACTAGTAACGTAATACTGCAAATACAATAACAAAGGCAATGAAACATTTGTAGGACAATGGTCAGCTATGTTGTTTTCCCAATAATGTATGCACTATTAATTTCAATAGACCCGGATTATTTTACCAACTCCCTAACTTTTTAGGCCAAGTGCTCCGATCAGGAACCCACACGGACACACATAAATGCATTGAGCATGTGCCTATGATTTATGATGCATAAAGAAACCCCCAAAGATACTGATCTTGGGTCGTCCATGCATCTATTACGTATCATAATATCGTTCTCATACAATTGATGATTCCAAATTATCACGGTTGTTGAAAAGAAGGCATTTGGTTAGTTATCAGAAAATACTAAGAAGTTGATATCAAATCTAAGGAACTGTCAAGAACTCCAATTATAAAAGAGAAGTAAACACACCATCAACGATTTGAAACTTCACTAAGTGTATACTACATAGTCACTTTTTAGTTTTGGAAGCTAGTTGGGGGGGGGTCGAAATTTTACGAATGAAAATATGAATATCAGTAAAAAATATTCTACTATCGAAGAAAGTGACTTTGAAAATATTTTTAGTAGATTTAGCAAATATTAATTTGCTATAAACTGGTTGATGTCCTCACCACAATGAACCATGATCATTTGGGTCGTTAAAGAAAGATATGATCCAAGTTCTCAACCAGGATAGGTATTTTTCGGCAAAACCTGGATACTTTAATCCCCTATTCACACGGTAAAAATCTACGATAACCGATTAAATCTTGTAAGTTGAACTTAAAAATTTTCTTAAGTAATAGTACAATTTTTGTCAATATTTTTTATTTTTTTATATATATACTTTCTTTAAATTTTTCTGTTCTCTTTCATTGCCCACCTATAGAACAAACAAAACAGTCTTTTTTTTTTAATAGAAGACGGCAATCGATCAGTTTATAAAATGAATCGATGTAACTCTTCGTAAGTCAATTTGAATGCGAAATTTTAAAAACTGGCTGTAAGCCAGTTAGAATACAATATCTTTCAAAAGAATCTTTACGACTCCATACACTAAAGTAACATCAGATTCAAGGAGGGTTTGGTGGATGTGTGAGGTTTCGATATGTCGACTTGTTTGTTTATCAGTCAGTTGCAGCAATTGTAGGTAAGGATGCTAAGGTATCTGAAAGATTTTTAATATTATATAAGCATTTTATTCGGAATGCACCTTTTCAGTCAGAATGTACTGGAGGTGCAAAACAGAATGATGAATTATATTGAATAGGATTCATAGGTAGCAATAAGTTTCTCCCTGCAAAATTTCCCAGAATTTTCCTCCCACTTGGGCAACTGTCTACCAAAACCGCCGCTATAACTGTCAACATATATCCCTTCAGTTTTCATGTTGGTCTGATTGGCTGGTTGGTTATGTTTGTATCATGCGTACAGACTTCATTGATTGAGCTAGAGGGCAGACAATTCGAAATGTACTCTTTATTACGTCAAAAACAAAAAAGGCTTTTTTGTTTAGAAATCCTCACCCCTTAAATAGGTTTTTTAGTTGGGTATTCAATTTACAATATATGTTTTTGCAAAATTGTTCCCTTAGTTTGTGCCCAGTAGCATTCATTTTTGTTCTTGTTTCTTTCCAAAATTTTAACTTTTTCTTAGTGATCACAGCTCAAGTAAATGCGAGAAATGTAACTATTTACGATCCAATATTGAAACTATTTTTAACCTATATTTGATAATTTTGTATGTTGCAATTATTAAAGTAAATGGGATTGTTTCTACTTGTGATATCTTTAAGGGTGTTGGGAAGAAGAAAACCTTAAAAGAAAGACTCCGCTCCCCTTACATGGCATGTCTTTTGAATATACGTTATTTTCTTAAATAAAGATGTTTTCTTTTTCTGACAATCAAGATACTTACTCAAAGTAAATGACAAACTTTATATAAAAAAAGGAAAAGGTCAATTTTTATGATGCAAATTGTATCTTTAGGCCAGGGTGAATGTTTAGGCTCTTCTATATTCTACTCATTTGGAACCTATTCTGTTTCTCAACTTTCGAAGTTTTATTCTCATCGGAGCACGTTGCCATATTAAACTGTCCTTTCAACTTGATGTTTGATTTAGAGTTATGAATTCATTCACTAGAATCGGTTGACTGTTCCATGATTTATTGTTCCAGCGGGGACATAGACAAACAATTTCGTTGAGTGCTTTTCCGAGAGATAAAAGGTTTAAAATGGTGCCACAGAAGTTAGATGATATATGTATACATATATATATAAATGAATATATATATGTGCGTGAATGTGTGCGTGTGTGTATGTGCGTATGTGTGTGTGTGTTCACAAGTAGGTACACCAATACGTCTATATTAAGATTTTTATAAAAGCATTCGTTCTATACAGCAAATATCTATTTTTTAACATTTCTTTCCGAGTGTATGTTCTTGAGCAATTACTTTTTCATTAATCAAACATTATAAAATCAAAGATGAAACAGAGTGGGATTAAATTAATTAGATACACTATTTATCTGACGCCATATATTTCCTTATAACTCAATCCATTCGTTTGCATTTAGTTTTGATTAATTATTCAATTATGATTAAAAATGAAAGGGTGGAGAAATACTACGGCTGTCTTTATCGGATGAGCCATTAGTAGTAGTAGTAGTAGTAGTAGTAGTAGTAGTATGTCGTCAGCATAAAAAGTCGTAAAGGAAGCATAAAGTAGTAAACACTGAAATATAAATGTTGAAAAATATAAAAGTTTAAAAAATGTAAGAATATATTGAAATGAATCGATAATAACTATTCCAAAAACTATCTTTTGCTCCTATGATGAAAAGATTCTCTTAAAAAATCAGTTTAGTTCAAAATGATTGATAAAATTATCATTGCTTGCACATGCATGGACATTTTGCGTGTGTCCAATGGTTTAAACAGTCCCCTGGCAATGTGATGTCGGGAAAATTGATTTCAAAACTGTTACGTCCTATATCTCACGCGCTGAAAAGATGTAACATTATGCTAATGTTTTACACAGATATTGATATTATGGTACTACGTATGAATTCTACTTGTTGGGATCAATAGTTGTTAAACGTGTAACCGTTTCGGGGATTTGAAAACAAAGCAATTATATTAGCTTGACTTCCGAGCAGTGTCGATCAACGCTGCTGGGGAGCCATGTTAATATAGCACACACCCACTTCACTTAAACTTTTTATATATTACTCATGCCATACTACGTGTTGTTTGCTATTTTATATTGGGTATTATCATTATGTATTGTATCTGAATGTTATGTTATACTACACATTATTTAACTTACTTGCGCTGGTTATCCAAAAAAACATATATATGTCATATATATATATATATATATACATATATATATATATATATATATATATATATATATATATATATATATATATATATATATATATACGTGTGTGTGTGTGTATTTATGTAACATGCTGAAAGAGAGTTGATAATATGATTTATATACAAAAAAATAAAAGAAAAAACATTTTGGCATAATTATCATCAGTCTCTTATCGTTCGTCGTTGGACCTGAACCTTCCTCAGGATCTACCACATTTCTCGATCATGGGCGTCGCAGAGCCTGAACCTTCTCAATTTGTCTAGTTCGTCTCTCCCTCTTGTATTCTGTCAGCCTCGGTTTTGCACGTGATCTCTGGGAATCCATGTTTTGGGGCGTGATGTCCATTAGTTTTCTGCCATTCTTGCAATATGACCTGCCAATTGCCATTTAGGTTTTCCAGTAGATTCAATGATGTCTTGGGCTCCCGTTTTCTTGCTGATATACTGTGCTCTCTAATGATCTCTCCATGTGAGGTTGAGCATGATTCTCTCATGTGTGCGTTGCATGCTTCTCAGTTTGTGGGTTTGTATCTTGGTTAGGTTCCATATTTCTGCTCCATAAGTGACTATCGGGAAAATGCATTGGTTGTATGTTCTTCTTTTCAAGGTTATTGCAATCGTCTTCTTTGTATGATCGAAGTATATTTGATTCATACTGCACACCAATTCTATACTTCAATAAAATATGGAAATACATTGGTATACAGTAGGCCATAACTAGGATATATATATATATATATATATATATATATATATATATATATATATATATATATATATATATATATATGTGTGTGTCATCTCATATTTGCCAAATTTCTTTTTAGGCAAAGTTTTAATTTTTTACAAAAAATAGATAAATACGCAGTTTTTATTGATCATAACAAAGATCTAAAAAAACTATTTTCCACAATCAAAAATCAATGCAATTTACAAAAATCAACCTTTTTTCTACTAAAAATGGAAAGATATGGCTTAAATTATTATTCACAAAAAAAGTAAAAACGTGCTTTGATGTAATCAAATTTTTTTAATCGAAACAAGGATAAAAACAATGAGATTTTATGATCAAAATTTCATGTAATGAAAATGAAATCAATGTATTTCTCTTCAAAAAATGAGTGAATTTTGCCAAATAAGCAATTTCGCCGATTCAGCGTAGCACACACACACACACACACACACATACACACACACACACACTCACATACACACACACACACACATATATATATATATATATATATATATATATATATATATATATATATATATATATATATATATATATATATATAACTGCATTGTACACGTACTAGACCGGGTTAACGTGTCTACTTCATGTTCAAGGCTCAAAATATGTGTTTGCATATTTGGGAAAAAAAATAACAACGCACATTTTGGGGATGGTTGCGTCATAAATTTTTACCCGTCATCCATTGTGATGTAAAATGATGATTTTACCTTTTCCTTCTAGTCAAAGAATCAGTTATAACATTTTTGCGTGAAGATATTCATTCATCAGATAATTCATCTCATTAGGATGGAAATCCCACCTCCGCCGATGAAATTTGAATATGAAGTATATGTATTCACACGTGCACGTTTTTCTGTCTCTTTTTTTGTCAACATAATGTCTCCAAATATCCTTCATGATATTTTGCGCAAGATGAAGTAGGATTATTCAAATTTTGGGGTGGCTCCTGGATTCTTTTTCGATTGAGATAAAATTTAATGTCATAAGTTCTGGCGGCAGATTTAAAATTTCTGAAAGTAAAGTGAAAGATTTTGAAGTCAAAGTTAGAAAAGCTTAGTCGTAGTATAAATAAATGGCAGGTGATGGCAGGGGTTTTGTTCATGTTTGGAAACTAGCAACATAAGGTGGTGGCTCGGAAAGGCAAGCATTGCAGGGATGAAAATTACCGATCATCTAAAAAATAAAAGATTAGGTTATCAGATAGATAAAATTCAATTAAATAACCAACATCATTGCATCGACATTGTTTCTGACTGTGGCGGGTGGCAAACGACCATGTATAATTTCATCTCTAAATCCTTTTTCACCTTAAGAGAAATTCCATAAAAAATGTACTTTTGTACATCATGACCCATTCGGATGTCAATTGGTCTAAAGACGTGTAAATTTCTTGTTGATGTTGAAAGCTGCTCTATTTCAATATTTTGTAGTGAACTTCTCTGTTATGGATATGTGGTCTTCTCAAGTCTTTCCACTATTTTTCCATTTGATATTTTATATTATCAGTATTCTTGAAAAGTGTCCATCTGAAAAGTTTGGTCTTCGGGCCTTTAACCTCGATATACATCTCACGGACTATTGTATATTATATGAATAATTCGCTCATTACCACAAACCAACCTATAATTCATTCAAAAGATATTGTAGACAACACTCAAACGGTGTCTCTGTCAATGCCATTATCATAAAAATTGTACAATGAAGTTACAGATCCTAGATTATACTGTGACAAAGGCTTATAATAGTTATTCATCAGAGATATTCCCTTGAACCTTGATTCATTCCTACATTTCATTATTTCCAACAGACTGAGTAAATTTCTCATTTCTTGATTATTCTATACAAAAAGCGGAAAAATGTCGCCCAGTGGAAACAAAATCGGGTGATATTTCTGGATCTGCCCCAATATTCGATCTTATATTCCTTGGCTAATAAACCACCCTTTCACAAAAGTGGACCAACGGACAAACAAGCAAAAAGACAGACAAGACAGACACATTGTATTTGGTCTACGTTCAATCAGTCAGTCAAGAATTTCGCAAATTTGGAAACTTCACAGACTCAATGTCTCAATTACAGAATTAATATGATGTCAAGAGGTAAGGAAAAGACAATGGAAAATGTGAGATTTCATCTCAAAAGATTGAAGTGACTCTAATTCATTGTTGTGTAAAAGGTGTTCTCGGTTGGAAGATTTATTTGGGTCCTGCCAAAAATATAAAAAGTCGAATAGTACCCTTACGCTGGCCAAGGCAACAGTTGCCCCTGTCTGGGTATCTTAAATCGTGAGGGTTTTTTCTGGGCTCCTCTGCCTCAGCTAAGACTTCTAGGTTTTCTGATTTTTGCGACATATGTAAAAATGACGTAGAGGCGGCAAACACCTGGATTGGCATTGCTCATTTCACCTGCTATTTTTGTGTGGTTGAAGGGAGAACAGATGGACTCATCTCTTTTCTGGGGGCATCAGTTGCTATTTGATTGTAGATTGTTTCATTTCAAATTTCCAAGCTGTAACCGTTTGGCCACGAGCACCTTCGCCCTTGGTTCTTCTAATTGTGATGAATGCATTTCAGATTATGGACAGGATATCTGCATGATGAATTGCTAGAAGTGCTTCCGACGGAATCCTCTCATTCCTCTTCGTTGTTTAGTGTCTTCAACTCTTCTATGATATTTCAACTCTCATTGCTTTCGTCATTTTTTGTCTTTATTTCAAACATTTCAGTGTTTCAAATTTTACAATCTCAACATCAATAAGCCATTTTGAATTTTTTTTCACTGGTTTTAATTATATGGCATTTATAACTGCATTTGATGTGCAAAGTGTCCAAAAGCCTTCTTAGGGTGATTAAAAGTTTTTTAAAAAAGAATACAATTAGTAAAACTTATGTCTCTATTTTGGTAACCATGAAATAAAAAGTCAAAATTATTCTTATGAGCAACCAATGCTATGAGAGATCGTCAACCAAAAATTACTCCTTATTAAGACAATTTCGTTGATTTTTACACCCCCCTGAAGTTTTTAGTGGTAGGTCAGTTTGCAATGTAAGATCATGCCAAATTGATCATTAGTTTGTGCCCAGCAGCATTCCTGCTTCTTCTTTGAAAGTTCGGACTGATCACTGCCCATACAAAAATGAATGAAATAACTTATTCACTGATCAGCCTTTTTTTCTTATTCTTTCAATTGATCATTCCAAACACAATATGCCAAAAGACGTCGATCACATGACAGTTTCTATTCAGTGATTAACCAGACTCGTTTTGATTGATGTCAACCCAATTAAATAAGAAATCGAATCGAATTTTTTTCTGTTTCTTATTCTTGTGTAATTTAGAAAGTTTGATCTTTTTCCTGCCCACTGCCAACGGTGAATCAAATGCAAGACAAGCAGCGTTTCCAATAGATTTGAAATGAAAAACAAATTTTAAAACGGGAAAAGTCTGGTTAGTCATTCAATAGAAACCATCATGTGACCAATACCTGTTGGTAGCATGCCACGTCGGGGATGATAAATTTGAAAATTGGAAAAAAAAGCATTGATCATGAAGAAGTTACTTCACTTGTCTTGTACTGTTCATTTAAATGTCTAGATTTTCAAAAAACTATCATAGATTAGGGGATCAAACTTCGATTGCAACCCCCAGCCCGCTAAAAACAATTTGTAGGGGATTTTTAAAAAATCCAAAAGTTTAAAAATCTTAGCTCCATTATTGCAGCATGTACACGTTATAATACAAACATGCACACAGAGCGAGCCAAGCTTGAAAATGGAAGAAACCTATATTGACAGATTCTGAGACAATTTTCATTGAAGGTTTCCAACATTGACTTGTGTTCTTAATAATTTCCCTTAAATATTCATAGTTCCATTTAATTTGAATTCAATATCGATGAATGATTTTTCTCTTTCTCTGTAGGGATTTTCACACGATGAAATCATCATGGAGTGAATATTAATACGTTACCCGAATTTGGAATGGTTCTCATTGACAGAAATGGTGATTTCCAAAGATCATATTAAAAACAAGCAGTTCAGACTTTTCTATTACTCCTGGGTATGGCTCACAACCCGTGTTCAAAATTCTGTTAATCAGTTGGCCGTGTTTTGTTTTGTTTTTTTTGTTGTTTCATATATGGCTGAAATCATTCGATATATATATATATATATATATATATATATGGTTCTGGATGGGGTAATGGAAAGTCTATTGTCACACCGAAGAGATGCAATACATTGAAACAGCTGTTTGTGGATGACATATATATATATATATATATATATATATATATATATATATATATATATATATATATATATATATATATATATATATATCAAAGAATATTGTGGTGTTAAGGCAGGAAAATGGAGATCTCAAACTTGAAGATGATAGAAAGTCGCATAATCTTCATTTTCCTATGCAATCCTGATCCAAGACATTCAGTCGAATTGTTAATATTAAGATGAGGATCAAGAAGCAACGAGCTTAGTTGACTTACTTTGAGTGTTACGAGAATTTGACAAAGGTCGAAAATTGTTGCTATTTTGCAGTGGGAAGCGACCAGAATTGGAGCAAATAATTATCCAAATGTAGTATGACAATATCATAGGATATGCCAAACAAAACAATTGATTGCAGAATGGCATAGTATCTATCATAGAATGATGGCTGTAAAGAATTTCTAGAAATATATTCATATGACCTATATTGAAGCAGATCAGCATTATGAGTCATCAAGACATTCAAATGAAAACGAATCGAAAATACAAGGGATGTTCAAATTCATAGAAGTAATAGAAGTACAGAGAAAAGATTATCACATATTCAGTTTCCGAGTTATATTTACGTCTGTAGTAGATGTGATGAATCTTGTGTGGAAACGTCCAACATCAATTCCAAATTCTATGGATTTCTCAGCAATTTTTCAAATAGAAGTAATAAATATGAGCAGCAATGACGATGTGATTATGCATTAGACATAAATAATGATGGGCTCCCAGTCGATGACAGTGAATTACAGAGGAGGATAAATTAACCTACAATACACCTTACTGCAAATACTGGACATAAATCTTCCCTGGGATTCGCCACATCTCTCTATCGTGGGCGTCTCCGAGAAATATTTTCTGAACCTGTCCAGTTCATCTCGCCATTTCATTTTCTGCTTGCCTCAGTTCTGCATTTTATCTCTAGGGATCCATGTTGTGAGTTATGAGGTCCTTCAGTTGTCGGCCATTCTTGCAACATGACCAGTCCATTGCCACTTAAGTTTTCCAATAGAATCTACGATGTCTTGGGCTACCGTTTTCTTCCTGATACACTGTGCTCTCTTGTGATCTCTCCATAGTTCCCTAATGCTTTCAATGTTTCCTGCGATATCTCGGACCCCTGTTTTCCTCTAATGTACAGCGCTGTCTTGTGGTCTCTCCATGTAATGTTAATGGTACTGATATCATAATGGAGTTAATGCACCTTTCAACAGTATTACCTGACTATAACCTCCAAAAACTCTGGATGAGCTGCGATAAGGGATGCAATTAGATACTGTTCTTCCAGCTTTACACTGCCTTGAATGATGTGACGTTACTAGAAAAATAGGAACTAAAAAGTCTGCCCCAAAAGCAAACCTAGATAATTATCTTCCCCACCCTGGAACTGCATCACCATTGTCAAATGCTATTATAGGGTGTTCTGAAATGCTCTTTGCAAATTGTCTTAAAACCTACCAGTACAGCTAGAACCTTCTCTGATTCTGGAAAGGAAATATTTCACTCCCCTAAATCTGCATCATTATAAAATCTAATAGCCACAAGTCCATGTATATTGTCTCAGATCAAACATGAATTTTATAATAAATATCTCATGTTTCATTGAATGGAAAATTTAACTCAACGGGATGGTGTTGCACTGCACTAACCCAGGAGAATTTAACACGAACTTAACAACTAAATCCCCGCAAAATCCTGAAAACGTTGAGATTAGCTCTGGTCTGTTAAGTGTCGCTGTTCTCAGTGTACTTGAATCATGTGTTTGTGTGGAGACAAAGTATATATTTTACGACGAAATCGTCTGCAAGGAGATGGGGGAGTTACGTTTTTGGACAGGGATTGTAGGAGACGATTTTGTTGTATTTTGTGTTTATCAGATTGAAAAAATTGACTCCGCAGACAAGGCCCCTTGTGTACATTTAAGGGTTGGCTTAAAATGGGTTCCAGTAACAGTGAATTAATTGAGTGGTCACCATGGTAGACTTAAGGCAAGAATCTTACATTTCAAAGTAAATGATTTATATCGGAGCTCTTGTTTTCCAAATTACATTCTGTTAATTTATAGGTTTCAGTATATTATATATATATATATATATATATATATATATATATATATATATATATATATATATATATATATATATATATATATTTATATATATGTATATATATATATATATATATGTATATATATATATATATGTGTGTGTGTGTGTGTGTGTGTGTGTGTGTGTGTGTATGTATGTATGTATGTATGTATGTATGAGTTTTTGTAGCCTATTTAAACTCCCTTCAAACTGTGCCATAATGAATTTGTCAATGTATGATTAGTGTATTACTGTGTTTTCCAACCCATGCCTAATTATTTATCATGAAACAGAAATCACAAAAATACCTCGCATTCTTGACTTTCCATAGATTTACGTTCCATATATTCCGGCATTGCATTTAGTATTTGCAAAAAAATTTGGCATGCACTGTATATTAAACTTTGAATCTGATAAAAAATCTATTCCCGGAGTCCTTTACTCTTCGTGTTCCATACCCCACCTTAGCAACTTTAAGAATGTGATGTTCTCCTTACTATAAAAACACATTTAGGCGTTGAGATGGCATGTTATTATTGTGGTAAATAAAGGAATTTACCAAAATTTAGAGATTTTGATCAAAGATAAAACATTTAAATCAACGTGAAATAATTCAACAAGGAAATCTTTTAAACAAGATTTTGAAATCCTCAATAGATATGACATTCTAAATTCACTATGTTCCAAGAATGTAACAAAATCAACCTTTGTAAAAAAAAATCTTTTAAAATGAAAAAATTATGGATTCTATGTTTAAATTAGTAATCAGTAGTACTGTGCAATTAGGAATTATAGTAGTATATTATGAGAAATTAATCATTTAAGCCTTAACACGGCTCAGTTTTCACTTCACTTTTCAACTCTAATTCCTGGATGCTTCAAAAATATATCTGAATTGCACCTTCATATGACGTTCAGAATCATCCTTCCCAACTTTTTCAGAAAAAGTGTTTATAACTAATTCATCCTCTCAATAGTCACCTATGGGGTTGAAACAAGGAACCTAGCCCAAAGATTGACCTTACGAGCAGAGAGGAATCAGGCTTAACAACACGTGGAGAGATCACAAGAGAGCACTCTATATCATTTATAAAACAGGGCAGCTCGATGATATCATAGAATCCATTGAAAAACTCAATTGGCAATTAACTGGTCTTTTTACAAAAATGTCAGACGAGTGCTTGACAGCACAACTTACGACGTGGATCCCCAGAAATCATATGCAAAATTGTGGCCGGCAAAAAGGAGATGACGTGTTGGAGAATACAAATTCAGAGGGTATTCGTTCTGCGACACCCACGATCGAGAAGTCTTGCGAATCTTGGGGAAAGTCTATGACCAACGGCGGGCGTTAAGAGGTCACTGCTGATGGTCTGATATGAAGACAATCTATTCGAGCTTTATCTCCCAAATTTACCAAACACCACATCGCTATTTATAATCAATTTTCAAAAGAATTTGAGATCAGAGGGAAATAATTGTGTATCAACACACCCAACCACGGGATTAAAGTAATGATGCAATATTCTCCTACGTTACGGCAATTCGTTTCTCACTCGAAATGCCTTAGGGAAATATACCTCTTCTTAACTTCGTCACTCAATAATATGCAGTTTCAACACACTATCAATCTCAACTGTCAGCATGAATTTCTTCGATTTGTGAGCTAACTGGCATCAATGGAGCTAGAGGGCTAAAATCTGAACATTTTCTACTACCTATATTCAAAAAATTTGTTTTTGCTCTCTCTTGTTTTTATTTTTCCCCCTGACTGCTTTTTAAGGGGGTTCAATTTACCGTGTAATTTTATGCTTAATTGATTCATTAGTTTTATCTCCGGCAGCATTCATGTTCGTTTTTTGAAAACTGAGAGGTTTTTTAGAGGTCACTGCCCAATAAAAGGCAAGAAAAATCACTTATTCATTGATCATACCTTTTTCCTGATTTTCAATTGATTACCCTCAACTCTGCATTCTGCCAAAAAGACGTTGATCAAGTGATGGTTTCTATTGAGCGACTAACAATACTTGATTTAAAGAGCAGCTGTTTGCTAAACTAGCGTGTTATATTTAATGTAATTTGGCTTATACAAAATTATTCAAAATATTCTTTACGCAATTTCAATTTCAATTTCTTGGTAAAACTCTGCCGTGGGCGAAATTGGGTTGCATCATGAATTATATTTCCCATGTGTATGATCTCGAACGACTGCATGTATGTATGTATGTATGTATGTATGTATGGATGTATGTATGTATGGATGGATGGGTTCAGAGAGATAGAATGATGGATAGACAGAAAGATAGTGGTAGGCAGTCACATGAAGTGTTTCGTCACCCAAAATGCTTTCTTTGATCATCCATTTTCTTATATTCGTCCGTTCCCGGAAATTAATGAAAGATTGGCTCTAAAAAAATCCAATCCCTTTTAATCTTTTTATACTGGGTAGGGCGTTTTCATCTCATACACTTGCCATCTTTCTTGCCGAGAGCAGTTTTGGCAAACTGATGAATTTCATCCCATGGAGATTCATGGGGGGGTCAAGTTTATAAGAAACACCCAACATCTATCGATGAATTGAAGGTGAATATCATTGTAGTCATCCGCTCTTTCGATTAAAGCACATCGCATGTGGTAATGAACAATATGATGATCCACAGTCATGAATGCAAGAGCTCAGCCGGGTCCCATCTGTCTGTTGTAACCTTTGTGAAATAAAGAAAAAGTGTGGCTAGTCATTCGATAGAAACTGTCTCGTGACCAACATCTTTTAGCAGCATGCCTTATTTGTAGGTGGTCGATTGAAAGTTTAGGAAAAAGGGAGATTAATGAATAAGTTAATTAATTTGCCTTTCGTTGGGTGACAAATTTTTTTTTCTGAGAACAAGCGTGAACGCTGCTGATTCAAACAAAGGGACCAATTCAGCATAAACATACATTGTAAATTAAATCTACTTAAAAATTTAGAAATCTGAAGAAAGGAAACTGTTTTCAAAATGAATATTTGATTTGTCAGCCATCTAGTTCCATTGGTGCTGCCTGTACGCGTAATGCAGACATATACGGCCTGCCAATCAGAATAACTT
>OY735235.1:28135455-28152955 GCA_963457665.1 Thysanoteuthis rhombus
CCAAGTTAGCTTCTGTATTTACCGATTCAAATTCAGGATATCCAACCAAACAGAAAAATATTATCTTCCAATTTTTCCATATTTGTTTTCTATCAAATTTTTGCTTCATATTTCATACTTTTTCTCTGGATTTTTTCTCAATAATTAGGCATCCACCAATTCAGTTGAATTTTTTCCTTTGAATTTGTTTAGTTTGCATAATTATTTTCCTTGCTGGTTGGCCCCTGGCGTCCGTAGGAATCAAAAATAGACATTAATAGTATTGGAGAACAACTAGCAAAAAAAAGAACAAACAATAAATGTTCTTCCATACTGGAAAAAGCATTTCTTGCGCATTTGCAAAAAAATAGATTAACAAGTCTGATTAGTCATTCATAAGAGACTGTCACGATTGGTGGGGCCTGTACGCATAATCATATCTATCCAGCAAGTAACAAGTACTTAAAAGCTGAAGAAACTTATGTTGATAGATTTTGGCGACAATTTCGATTTATTAACGAGTAAATGAGTGAGGCTATTCTACAAATATCAATCTTTTGAAATTCCCTGCCTAGCAAACAAAGGAGTTTAAAACACATGCAACCTAGGTTAAATTGCTGATCGACATACGTAAAGAGGCACCCTTATCTTTTTTGCCAAGCTGATCGATGCTTAATTCTCTTGCTTCTTTTCACCGCCTTTCTAAAGTTTCCAAAATTTATCTCGAAGTGACTGCTACTTTCAAATTTGTGTTCGCTGCCGTTGCTGTTTTCAATCTTTTTTCTTCTCCTTCTCTTGCGAGTTCAACTTTGTGGGTCAGCTGCGTTGAGTAGTTTTGTCTGTTACCTTCTAAGAATCGATATTTTGTCCTGCATAACATTGAAGTCTGCCAATGAAGGAACCGGTTAAAGTGGGTAAAAATAATGTTGCAGCAATCACCCAAACCAACTGAAGTGATGCTGCAGAAAAATCAACCAAGCATCTTGTGTTGTACGGTATCTGAAGAATCTAAGAAAACCAACGCAGAATCGACTAAAAAACAACACAAAGATTGTCCAAAAATTTCTTCGAAACCAAAGCGTCTTGCTAAAAGCGAGTATTTAATCAACATCGTTTTCTTTTACCTCCAAACTCTGCAAACTGCACTCAGGAGAAAACTGGTGCATTCTCGATCTGTTTTTTCCATCAGGAAAGATTCACAGAAATAAAAGGAAACATCAAATTATTTCCTTCTTCGATACGATTTCCGAACGATTCTTTGGTGAATTATCTCGTAGAAAAGAGATTCTGAACCAGGGAGGAATACCTATGTGGGAATGGGAATGGGGGAGATACAGATTGACGTATTCCAACAATAATGATATCGATCTGATTGCACTGGTAGTATAGTAAAATTACGTTTCCTTTTTAATTCCAAGTAAGTACTAAAGCTTAACATTGCCGAAACAAAGTAATGTGTGCAGATAAAACTTGAATGGAATAATAACGAAATCTTGAAAAATGATTTTGCACTTTGAAGCAGGGAGTGTACGATGGTTATATTTAGATTCCACTTGGCAAGTAGATTCTCGAGCATCAATGAGATTTTAATAGTGGAAAAATTTTTATCTGGAAAAATAGAGAAGTTTAGAAATAGTCTAGACGCCTTGATAGTTTTGAATGGTTTAAATGAGTGAAATTACAAGTTTCCTTTTTTTTCCTCTTGGTTCTGCCATCCACTTTTGTCTGTGATTTTTGTTAAAAATGTCTTCACTGGACCAAGAAGAAAAAAGAAAAGAAAGAGAGGTAACAATTGCTCATTAAATATGACAGACGAATTGCATCTTTTTAATTTGTTAGTAACTTTTCTTGTATCGGAACAAGTGTACAAGTCTTTGTTCCAATGAATGTAAGTATTGTCTAAAATATAAAGCGCTTTCGGCAGTCGAACCTGACATTTTCAATATCCGAGAACAGTTGAATTGTTAAGCATCATGATGAAATCGTATGTTTTCTGATATTTCCATAATTTAATTTTCGATGTTAAAATCAGCGTTTGCAGTTGGTTACTTCTTATTGTCAGTCGCTTATAGAGTTTCAATGACGTCATTTGGCGCCTGGTGAGTATTAGAGATCTTACGTTTGTTTGTTCTTTTTATTACTAAATGAATTTAAGTAATTACTCAATTAATCAATTGATAATCTAAGAATCTAAAAATTGGCTAATGAGCACATTGTTGGGCGTGGGGTTCCTCGACTTTCTGAAAAGTGCTTATTCAATATTCCATATTAATGAAATTCAGATAAAAACAATAATTGTATGTAAATTGAATTTATAATAATAATGATGATAATAATAATAATAATAATAATAATAATAATAATTGTGATTATGATAATTACGATAATAATTACAATAATAATAATTATGATAATAATATTTCCCAAGTCAACTTGAATGAAATTGCTGATAATGATAATAATAATGATTTATACCAAATTATTGTTCTCTTTCCTTATTGTCGACTAAATTCATCTACGTGTATGTAAATATATCATCACATATATAAGAATGTATTAAGAAATGGATATATGTGATTCGCCAGAATGATGATAAATTATGTTATATTATATAGAAACTTGTTTGAAACGATCTCCTGTCGTTACATTGTTAACGTATTGCTTGCCCTTGACGAAGCAAATAGAATAAACAATTGGAGAAAATGGGGCTGCTGCAGAAATCGAACCTGCCACCGATACGGTAGTCGTATTCAGTGTATGCTAATAAAGATACCTATAAACTTCTGTAGAGACAACTTTTGAACCAAGTCCATAAAAAGCTATGTCGAAAAAACGAATTCATTTTTTTTTCTTCCAAAGAATTCTGAAACATAGGAATAGTTCATCATCCTAAGTGAAAATTGTACATATATAAATGATTTTAAAATTCTTAGATAAGGTTACATCACATCGGATGAAATATGCATTAATAGGGTCATTTTCGGAAATTTCAGTCTAAATATATAAATGAATTTAGAAAAAATGCGTGTGGTAAATGTTTCTCTATTCTGACAAACTGATAATCTCTAATAAGTTTCATACATTGTTATTACTTGAATTGCTGAGTATTTTGATGTTTAATGGGAATTGTAAACGATGTCCATGGAAGTATTTTTATTTAATATATAAATCAACGTATGTATTTTTCAGTCGGTCAATCAGTCTGTCTCTGTCGATCTCTTCATGTCATACTCAATATGACCTATCTTTTCCTATTTTGTCCAGCCATTTGTATCTTTCTATTCATCTCAAATGATCTCTTATGCAAATCGATCAGTCTATCGATCTATCTAGCTATTTTCACCTTCTGGTATCCGTCTATTTCAAATCTTTTCACCTACGTATTTATTCATTATATATACGATACAAATGTTGCAATAATCGTCTTTAGTCGGAATAGATGAAGGAGTGGAAAGTGATCCTGCAGTCTCCAGACTTGTAAGTTCTAAATCTTTTCAATTTATTTCTTTTTACCCTTAATGTACTAACGGTACTTCGAAGTACTTCATATTTTGTTGATCATTTTGAGACTTGTGTGTCCTGACGGCACTGGTGTGTGAATGTCTTACTTAATTGATTCATAATCATTTGATCTTAATTGTCATCAAATAGCCTTCAAATATAAGTAAGAAAATCTAATTACAATTTTCTTTTTAATCAAAAGATCAAATAATAGTCCTATCTTATGAAACAAAACATAAACAAATTATTTTTTTTAATTGAAATCGCTTAATCTATTCAACTTTTTATAATTCAATGACTCGGATTTGACGAGAGAAAGTTTTTCTTTCTTTCTGGAATAGAGTTCAATCCAGAATCCAGTTTTCTCTCGGTGCTGATAATGGTTCCAATTTCCCAGATTTCTCCTTGATGCTTGAAGCGATCAGTTATTCTGGTTTTGTTCTTTCTCCTCGGTCGATATCAATAATGAGCAAATTGTGAGAGATTTCCATCTGCATTGCTGCCTTTTATTTTATTTGTTTTTTTCTGTCACGCTCGGGGAGGATACATATTAGGATGTTGTTGCATTGTCCGTGGCTCATCATTAGTCAGATGCATCTGAAAAAGAAAAAAAGAAGGGGGGTGCTAAGAGGCGTTGGGTTGCTAGCACAAAACGCTCGCATGTCGACAGAAAGATGCCCACATCGTGAGGCCGTTGTTCATTACATGACACCGACAGTGTTTCCATATGTTTTGAAGACGACCCTGAGTCCAGCAGGCACTTAGATATAGAGACAACAGAACTTTTTTCAGAGAGAAAATAATCTAAAGCAGCAAGTTTGGTTGGTCGAAAATGAAGAGGACAGGTCTGGTTATCCACTCAGTAGAAACTGTTTCGTGGCTAACGCCTTTTAACACCCTTGTTCAGGGTGATCAGTTTTTAAACAATTGTGAGTGGAGTGATCAATGGAAAAATCTCTTCTTTTACTTTTTGCAGAGTAGTCACAAAAAAGGTCTGATTTTTTTAAAAGAAGCAAAAGAGACAAATTTAGCATAAACTTACATTGCAAATTGGACCGCCCACTGAAACCTTATCAAGGGGTGAGGATTCTTAAAATAACAAAAAACGGACTCTTTACACATAATGAGGGATAAATTTTCAGCCCTGTAGCTCATTGATGCGATTCATATACCTGATACATACATAGCCAACCAGTCGGACAGACAGCCAGGCTAACTTAAAAACTTCAGGAACCTATGTTGACAGTTTTGATATACGGTTTTTGATTAAAGGAACATTATAAATTGTCCAGTAATATTCATTTAATATCAATGCTTACTGGTGCGTACATACTACTGAAAGAATTACAGTCATGCTTTCCCAGAGCTGACCTGGAGATGATCCGTTGCTGTTGTAGAGAAGAAGTGCTGCAAACAAAAATGCATGTCAACAAGAATCATATGTTATCGTAAAGTATCCACATGCTTTCAAACTGGATATACAAGGCAGAACAAGCTGAGTAGAAAAATAAAGATCTCGCTTTTATTCAATTAAGAAAGACACTTTTGGTTTTCAAAGACTCAAGCAAGAATGAATTCAGGAATCAAAATGTGTGCATGTCTAACTTCTCATGTGAATATCCCTTGGCACAAACTCATACATTCTGCTACAATGCCTTCACTCCATCTATGCCAATTTCCAACTGATATCTCTGGGGCTCCTTCAGACTGCTGCTACTAATTTCTGTGGCGTCTCCCTAACCCTGTTCTCTCTCTCTCTCTCTCTCTCTCTCTCTCTCTCTCTCTCTCTCTCTCTCTCTCTCTCTCTCTCTCTCTCTCTCTGTATATATAGTCATATCAGGGTGTCTTCCTCCTCTTTGCTGTTGGCGCAATATCACCTGATAAATATCACATCTTCACCTCATTGTCTTGTCAGACTCTATTTGGATAAAAGCTTCCATCAAATATTCCAACGCTAGCCCCAGCTAAGAACCATTTCAAAAGTCAGGATTAGAGATTCAAACCCTCCAGAGGCCATCCAAGGAATAGAAATGTTGGACTTTGCGTTGCACCTGTTGTAAAACAAAAGTTACAAAGCTAATATCACGGACCATCTCGCTCGCATTCCGAGTTCGACCCTCTCAGTTGCCACACTATTTTGCCTTGAGCCAAACTAACCTACCTTTCGTAAAAAGCCATAATAGACTACAAAAAACAAAGATTGAGGAAAAAACAAAGAATTACTAATCAATGTTGGCTCATTGCAAACCATTTATTCAAAGTATTATTAAGGTATTTTCCTATTTATTTTATCATTCATTTTTAATCTATTTCATCTCATTTTCTTATTCTTACCCGTCCCTGACGCTCATTATTTTTGTTTCTTTGTTGGTGTTTGAAGCTTTTGAAAACTGCAACAGATGGAACATTTTTCCCTCAAAGCAAACTTTCAATACAACTGGAAGATATTTAGCCCGTTCCATAATGGGTTTTCAAACTGAAAATTTCGCTTGGCGCCATAAAGATCAACAACATTTTCAGTTTCCTGGGAGAGGTTAAGAAAATAAATCTGGCTATTTTAATAATAGAGTTGAAAGGGGGATGGAAGAAAAGGAAGTATTGTATTTCATTAAGAGTGTAGGAATAGAGAGGACAGAAAAGAAAATCCAGTAGTTTAATAAGAGGGTATGAAGAGAGAGGCAGGGGATGAAGGCAGTTGGGTAGATTAATAAGAAATTCGAGTGTTCACAGAAAAAATGATACAACAAATCTTTTCCAATGAAGAAGATTCTCAAACAAAACTTAAAATACCAGGAAAAATAACAACCATATTAGTCAACAGTTTCCAATGATCTGAGGAAATTTACTCAAAGGTGTTGATAGATTGGAAACGCAAACGAAAATATTGAGAAGAAATTTGTTTTGCAATTTGACACCTTTGAAACAAATTGGTAGTAATTGATTGAAGTTGCTAAGTTTGGAAAGAAATTTACTTTCATCTAAATGAAGTAAAATTTCCAGAGGGGAATAAAATTGTCAACTTGCTATTAAACTAGTTTTTGTCAATCAAGATATATTTTCAATGCAAAGTGAGAGTAGTCTCCCTTTTTTATATATCTGCAACTGCGTAGAAATCTCGGTTGTAGTCGTCATAATGAGGAAGGGGGAGAGGCGAAACTTGCAAGAAATAGTCTTAAAAGCTTCTCAGCTTCAAACACTGAAGATTAAAAAAAGTTTTTTAAAAGAAATGAGTCACTTCAGTTACCTATTTCCCAATATCTGTCAATGCAATTTTCGTAATTTTCTTCGGCATTTTTCCCTGTTTTACGTTTACTTTGTTTTTTTGGTCGAATGTATAAATTGTCTCTTGTTGGGATCATCAGTTGTTTACCATGTTTTGAGGTTTTTTTAAAAACAAAACAATTTTATTAACGTGGCACCCTAGCAGTATTGATCCAAAACAACCTCCCTTTTTTTCGTCATATGGTTTATGTCATGCGTGTAGTTCGTCATTTTATATAATGCTTGATGTGAATTTTATTTTTGATATTATTTTATACTATAAATCATTTATTTTTTAAACTTACGTAGGTTACCCCCCCAAAAAATTCAACGATGAAGGATCAGTAAGTGTAACAACAGACATGACTCGCTTTTTGTATCATTTCTATTGAGTGTTTACCTATGTGAATATTAAATTCATTAGGTCGGTTTTAATCTCCGATTGCATGCAAACCAACTTATGATATCATCATCAAGATCCTCAACCAACATATTCAACCGAAGAATTTGACAATTTTTTCTGCGTCATATAACACCAAGTTTCCATATATATATATATATATATATATATATATATATATATATGTGTGTGTGTGTGTGTGTGTATGTATTATTGTGTCATCCACAGACAGCTGTTTCGATGAATTACATCTCTTTAGTGTGGCTATAAACTTTCCATTATCCCATCCAGTACTGCGAGGCAGAAACCTTCACTTCAGACCCGGAGGCTGATATCCTACCGCTGAGCTACGGAACAGGACGGTCAGTAAGGCTGAATTTAAGCCGTATATCTATTTATGCATAAATTCCTATGGAAGAGCATTGCATAAGCTTACAATTGATGAGTTACCTCACTTAAAGAGTGCTCAACCCTGAATAGAGGAGCATTAATTATACATATATATATATATAGTGATTAAGAACTCATGTCATTTTAGTGTTGTAAGGTTAAGGTTGAACTCCTCATACATCACCCTTCAAACAATAAATTAGTTTTGGTGATTTTTCATCAAATATGACATCGGTTTTTAGTACATTTATGATAACCATCTGCGAAGCGGCAGGTCATTGATTAGCATTATTAGTTGGTAGTTTCCAATTATCTAGAGAATATTACTGGAAGGCATTCTAGATTAAAAACGCAAATGGAAAGAACATTAGTTTTCGATTCAACACCGTTCAAGCAAGATGGTGATAATTGATCGAATTTTTTCAGTTTGGGAAGAAACTTTGTTTAATCTGAAATAAACGAAAAAGTCTGGAGAGAAATGATGTTGTAAACTTGTTAATTTTGCGATGAAATCGTTTCTCACCTCAACTGGTCTGTAAACTTGAATCAATCCATCATAAGCAACGTATCTCTCTCTCTCCATCACCTTTTTTCAAATCGTCAAGGGAGATAACAATGAAATGCAGATGGAGAATAGTCTCAACCTTTCTTTCTTATTTGCAAATATGTAAAAAAATCCAAGTTCATCTGGGTCACACCAGATTGCATCTATTTTCTTGGCTCAAGACACCCAAATTATAAAGAATAGAACGAGACGAATGAGTTGAAGAAATCAACAAGAAATGTCGTCTACAAAGAGATGAGTCAGTAAATATGCAGGTAACTAAATATCATAACACACACACACACACACACACACACATACATACATATATTGATTAAAGACAAGGGTCATTCAATGTAACAGTGCGATTAAAGTGGGGTTATAGTTGAAACTTTTTTGAATTACACACAAACCATTTATCATTTTCGGTTATTTTTCACCTATTATAACATTTATCTGTATTAGAACCCTTATAGTGATTGTCAGTCGACTGATCATAGTATTATTGGTCTGCAGTTTCCAATGATTTTGAGAATGTTATTCAAACACATCGTTAAATTGAAATCGCAAGTAGAAAAAAATTGAGTTTGCAATTTGACACCTTTGAAGCAAGATGGTGATAATTGATCAAAGTATTACAGTTTGGAAGGAAATTTGGTTTCATTTAATTTCGAGCTATATGTCTGGGGAGAAATATTGTTGTTAACTTGCAATTAATATTGTGATGAAATATTTGATTCTTAATAGAGTGGCGAATGTAGCCTGTGGCATATCAACGAAGTAATTTCATCACAGCTGAAATATGAAATAGATGGCCTCCCAGAGGAATTTTATGAGGCGCTGCAAAGCTGGGTCCCTCTCATACAAACTGCACGAGTACCCTCGTCCTTTAGCTATCCTTTCTTGATCTTCTATTTTAGCTTGCCGTACTACATTTGCTCATCAGTAAAGGATAGTCAACCTATTCCATTAATACACGCAACGTATTTTAGTTTTGATACACTGCTGTGCCCAAGAAACTCTCTGAGCAAGGGTGTGATACACCGGTTGCGCCTCCTCTCAAAGATTCTGGCTGTGACATGAGGCAAGGAAAGATAAGACGCCTATGAGAACGCCCAAGACACAGAGTTACCATCTTGCACATATTTTGGTGACACAGAATGGTCATCATCTTGCAATCTGCAAACTTGAAACAATCAATATCACATTTTTACAAATCTTGATTCTCAGATTCACTGATAAGATTCAAAATTACTCATTTTCCGTCTGTATTTCTGGGACAAATTATTTTTAGAATTATTGATCCATTGAGAGGAACATCCTTGTTGTTTTTATCACAACGTTTCATCCAGTGCACTTTCCAACATTCCTCATTTGCTGTTAAGTTTAATAACTGTCAAGTTTATCGGAATCTAAGTTCTATAATAATCAGATTCTTAGTAAATAAACAAATAAACAAATAAAAACAAAGAATAATCCTTGCTGAATTGGGGCATCTCTTTTGGTCCATGCGTCTTATATTTAATCAAAGCAGTCGATTTGTTGCATCCTTTTCATTTTAGTCGAAATGTATCTGCTTTGAGTCTTATCAATGATTCTGTTGAAATTTCATTTCATGTTGAATCTTAACTTGGTTTCTTTATACGGATTGTTTAAAATACATGTATTATCTCCCTTTTAGCCCTGACAACACTGGCTATCGGTTCACCGACTGTGATTTGAAAATCCATGTACACAAGCAGTCAGTATACTGGCTACTGACATGCACATTCTGTTTACAAACAGATACATCCCCACGGCCTGGGAATGGTAACTCTCTGACCTATGAATTTTGATCATTCATCTATAGATGATGCACATATAAACTGTAGAAGATAATTACACCAAACTTTCCGCGTACAAATAATTTGACCCTGCGAATTTTATTCAGAAAAAAATAAAAAGTGAATTCTCAATTTCGTATAAGTATAACAAGGGTTTTTTAGGCTTTAGTGATTTTGAAAATCAGGCACAAAATATTTATATTCAAAAATATTTACTTTTAATTAATATATCTCCATGGCATAGTTGATAAATGTGTTCATTCAGGGATCAAGAGATTAACAGTTACTACTTGTTTAAAAAAAATAGTAGACATTCTTGACTAATTATAGTATCAAGGCAAATAAAAGTTAAACAAAATATTTCTAAGTGAATATATATATATATATATATATATATATATATATATATATATATATATTGATGAGAAATAGGTATATATGATCTGGAAGAATTATTATAGAGTGCGTTACATTATTTAGAAGCATTTTGAAATGAAGCAGCCCATTTCTTGAATTGTTTATTCTATTTACATTGTCTAAGCCAATTGGTAAAATCACTGTGTAATAACGGGGATCATTTTGAATATAATATAACGTGGTTTATAAGCATATATATATATATATATATATATATATATATATATATATATATATATATATATATATATATATATATATATATACATATATATATATATATATATATATAGTACATGTCGTACAAATCAGGTTAGCAGCCTGATGAGGCCTGGAAAGGGCAGAAATATGACCTAGTTTGTGTAGCGAATCCACATTCTAAGATATATATATATATATATATATATATATATATATATATATATATCCCGACTTTTTTTATTGCCCTCCCTAACAAAGACTGATGAAATATGATATGATGATATTCCAAAAAAGACTTTTAGCTCCCTCCTCGAAAGAATAGAATATAGATAGATGCATGGAAATTGCCCAAACGAACTCAGAACCAACTTAAAATCTGACAGTGATACAAGGAAAGGACGATAGGGGGGATAACCTTTAGAGATAGTAAAAGATCAATGGGCGAAGGGGGTGATATTGTACAAATAATTAGGCAAAAAATGGACACGGACTGTACACTTAGCAAGAAGAAATGACAAAAGATGTTTACCGATTGGTGCTTATGAGACAGTAAAGTTAGTTGGAGAAAGATTGAACACAGGGTTAAGGAATTAAATAGAAAGGTTTGCCAGTAAGACAAGGCAGAGATTAGCCCGATCGCTTTCGTCATGGAAGGAGATGGGGAAAGCCTTTATCCAGCAATGGGCTTATAATGGCTGATGATGATGATGATGATGATGATGATGATGATGATGATGATGATGATGATGATGATGATGTATATATCCTTTTCACAATCGCTGTGAAAAAGTATGCAATGAAATCTTGATTCATGGATAAAGCGCTATTCTCAAAGTGCAAATACCGAACCATGATCGATACAAAGAAATTGATGCAATTTTGTCAATTTCCGTTGTCATTCATTCAGTGCATAAGCTCTTCCAGGCGTTGTTTCGTGGTAGGGAGTCATTCATCGAAAAATTGAATTTGATTATATTTGAAATTTTAGAAAAAAAGATAGCTTATTAAAATTGATTTATCATTTTGCTAAAATAGAAACATTTAGAAATATTCAGAGAGTTCGACCTGGAACGAGAAAAAATCTCTCTGCATGCAAAAATATCTATAGGAAGAAGAGAGGGAGGGCGGGGTCCAGTTATGTAGGGATTCAATTATATTAGTTTAAAATTGAAATTATTTTGCCTCATTTAATTTATCTATCCTTTAAGCCATACACAGATCATCATACATATTTTGTTCTTTTTACTGACACGTCTTTTGACATTGCAAAGGTTATATGATGCTATACTGAGTTTTTACTTTCGAGATACCCCAGTTTTCTGTTTTCTTTAAACATCAATATACACAAATGGAAGTGATACATGAAAGAACGAGGTTGAGGTCAGACGATTGAGCTGGAAACGACAGCACCTCCATCTCATTGCCTTTAATGTAAACTATGGAAGCAATGGCGTCATGTTTTGGTCGTTACCATGCCGATCATCCACGATAGATCAATAGGATATTTCTAGAAAAGACTTACAATCTTTAATTCCTTAATTCGATGTAACAGACTGTCAGTATTTCCAGACATACAGCCCCACACTACGACACCCCGTTCCCAATTAACCGTTTCTTTAATGCAGTGTGGATGGCACTCTTCACCTACTTTTCTTTTTACGTGCCTCTGGCTACCAGACCCATTAAAAACGTGTTTATATATATATATATATATATATATATATATATATATATATATATATATATATATATATATATATATATATATATAAGCAGAAACATCTTTCTTTTCATCTCTATTTGTGTCTCGATTAGTTATTCAAAGCCTTTGATCATTTGTAAACAAATTCATTTCCTTATTTACTAAGCACACGACTTTTCCATTTATCCCTGCAAAACTCTTTGCCAAGTGCGTCTATTTTGATGTATCAGAAGTACTTTCATTTTAGTCCCGATGGAAAAAAAGCTGGAAACTATCAATCACTATGGGTGTCTGTTGTCGTTGTCTCCTTCTTCTCAATTGGATAACTTTGTTATTCTTTATAGTGTTTTATTGAAAGTTTGTACATAGGCTAGAGGAGAGATTCCAGGAGGGGAGGGTGAGTTATAGCTGATATGATTTTCACATTTTCTTACCAAACACGTTGTTTTTGTTCACTGCTGGAAGAATCTCTCAACTCTTGACCAATTACCTGTAATTTTACTACGATATTGACAAAACCCCAGAAACTGAGGAATGGTCAGTTACGGCCAATCTGATTGTTGTTTACATCTTGTATGTAAAGAATACTGAACTTCGGAACTACTGAACATAGAAGAAGGTTTTTGGACTCCTAATTATCGGATACATATATAACACTTTTAAGAATTTCACAATTAGAAGAAAAAATTCGTTATATCGGAGTTAACAGTGCTATTAAACAACTAATGACCCCAGTCTCTCTCCCTCTGAATATATATATATATATATATATATACATATAAAACTAATGACCCCCTCACTCTCTCTCTTATATATATATATATATATATATATATATATATATATATATATATATATATATATATATATATATATATATATATTGTGTCATCCACAGATAGCTGTTTCGATGTATTACATCTCTTCAGTGTGGCTATTGACTTTAACCCATCCAGGCCATATCCAACCTCTGGACGACGGAACTGGGTGGTCAGTAATGCTGGATTTAAGCTATATATTAATTTACGCAGAAACTCCTCATCCACTAGAGTGCTCTATTCCTATGGAAGAGCATATATATATTGTTTGTTAGGGATGTTTATTCTTCGAAAATTTCAACTCTTTGAGAGCTGCTGTATGTCTTTTGGAAATTATATAATGCTTTACTCTGAGATGGTCGGAGCAATTCTGAACGTTTTTGAATATTGGTGGTCGGTTTCTCATCCTCCTTGCCTTTTGAAACATAAGGTCGTAGCTGGCCGGTTGCTGGAGTTGGATACCCGGTCGACTTTGTCGAGTGTTGACACTCAACAATACAAGACTGATACCAAGCCAACAAGATGAAAACCCCAAAATTGATCAAAGGGTGGATGCTATCACATGATCGATTAGTTGGTGCTCCTGGTGGGGGGTCGTAACACCAAAACTGGGGCCCAGTCCTCCTCAGATGAAGCAACAGAGAAAACATCGAGTCATCCGCGTATTTTACAAGCATTGCATTTATCAAGAACTCAGGTCTCGGGAAATATATGAACCTCCTCAGTCAGAATTGAAACTCTTCCTTTATTCAATGATTCTGGACATCACTATTTATTCTATTTATTTATCTATTCCTTCCTTAATTTATTCCAGGGGAAAACAGTGATTGAAATGCAAAGGACTACATTCTTTTATTACAAACCCTACCACTTAGCCTTGCTGTTATACTTATTATTTGCACCGAACTTTTCATTCATCATCCTCACCAACGACTGCCATTTCTCTTCACTAATAAAAGCTGATCGATTTTTGATGTCTGAATATAAATTTACGGACCTGAACTTTCGTAGTGACTTTTGTGCATAATACATTCAATCCTTTTCTATATTCCTCCAATAGGAAAGAAATGTCTGTTCGCAAAAAACTCTCAAGTAAATGGACTAAATGTCCCTTGCTCACTTGGAAACCGTCAACTAAAAGCTGTCACTAAGACTGTCAACATAAGTTTCTTCAGTTTTCAAGTTGGTCTGGCTGGCTGGCTGGCTGGCTGTCTGGCTGGCTGGCTACGCATATATCATGAGTTCTGGCTGTACCAATGGAGCTAAAGGACTGAAAATGTACATATATACTCCTTATCATGTTTTGAAAAACTTTTTCTTCTTTTTAATCTCTCCCCCAATTAGGTCTAGTGAGGAGGGAGTTCAATTTACAATGTAAGTTTATTTGAAATTGTTCAGTTAGTTTTTATCACGCTTGATTTTGAAAAGTCGACTTTTTTAATTTGTCTCTGCCCAATAAAAGGCGAGAAAAATAACTTATTCATTGATCACCCTTTTTCCAATTTCCAAATTTGATCTACCCAAAACATGCCATGCTGCCGAAAGATGTTAGTCTTCTATAGAAAATGGTCAGCTTCTGTCTTGCTTAACAATGGAAGAACACCAAATTGACCTCTAGCCAAGGGACTAGCCAAGGGGAAACTAAGACGAGCAGAATTCCCTACCCAACCTCCGACCGTATGGATAATGCCGAAATGAAGGCAATGCGTTTGTCACTATAAGGTACCAGAGAGAAGTCAATGGTGACACCTTAAGGAGGATCCACACCCTAGTTTTCCTTCCCCTTGACAGGTTGTCAACTAATACGAAAAGAACAAGGTTCACCCGCTATTTACCCATGGGTGGAGGGAGAAATTCATGCCATTCCCATGTTAGAGTTTGAACCTGGTTTCCCAAGACTTATTTCCAGTGGTGTTAACCATTAGGCCACTTCTCCATTCACTGTTTTGTTCTTTTCTATTCTAATAAGTATTCTCTACGAACCTCAGGTTTCGAACAATCCATGTTGACTACACCAGTTTTCGTAAGATCAGCAGAGTTAAGCAACGTTGAGCATAGCTAGTATCTCGGTGAATGACAGCCTGGGAATACCAGGTGCTGCAAGCTGATGGGGATCACGTAGTGAGTTTCCTGTAGCAGTCCCGTTATTCCTGCTGAGGAGGAGACCGATCTCTGCACTACGCTTAATAAAATAAGCCAAATGCCTCGACTCCCCCATCTCCATTTTAACTGGCTTAGCTGCGAACGACAAGAAATGAATTAATGAATGTCTTCGATAAATGTCCGTTAACTCCATTCGTGTTTACGCTACGACGTGATGTCTGTACCACTTTGTATTTATTAATGTTTTTTTGCCGATTCCATTTCATATGACGTGCCTGTCAAGAAAGTTCAACTTCCCAGACATGAATTGAAGGTCTCCAAGCTTCCGATTCAAAGGAAGATATTAATTATAATTGCAATTTAAACTTCTCTACAAAAACTTTTTAAGATTTGATGTTTCGCTTTTACAACCAATTATTCCATCTCCCGAGGGCAAATATCAAAAAAATATTTTTTTAAGTTAAAATAACAGGTTTTGTTAGTCACTCAATAGAAAGCATCACGTGACCAAGTTCCTTTGGCAGCAAGTTGTGGTCGGGTCGATCAATTATAAAATCAGAAAAGGGTGATCAATAAATACGTTACTTCTCTCACTTTTTCTTGGGCCATGATAATAAGAAATATCGGAATTTTCAAAAGACAATCTTGAACACTGCTGACCACAAACTAAGGGGGGAATTTAACATAAATTTACATTTCAAATTGTTACTGCACTGAAATAATAAGAAATGTTTTATCTAGATAGGAGAAATGTTTACATTTTCAGCCTTGTGGTTCCCATTGGTGCAGCCTGTACCCGGGATACATACATAGTCAACCCGCTATGCCATCTCAAAAACTGAAGAAATCTGTGATGAGAGGTTTAATGATAGTTTAAGGTTGACGGTCATATTTTGGTTTTTAATCAATCGTGGCATAAATTTTCTTAAAAAGAAAATTAAGTTCAATTCTAGATGAGCCTAAATAAGCACTAAACGATACGATCTTTATTTCCTTTTAACCTGCATACGTCTACATCCATGTAACAGAAAGGTTTTTATGTACCTTTTCCAAAGAATTTAGGTACGGTGAATGTATTGGCTCGTGCTTGTCTGTGTGTCTGTCCACACAATATCCCCAAAACTTCTCAATGAATTTCAACGTATTTTCCTGGGGCAATGGAGAATTTTAAAATTTCGGTATGGATCCAGCAGAGTTACCTATATCTAACTGAGATTTTTTTTTCTCTAATTCTTGATATCAATCTTTCCCAGTCTGTTCGTATCTCTTCCTTTCTATCTCTCAATTAATGTCTCTTCGTATCTCTCTCAGTTTGTTCATATTCTCTCTCTCTCTCTCTCTCTCTCTCTCTCTCTCTCTCTCTCTCTGATTAGCTAGCTGTCTCAGTAAACATTATCATTATTTATCTTTATCTCTCTATTCCAATCCATTTGTCTCAATCTATTTATATCTCTTCCTTTTTCTCTTCTTTTTCGATCACAACTTATAAATCTTATTTTGTCTTTATCCTTTTATTTATCAACTTCATTCTGTTAATGTCTATCCAACTGTTCCCAAATCCCTCTTAACAATCTTGGTAAGTAATAGGCCCTTCTGTTTTGAGAACACATTTTTCAGCAGCAACAGTCTTGTTCGCTCAACATTCTTCACTTGCAATAATTGTTAGCATCGTTTATCGGACACAGAGGCAGAAAATCAATCGAAGATAATTAGCTTTGACAATATCAAAAAAAATTCTGTCTTGATTCATTTTATTGAACGAATTTTCAAAGGAAAATTTTAGTCTTAAGAACTAAATAAAACAAAACAAGTCTGTCCTGTCACTCGATAGAGACTGTCACATGACCAACGTCTTATGGCAGCATATTGTGCTGGGGACGATCAATGAATAAGTGATTTTTTCTTGTCTTTTGCTTGTTGGTGATCACTGAAAAAGTCTGAATTTTTTAAAAAAGAATCGTGAATGTTACCAGACACAAACTGAAAATCTATTTCAGAGGAAGGGATCAAAAAACATATTTTCAAGAAGGAAATGTTGAAAAGTTCCAGATTGCTAGCTCCATCTGCGCAGCCAGTAGGTTCGCACGTAGATAGCAAGCCAGCCAGACTCATTTGGAAACTGAAAAAACTTATGTTTTGATTAACGGTTTCTAAGAACTTAACATGCAATAATTTCAATTGGTTTTGCTACCTAAACTTTATGTTTAAATCCCATTTTTCATAGAAGAACAGTATTCTTAACAACAACAGCAACAGCAACGACAAAATAACAATAAAACAATCCTGACAATACAAGGTAGGTTTAAGGTCAATAGAAACTATTCTAGATAAAGACATGAATATAGTTGCATTATGTTAACC
>OY735235.1:28155455-28250455 GCA_963457665.1 Thysanoteuthis rhombus
GGGTGACTTTGTCTTACCCTTCTTTTTGAGCAGAAACGGTCCAAAGTCTTTACGTAGCCTGATAAAAAGCTGCTATGACTCTATAAATGTTGCAATACTCTGGGGTGTATGGGGTCTATGCGTTGTGGAGTGATGGTCTTCATGACAATGGGGATTTCCACTGAGATGAAGGCTTTCTTAAAATCAATATATGCTACGTCAAGTGGCATTTTGTATTTTGCTGCTTGTCCTTTCAGTTGATATATTGAATGAAGATGGTCCATGGTCAAGTAGCTTCTTCTGGAGCCAGCTTGTTTCTATGGTTGGTTTTCATCTAGTGCTTTGGTGATTTGATTGGTGACGATTTTTGTGAAAAGTTTGTAGATGCAGTCAAGTAGGCTTATAGGTGCGTAGTTGTTGAGGTCTTTGGGGTTTCCTTTTTTTATACAAAAGTATTATGATTGCCATGTTCCAATCTTCTGTGACTTTACTTTGCTTTAGGTATAAGTTGAATAGAATAGCTAGTTTCCTAGTAATGATCTCACCAGCTTTTTAAAGTAAATTGATCGTGATGTTATCCGGCTTTTTATTTCTATTTTTGTTTGATACCTTACTTTACCCCTTCTCTCCCCAAGGTGTAACTTCTGTGAAATTTTCGAAGTGATTGCTTGCGTCTTGCGTATCATGTTCGTTGTTTTGTAGTCCTTGTCTGGGGGAGTAAAGTTTTTGTTAATTGTCTTGAACACGTTTGGCAATCTCGTCTCTATTGTTTGGTCTCCATTTTCCTTGAGCATACTAGTTATTCGTTTCCATCCTGTATTCAGTTGAGTTTTATTCATGGCTTTGAAGACTCGACCTTTCCCAAGAGTTGCTTCGATGATTGCTGTTGTGCATCTTTTGTTGCACACAACATTGTCTTTATTGCAGAAAAGCTACACGAACTCCAGCTAATGCTAGAATAACTGAACGAAGGAAGCAAGAAAGTCGGCCTACATATGAACTTCGGCAAAACTAAGGTCATGTGCAACAATCATCTCGGAAATAAGAAGACAACGATTGAAATTAAAGATGCAGAAGTGGAGAAAGTATACTATCAACCGGAAGATCCCATTAGTCCAAAAAAAGGGTATACAACCAATGCATCCTCCCAATAGACCTGAATCATGGAATCTAACAAAACACTAACCCACAAACAGAGAAGCATGCAACAGGCACATAAAATAATCATACTCAACTTCACATGAAGATGTTGCAAGACAGCACAATATATCAGAGAGAAATCAGGTGCCAATAACATCATAGAATCCACAAAAAATCTCAAATGGCAATAAGCTGGTCTTGTTGCAAGAATGGCAGACAACCGATGAACATTACGACTCAAAACATGGATCTCAAGAGATCACATGCACAACCGAGGCTTGCAGAATACCAGATGGAGAGACAAACTAGACGAATTCAGAAGGTATTGGCTCTGCACGCCCATGACAAAGAAATGTGGCGAATCTTGTGGAAGGTCTATTTCAAACGACGGATGTTAAAAGACTGTTGATAATGATGAGAGCTTAGGTAGCTGGGTTTTAGATGTTAATACTTTGTACTTAACGCACTCATCAGCAGCTGGTATTATGTTTTGTTCTTGTAATTATGAAAAGAGAAATCCCATTTAAAATTGAATAACGTATTTTCTATCAACCAATCAGGTTTAAATGTTTTTGAAACTTAATGATTCCAACCAATAACTGCTATGTATGTATGATGACTTTTCTTCAAACTTACTTCCCTTTTTCCCTGAAATACAAATTAGTATTTACGCAATCCTTTCCCCAATTCAACTATCTTTTCTTAATCTTTATCTATACCTTTAGTTTTCACGGTTTTTGAATCTCATTCTATCTCTGAATCATTTAATAAATGTTTTCAAGAAATGGAAATTAAGCACTCAAGTAGAAATTGGCTCACAGAAATCCTCAATCAATATTTTTAGCACATGTTATAGCGAGTAGCTTATTGAATTTTAAAACCAGTAATTTTATAAGTTATGACTATTCTGAAAATCTATTGTGATTTGATCAAACGAAAAAAATAATACAAAAAAAATAGGATCAAAAAATCCTTTTAAAAGATTTAAACACAATTAACAAAATCAAGAACTGTAGATATTATGAATTGGAGAATTGTACTCGAAGAAACCTAAAAGGAAGTATAAATATAATAGGGTGGGGCTTTCCAGCCAAGAAGATCAATGGAAAAATACATACATACCAATATTGTTTACGGATCTGAAAAAATCGAAATGTTTGTCTGATGAAGCCTGAAAGGGTGAAATGCAAGTACGCCTATGTAGCAAGTCTATCATTTCATCATATTTAAAGCTCTAATCCAACTGAATGTTTTTCTATCGAACACTCTTTTTGAATAACTCATCGCATATCGTATATAGAATCACATATTCATACATATATATATATATATATATATATATATATATATATATATATATATAAAGAAAGAGAGAGAGAGAGATATGGTGCAGATCAGGCGAGCAGTATAGCATAATATAATAATATATTATTAATATGAAGAAACTTCTGATATGTGATGGATTTATTTCATAGAGTGCCCGATACATTCAATTTTATAGTATGAAAGTCAATTTGTTTCAGAGTCAAACTACAAAAAAATTAAACTTACAAACCAATAACATAGAAACTCGCATAAATATAGAAAGCAAAAGAATAATGCATAGATTAAACATTCGTAACAGAGTAGGTAAATGAAAAAACAAGGATGCATACATACTCATGAAAGATCACAAACACTATTTTAATAATAAACCAACAACTAGGCTCATTAATCCAACAAAAACACAGATAGGTAGAAATAGTAAAGAAATACTAGAAAAAAAACAATTATAGCTTAACCAGTGGATAAGAACCAATGATGTCATTGCTTGGTTTAATAATATAAGGAATAAAAAATTTGCAGCTTTATACAGTTCGGCATCATGGATTTTTACCCATCCATATTCAAAGGCATATTCGAGGAAGCCATGGAATTTGCTAAACCTTATACCAGCATAAGCAATAGGAAAATTGAAATAATTACACATTGCAGACGTACGGTACAGTTCCATAATCAAGAACAATGGACAAAAAAAACGACGTTTGAGGATTCGATGTCTCTATGGGCAGCCTCGATTCAGTCGAGATGTCGGACCTGATAGGTTTGTACATTTTGTATAACCTTACCCGCAAAATAGACACTAAGAATATAGGATTGTACCAGGATGATGGATAACTAATCGTAGAGAATTGTAACGCACAAAAATACGAAAACATTTTAAAAAACATATAAAAGAAATGAAAAAAATGACCTTCAAAGTCGAAATCAAAGCTAACTTAAAAATTGTAAATTTCTTAGAAATTACATTCAGTTTAACTAACAACCCGTTGGAGCCACATAGAAAAGAAAATTCGATAATTGAGTAAATCAGTACCAGTTCCAACCATCCAAATATTATAATAATAATAATAATAATAATAATAATAATAATAATAATAATAATAATAATAATAATAATGAAAAAAATCCCCAAATCCATAGAAACTAGATTAACCTACAATTCTTCCGATGAAACAATATTTAATAAAGTTAGAAATAATTACATCAAAGCCCTAAATCAAAGCAGTTTCCCGGAAACAAACCTCAAGTATGATAAAAAAAAAAAGTTAAATCCAATAGCTAGAAAGAGAGAATTAAAAAAACAGGAATAGAAAAATCATCTCGTATACACCCCCATTTAATTTACAAGTAAGAACTAACTTGAGTAAAAATTTTCATTCGACTATTGAAAGTGCTTCCCCCCAAATCACCCACTAAGCAAAATATTTAATAGAAATAAATTGAAAATTAGTTTCAGTCGTACAAAAAATTTCAGTAAATTCATCACTAAACACAACGATAAAATTATTAGAAATAATAAAAGTAAAGAAAATACTAGTACAAAAAATCAGACTACAATTGCCCAAATAAGAATAACTACCCCTTGCCAAACAAATGCCTTAGATCCAATGTAATATACCAGGCAGAGATATCAACTCAGGGAGAACCTTCAGAAATAAAATATTATATAGGTATATCTAAAACACCATTTAAACTTAGATTAGCCTATCATGCATCAAAATACAAAAATAGCACATCCCTATCAGCTCATTAGTGAAAATTACACCAGATGAATTATAAACCAACAGTTAAATGGAAAATTCTTTGACAAACTAATACATGACAAAATTTAGAAAATTCTTGCTCTCTGCCTAAACGAAAAATTCGAGATTTCAAACTTTACAAAAATTACAAAAAAGCTCAATGAACATTTATTACACAGAAAAAATGAAATAATACTGAAATGCAGGCATCGTTCCAAATTCCTATTAATGAATGTAAAATAACAGCAACACACTTACTAATAAATCAAAGGCAATGTAAAAAATCCACTCCTATATCCATCATCCCTAAAACTCCCTACCACTATTTTTTACCTTCAAACACGCTCAAATAAATTAAAAATCAAGAATAATATTATCCACTTGGCAATAAAACCCAATGCCAAGATACCAAGGTCAAGATAAGAACAACCCCCAGAAAACTACTGAGCATCCTTTCAGAGATGACCCTTAAATCCAGTTCACACCCCTTGACAAAATAAATAACCCATACCACTCACTACCACACTCACAAAATTATCAAAACAAATTCCCCTAAACTAGAATCCAAAAACATAGATAATCATTCGCCTGATTAGACCCAGAGAGGACAGAAACATGAGCTAGTTTGTGTAGCGAATCCACATTCTACGATATATATATATGTATATATATATATATATATATATATATATATATATATATATATATATATATATATTCTACGATATATATATATATGTATATATTCTACGATATATATATATATATATATATATATATATATATATATATATATATATATATATATATTCTCAGGCCACAGCATTATTATATATATCTCGTCTTACGAAAAAAAAATATATATATATCACCTCATAAGATGTTATAATCACTTATATGTATGTGTGTGTCTGCTATTAACCAAATCTATAAAGGAACAATCTATATTGAATTTGGACATAAATTTGACAGCAAATCGATTTCAAATGGTTCATGTTTCCGATTTCTTCCATGTTTTTCTCTTTTTCGATCCAATAATTCATAACTCATTGGACCGTCAGTGTGGAGAGATGTGAGTCAAAAACGGAGGCTGTGCAATCCTGAAATGCAAATAAAAAGGAACTTCAAAACTAAGGAAAGAAAATCAAGATAGAAATCGTCTCCATCAAGTGTTGGAACTTTCTCCTTGAAGACATGAAATATGTTCTTTTTCCCATCATTATGCGGTATTTCAATGATTTTTTTCCAATTCCATGGTGTCATAAGATATCATTATCCATCAGGAAGATGAGTCTTTCATTTACTCAGCCGTTCTCTTCAACGAAGCATTCAAATCGAATTGATCATTTTGCGAACGAGACAACCGTTCCTACAAATGAGCCTAATGGCTGCCATATTCGAGTGAAGTGAAAACCAAACATCTCGATATTAAAAAATGTCAACCAAATCTATCATAAAACTATCGACATAGGTTTCTTCAGTTTTCAAGTTGATCTGACTGACTGGCAATGGATGTATCACGCGTACGGGCTGCACCAATTGAACTAGAGAATTGGAAAATTTAACATTTACTCCTTCATTATACTTGGACTTCTTTTCTTAAAATTCCCCAAAATCTTTCAGCAAGCAGTTTCGATTTGCAATCTAAGTTTATGCTGAATTGATCCCTTCATAAGTCTGGCAGCACTCATGTTGCCTTTTGTTTTTTGAATTCCAATTTTTCAGTGATCACTACCCGACTAAAGGTAAGAGAAGTAACTTATTGATTGATCACCCATTTTCGTAATTTTTAATTAATCACCCCCTGCATTGCATGCTGCCAAAAGACGTTGGTTACATAACTGTTTCAATAGGGAGACTTATCTGAGCTGGTGTCTTTTATTTTTGCTTTATCTACCAAACGAACTCTTAAAGTTAACCAATTGAAAGTAACAACCATCAACAATCCAGGTTAGTAGTTGATTGGGGGGTAAAGGATCGAGGGGGGTTTAAAGGATCGAGGGGGGGTCAAATGAAGTTTTTTACTACAAAAAATGCATTTAACAGAATGCAAGTTTCAAATATCAAAAATAAAAAAGCAGCATATGATCTGACTTTTTTATTGCTATTTAGAATTATCTAGAACTGAAAAGATTGTCAAAAGAAATAGTTGAAGGAAATGACTACAAAACCAGTAAATAAAGAATTCATAAGGAATAAAACGGATGACGTCATAAGATAAAACGTTTTTGTTTTCAAGGCTAATTTATGATTACTTGGGATTTTTTTTTCTGGGGGGTCAAGTGTAGAACCAGACCACCAAGGTTCTCAGTTTAAAACATAGCTTTAATTTAATTTAATTTAATCAAAATGAAAACTTTTGATATTATTTTTTCACAATATTCTTTTGTGTTATCAGACCAGTCTGAATCCTGCATCTTTGGGGAAAAAAATTCTAATGGTGCCTCCTGAACAGTGAGTGGTCCACAATATCTAGATCCATCACCAACCCTGAATCCGTATCTGAATTCCATTACACTTTAACGATAGAAAGTGAATATCATCGAAAACTCAGTGTAGTAGTTCCATTATAGGAAATAGATGTCTGAAGTGGAGTTAATTATGAGCAATGGATGGAGGGAAATGAATCATCTTGATAGATTCCCTGTTTGCCGATAATGTCACTGAATAAGACGTCCTTTGTGAATAGAGTCTGCATTATTTGGTCAAGGCTCCGAGCAGCTTTTGTTTGAATTCTTTCCCTTGTGTTGACTTTGGAAGATTGCGTTAGGAATTGTTACCCAGGTGGTAGGCTGAGTAATCAAGTGATATTGCTGGATTGGTGTTGATAATGAGCAGAAGAAGAGACTCGGTGAAGATTTCCAGAGTGTCTCTGATTGATTGTGTAGATTAGTTGTCCAACTAACAAGGGAGAGTAAATAGTACTTTGGAATACGGGGTTATAACACAAACAGTATAGCATGTTGATTTGAAGCTTGTTCGTGACCCCACCCAAGAAACTAACGTCAATAACTTTAGAGTACAGAAGTTGAAGAAGGCGTTGATTAAGCATATCTTGTAATCCGTCTGGTAATCATGAGTTCAATCCCAGGATCAGGTTGTGCAAAAAAGATCATATACTCTGGTTCAGTAGAAAAGGCAGACGACCATAATCGTGAAGAAGAATTAGGTAGGAAGAATTAACTAGGAAGAATCAATCATTACGAGTCATCCTCTGGCATGAATGAGAACAATCTACCTTCCTCCCATTAAGGGTTGAATAAAGCGTTTGATTCGAAATTCTCAAATGGTTATCAACCACGAAAGATACCTGAAGAAGGCCAGGGGTTATAAAGGCCGAAAGGTACAAAAGCCGAAACGTTGTGACTATGGTAACCATGGTGAAGACACTAATATGAGTGAATTGGTGTGTAATCTCAGAAATCTAGACAAAAATGGAATACTTTGGGATACTAATCAACCCAATTTTAGTGGTTAGCAAAGTGTCGATCTTTTTTTTTATCATAAAACGATTATTTTGAATGAATAAAAATCGCGAAAAAATAGTATTTATAAAGTTTTGGCTAATAAAGCAGTGAACGGATAAGGTGGATATAAGGTCAGCCATTTTGTTCAACTTTCTGAATTTTCATGCGTGCTGTTGTGAACCTGAAGAGGCCAAGAGATCACAAAATACCAACTTTTGTTAAGTTTGCCATATGTTTTTGAATATAAAGGTTGGCTGAAGTGTATGAATAATGAAAGTTTTAGAATCACTTAAAATAATTGACACTAGCTTTCTTCGGGACATTTCTCAACTAAAGATTCCATTTACCAATCTATTTTCAATCCAACCGAACCTGTGCTCATAGCAGAGATAGTAAAAAAAGAGACATATCATGTTAAACTAGTTAAAACCCGTGGAAAAAAATCACAAATATATTCGAATTATCATTAAACGAATTTTTCAGAAAAAAAAAGTTTTGGTGACAGTTTTAGTTGATATTTTCTAATATTACATGTTTGTTTTTTTCTTGTCGAAACCAGTTCTTTGCCGATATATTCTGTGCAAAATTTTCTGACATTAGAGACAATGGTCCGAGCTTTTAATTCGAGGTTGGGTGTACAATTTTGGAAAGCATCCAGTTTATGAAACTGATGTAAAAACTTGTGAACACATATGTGATGAATCGGGTAATTGGGAAGCCGTCTACCAAAGGAATATTTAAATAGATTGAGATGTAGAAAAAGTGTTTTCGTATTGTAATCTGCTCAACCAACGGGAACCTCTAAGAAAGTCTAGTAAGTTTTTTTAGCTTATGTAATGCCTTACATACCGTATATTTCGATGATCCTAACTCCTATGAAAGGTTTTGAGTGCTCGTGAACCATCAAATTCAACAAATGATGTCTGAGCCATATCAACGGACGAGTAACCACCCTGAAAAAAACTGAAAACAAATTTAGAGCAGTACTGTCGGATATTATTTCCTTTCACTCCCCGAATATTACGAGTGCGTCAGCAGCTTTGAGTCCAAGTTTGAAATAATGCTTTAAATTTGCCAAAACCTCATTTTGTTTATATATATAGGCATACATCGATCAAAAGATACAGCTGACCAGTATTGTTGATAATAATAACAATAATAATAATGAAAATAATGATAATGATAATGATAATAATAATAATCTCATTAACATTGTTATCATCATTGTTATGATTATCATTATTATCATCATTATTATTATTATCACATCAGTTGCCAGATGGCCACCGCTGGAGACTGAGTGACAGCAAGTCTCCTCAAGTCACTAGATCTCCTCTTCTCATTCTCGTAGTTTGCACATGCTTTTCTAGACAGTCTTCTAAGCTGATGAGTCCTTTGCCACCCTCTTTTCCTTTCTCGTACACTATATCTGTGTCATCTCTGGAGGGTAAGGCTTCGTGCTTTGTCATAAGTTTCCTTGTTCACCGGTCCATTGACAGGAGTTCTTCTTTTGTCCATCCAAGGAATAGTCCTGTGTATTTTACAACCGATACGGCTAAGGTGTTCATTCCTTTTATAAGGTTCCTGCTGTTAAGTTTATTCTCTAATATTTCCCTTATCCTCCTAAGGTATTCTCATTTAACTTTTTTCCTTCATTTCTCCCCGTTTAATCATGTTACATTCTAGAACTCCCAGGTATTTGTACCGTCTTGTGCGGTCAGTGCTCTAATCTTCGTGATGTTTAGAAGTTCGATTCCTTCTGCTGCTGCGAGCTTTCCTTTGTGTATTACCATAATTGCACATTTTTTTCCAAACACCATCCCAATGTCATCACTATATTTTCCACTTTCTTGAACAGCGTCTTGAGTTCTCCCATATTCTTTGCAAATGATTGTACATCGTCCATCTACATTAGGTGGTTGACTTTTTTCTTTTGTTTTGGAGAATTGGTATCCTTTGCTTTTTTTCAGGATTCTGTTGAGTGGTATCATAGAACAAATGGTAGGGGAGACAGAGAGTCTCCCTGGGGGATTCTTTTTTTTATACTCACCTCTGCTAAATTTCCACCTATGGCTGTCAAGTCTACTTTCTAGTTTTTCATAGAGTTTGCAATGAATCTAACCACAAGTTCGCAGATCTTGAACATTCTGAGGCATTCGAGTATCCAGCTGGGTGGAATCATGTCGTATGATATTTTATAGTTTATCCATCCAATTGCAATTATTATTATTATTATTATTAATATTATTATTATTATTATTATTATTATTATTATTATTATTTGGAATCTCACACCAGTTGCCTGGTGGTAACCGCTGGAGTTTGAGTGATAGCAAGTCTCCTCAAGTCTCCAGCCCTCCTCTCCTAGTACTCATAGGTCGCAGTAATTCTGCGATTTACAGTTTCACACCGGTTGCCCAGTGGTTATCGCTGAAGGCTGAGTGACAATAAGTCTCCTCAGGTCTTCAGCTGACGTCTCCTCTCTCTTTCGCATATCATGACAGAGCTACAATTCGTTGCAGTACTTATATCTCTAGCACCTTCCTCAGTATCTGTGCAGTTCCCAGTAGTGCTGTGGTCTGTATGGTCTCTATCCTTCCCCTAATCCCGATCTCCTCCAGTCTCACCCTCAGCGTTTTGGAGACAGTTCCTAGGTCCTGGTATTTTTCCCTTTTTTCACCCTCCTTCTTTTTTACTCTATGGTCTGCAGGCACAGCAACGTCTACTATTTGGCAGGCCTTCTTTTTTTTTGTCTACTATTACTAAGTCCGGTCTTCTTGCCTGGATGAGGTGGTCAGTTTGGATGTCAAAGTCCTAGAGTAGTTAGTGGTTGTCATTCTCCAAAACTGCCTCTGGCTTGTGCTGATACCACTTTTCCACATGGTTGAATCCCATTGTTTGCTTAGTTCCCAGTGTATCGTCGTTGCTACTCTATCGTGTCTATGCTTATACTCCTTCTGGGCGAGTTGACTACATTCACTAGTTATGTGGTTTACTGTCTCATCTCTTTCACCGCACATGCGGCATTTGCTGTTTGTCTGTGTTCTGTCGATTTTTGTTTTTATGTAGTTTGTCCTTATGCTTTTGTTTTCTGCTGCCATGATGAGCGATTCCGTTTCTCTCTTAAGGTTCCTTTTTCGTAACCATGTCCATGATTTCTCGTCTGCTACATCTTGTATCTGTCTTTTAAACTCGCCGTACAATTTTTTCCCTTCCCATCTTTCTTTTCTTGTTTGCTGTACTGTTCCATTGTTTTCTACTTTATTGTTTGTTGCACTATCTCTCGTGCTCTTTATGATTTCTTCATTGTTTGTTTGCACATACCTTTCTAGAACTACTCTAGCTCTCTGGACACAATCTTCTATACTGATGAGCCCCCTGCCACCTTCTTTTCTCTTAACGTATAGTCTATCTGTATCATCTCTAGGTGTAATGCTTTATACATCGTCATAAGTTTCCTTGTTCGCCTATCCATTGATTGGAGCTCTTCCTTTGTCCATCCTAGGAATGGTCCTGTATACCTAACTACTGACACAGCCCAGGTGTTCATTCCTTTTATTAGATTTCTGCTGTTTAATTTGGTCTCTAATATTTTCCTTATCCTTCTAAGGTATTCTCTCTTTTTTTTTCCTTCATCTCCTCCCGTTTTATCGTGTCACATTCAAGGACGCCTAGGTACTTGTATCGGTCTTGTGTGGTCAATGCCCTAATCTTGCTGTTGTCCGGGAGTTCAATTCCTTCAGTCATTGTAAGCCTTCCTTTGCGCATTACCATGATTGCGCATTTTTCTATTCCAAACTCCATTTCGATGTCCTCACTATATTCTTTCACTTCGTTGAACAGAGTCTCAAGCTCTCCCCTGTTTTTTGCAAACAATTTAATATCGTCCATGTACATTAAGTGGTTGACCTTTCCTTTTGTTTTAGAGAAGTGGTATCCTTTGCTGTTTTTCAGGATTCTGTTAAGCGGTATCATTGTTAGAACAAATAATAGTGGGGACAACGCGTCTACTTGGAAAATTCCCCTTTTTATCCCTACCTCGGCTAGTTTGTCCCCTGCGGCTGTCAAATCTATTTTCCTGTCTTCCGTCGAATTACCAATGAATTTAACCACCGGTTCGCTAATTTTGAACATTCTAAGGCATTCGAGTATCCAGCTGTGGAATCATATCGTACGCTTTTTTGTAATCTATCCATCCCATTGCGATATTCTTTCTCCTTTTCCTCACTTCTCTTAAGATCATCTGGTCTATGTTGAGAAAATCATTTGCCCCTTTGGTTCCTATCCTACACCCTTTCTGTTCTTCTGGTAGTAGTCCCCTTCTATCCATTGGCATGTATATTCTCTCTGCTATTTGCCCGGTCAGGATTTTCCACATAAGTGGTAGGCATGTGATTGGTCTATAGTTGCTTACTATGTTCCCCTTTTCTGGGTCTTTTTGGATGAGGGTGGTTCTGCCTTTAGTCATCCATTCTGGTGCCTTGCCTTCGTTTAGACAATTTTGGAGTAGGTGGGTGAGTCTGCCGTGTAATGTGGTGAATTTCTTGAACCAGTACCCATGGATCCCGTCGGGACCCGGTGCTTTCCAGTTGGCTACTTTCCAAAGAGTATGTTTCAATGTGGTTTCATTAAGTAATGTTGGTTCTTCCTTGTCTATATCTTCTAGTTCTTTTCTCATATTTCCTAACCATTGCGGTGTTACATTGTGTCTTTTGGGGTACCCCTATATGCTATTGCAATAGTTCTTGGCCTCTGTGGCATCTTGTTTCATGTCCTGCCTTCTTTCTCCGTTTAAATCTTGGTAAAACTTTTTCTCATTGTTTTGGAATGTGCGGTTTTGTGTGTATTGGGCCGTTCTTAGTCTGTATCCCTCCAGTCTTGCCTCTTTGGCTAATCTCTTCTGGTGTAACTCTTCCACTACAGTTGCGATACCTTTTAGCATTACCTTGTATTTGTTCCAATGTCTTACTCGTGGTCTGTCCGTGTGTGGTGTATTTCTAAGCAGTACTCCATCCCTCTGTAGTTGGGAGATCTGCCTTTGTAATCTTCTTTCCCAGTTGGGTTTCTCTTCCCTATTATTGCTCGGGGTCCTATCTTGTGTTGTGAAGCTTTGTGCTACCATTTTCGCCCCAGCGTAAATTAAGTTGTTGAGTTCTAGGAGGGTGTTCGTTTCTATGTGCTGCAAGAGGCAGTTGACCTGTTCGGTCACTTCTCCGACTTTCTTTCTGTCTTTGTCTCTCAGGGAGGGGAGTGTTGTTTTCTCTCCTCGCATGATTTCTTTCAAAGCTTGTATTCTGGTTTTCTCTTCTTTCGTTAGTGCCTCGACGTCACCCTCTGGTGCATTCTTCCAGTTTTGTTGTTGGTACTAGTTGTGCTGGGGGGGGGAGCATTCTTCAGGTGTGTCACCTGAATCTCTCTCTACGTTATTGCTGATCTCTAGTAGTTCAGTCTCAGACAGCCATTTCTTCTTTTGGATTTGTTTTACTTGGTCAGCAAGATTTCTCCCTCCATATTTGGTGCATACGCTCCCTATAAGATCGCACTGAAGGTTTGCTTTTAAAGTAACAATACATAGCTAGTTTATTCTCCTCCCTTGACCATTTCTGTCTCTTGTTCTTTATAGCAGTCACTCGGTGAGGACAATGCCTTTCCTGGTTGTCATTAGAGGTAAATGAGTTTTGGCCAACAGTAGCTGTGTGACGACTGTGTCCCTCCTGAAGGCCATTAAGGGTGCACAAGCCGGAGTTTTGGCCACCAGTCACAGGATGACGACCGGGTCCCTCCTGGTGGCTAACAAGGGAACACCTGCCGGTTACGACACACAAATCTTGGATTTGTGCCCCGTTATTATTATTATTATTATCATTATTATTATTATTATTATTTGTGGAATCATAGATAGAATTTTGGATGTGTACATGGAATGAAGTTCAGAGTAAAAGCCTGTAAAATACATAAATACTTATGATATAACCTAATACTAACACAATGACATCGTAGATTCATTGCTGACTAATTTTATCGTTCAACTTTTTTACTTAATTTATTTCGTTTTTGGCCTTAATTTTCGTCTTTTTCGACTTGTTTTAATAAACAAAAGCCTTAAAACTACGATCCCGAATTCGATATTTGTCAAACTTCATCAGACCCCAGAGTTGACTTTGTTTTTTCCCCCTTGAAGCGCCCAAACAAGTCTTCGTTTAAATCTTTTTGAATTTCGCATAGCCTAGTTTAAAATAATTCTTCAAAATTACTAGTTGGTTAAGAGTTGGAACCTACAACACCCAGGCATGTTACATTTCCTCGCGTGAATATTTTGTAATTTGCAAGAGTACGGGATTCAGATCAAGAGGATATCCTTTAACCTCAGCGCGTACAATGAAATTTGCCTTGGCCTTCTCACAGCTCACCCGCTGCTCCAACAATTATGCTAAACCAGTTAAGTAGAGATCTTCCGATGAGATTTGAATCGAATTGATTGTTATATTTTCTTTACCTTGCATATATTTTAAGAAGAAAGTGTATTCATGAATTGTTGAGTGGGTTGATATTTCTTTTATCAACATTCTGTAAACCAGTACAAGATCGATGAGTTACCAGGGGTGATTTCCATCATGGGTGTGTCAAGAGCAAGATAGCCAGAGCAAGCTCATCATTATTCAGCCTGGTTTGGATTCTGAGTCCTCGACTGTAAGGCTACTTGCCAACCATGGTCAGTGAGCCCAGTCTGCCCTACTATTTGTCCGAATCTGGGGAAGAAGCGATGGATTTATGCCCTCTACAGAGACAGAGGGAAATGAATACATAATATTCAGCTAGTGTTTGGACTGGACTCACCGATTTCATGATTCGTACGGCTGCTCTGTACTTCTGATCTTTATTTAGATAATGCTTAATGATTTGAATGTGTGTGTGTGTGTGTGTGTGTGTGTGTGTGTGTGTGTGTGTGTGTGTGTGTGTGTGTGTGTCATTGTCAGTGCCAGTGTCAGTGTCAGTTTTTTAATTAAGAGCTGCCAAGCAAAACTCTCAACATAAGTTTATTCAGTTTTCAAGTGATACTGACGGTCTGTTTTATGCCAGCAGGCCATCTAGATCACTGGAAATTCACTCCTTGTTATATCTACAAGTCAGTTTTTTTTAGTGGGAGGTTCTATTAGCAATGTTAGTTTAAGCTAAAAATGTCCCTTAGTTTGAGTCCAACATGATTCATGCTTGTTTTTTTTTGGGGGGGGTTCAGGCAATTTAGTGATCCAACTGAAAGCAAATGAAGTAACTTATTCATTCATTACTCCTTTTTCTAATATTTTAATTGATCACTCCCAACACTGTATGCTTCCCAAATACTCTGGTCATGTGACATTTGTATGCGTAACTAGACCTGTTTATTTGGGGGGTTAATTTGGACTACAAAATCAGCCTTTACTCTAAATGCTTAAAGAAATAAAAGCCCAAAATTGACGCAATTATGACGTAATCATCAATCTCCCTACAAAAAGAAGTACCCACTTATCTATCTCTCACCAATCGCCATAAGATTATTTACTGAACAGAAATCATTGCTTTCAAACTTCAAGAGGTTAACTGAGTACTTGACATCCAAAATAATAAAAAATAGAGCAGTCCTCTTTGAAATGGCATATTTACCTCATTACAATAATAAAAAAAATTAACCTTTTGCGGCTATGAAACTGATAAATGCCAGGGATGTGCACAATTATAAAAACCACAGACGTTGTTTTGATTTTGTTCTTTGTCTTGAAAACAAGATTGGCATGTTTCCAGAATTTTAAGATGGTTCTTCACAAGAATGCTTTAAGCAATTCCAGGTGATAGCAGAATTTTGCGTTGATCATTTATGCTCACATACGCACATACACACAAACACACACACGTGCACGCACACACACAAACATGCACACACACACACATCGATAGATAGATAGATAGATAGATAGATAGATAGATAGATAGATAGATAGATAGATATCAGCAGCAGCAGCTTGATAACAGCGTTTTATGATGATTGTTGCTGCGTTAACTTCTACCATGTCTTTCAAGCAAACTTTTCTGTCTCATCTTTCTATATCGTGTGTGGTCTTTTCCTACTACCTTTACTGTTTTACGGGCACCAATCAGTTAGTCTTTTACTCCATCTGATAAGCTTTCTCTCGCCCAGCCCATTTTTATTGTTTATGGCTTAATTACAATATATTTCATTCTGGTTTTCTCTCAGAGACAATGAGCTCAACTCAAATTCTGTTTCTCAGTTTCTGCTTTGTGGCCCTGAGCAAAGGACGTGCTTATTTTGTTGCACTATTTTAGATAGGGTTGAACGTGTTAGATATGCTAAACTATCATTATTAACCCATTAGCTGCAGAAGGTGGTGAAGAATAATTGTTATTGATTGCAACGTAGGAGCCATGGTTCGTTATAAGATAATGCATTGCAAGTAATCCATTGAAATATGCAAGACACACAAACAACTGGGATACAATCAATCGCAATTACTCGGAAATATTCTTGCTTTCTACTTGGTCATCAGTAAAGAATAGACTTTAGATAAGGAGAAACAATCAATCCGTTGGAAAATTTAGAAAATGGGGATTACGGAGATAATCCATACGCACACTTGAGATGAAATTCTAAGTTTATCTTTAAAGAATAAAGACAATTCCTCGGTCTCAACTGCAGACATCAAGGAATGTTTTGATCCTTAGCCTAATTCTGTCCAAGAATAAATCCTTGGTGTCCGAGCGAATCAGCTTTTTTTCCCAGAATCGGTGCAGCGTGGCCAAAGAGTCAACGGTGCGAAGAATGAAATCGGTGTGCAAGCAAGGGTGATTAGTTCGTCGAACTGGGCTTTTTGGCTAATATTGGCAAACGTGCCAGAAAAAGAAACCAGCCAGAAGTCATACTATCTTGCCCTCCATACGCCGATGATATAATCATCTGTAGCGCCTCAACAGATTTCCACCGGCTATCGAGACAGTTAGATAGGCTGATATCTCAGAATTAAAACCAGAGTCTGTATTGATTTGATTAGGGTGTTTTGATTTCATAACAAATTTGTACCTTCATTCATAAGTTACTTTTTATTGCAACCTTCAAACTCAAATCGATTATGCTTCAGTTCACTCCAAAAGAACGGAGACAAAGGTAAAAAGTTGTCATAAAATGTATTTCTAGTACTTCATCGAATAAAATTTAATACAATTGTTTTAAAAACTGAAAGTACCACAATGTAAACAAATATGACTGGAATGGGTTTGAAGGTGTTATTTGGGTTTTTTCTTTCTGGTAGTGTCTTTGTAGCTCAGTTGATAGAGCAGGCAGGCTTTAACTGTGCTCCCTTAGGGAGATCAATCGGTCTGAGTAAAAATGTTCGGATAAAAAGCATCTCAAAATGAAAGTAAAAGGTATTTATAAAGGAAGTCCCTGCGTATTCATAAGAATAATCTCTTAGATATGCCAGACTTGTCATTTTATAAGAGAATTGGCTACCGATAGCTGTGATCATGATTCCAAATCACGGTAGGGACGTGTTGATTTTATAAATGTATTCATTCATCAGAATCAAATAAGTATTTCTTACATAAAGTTGTGTGGATATGTAAGACTTTTCAATTTAGCTCAATCACTAAAAGAATCAATAAGTTTATCATGACTTCAAAGCACAGTAGGAGTATGTCAACTTTTACGTCAAATCCAGACTTGGACTAAAGTTTGATGAAAACAATTCTTTCAATATTTCTTTTGTTTTTCATGATGAGGGTTAGGCTTGGGGTTAGGGTTAGGGTTGGTGGCATCGAAAAAAGTAAATGGAAATTATAGTTATTGTAAGCTGTACATCCGTGAAAGGGTGTAAAATAAGTTCCCAGTTTAGCATTATCATTATATACTAAAAAGAATCCCCTTTCCTAAAACGTTAAAGCTAAAAGGTATCCTGATGGTTTTAATGTCTCAGTGAAAATTGAAAGAGGAAAGTTTTCTTCTTGGATAATTGCATGGTTATAAAAACTGAATCGTAACCGAAACCAATAATAATTCAAAATTTATACATGTTTTAGTCATTCTTTGGATGGCATGTAACCTGGAATTGGTGAGGGATTTTTCTTTTTTTACCCGATATCAAATTTAAATGTTGAGATGGAATTTTATAATGAACAGCAGGAAGATAGATATCAAGTATGGGAAATTTGCCAACTATTTTTATTTCTGTAATAGATGAAGTATTGTAAACCATTGAATTCATTTTGAATATTATATACCTTTATCCTCGTTTTGATTACAACGTTCAATCGCATCAAAAGCCTAATCTTCATTTTTTTTATCCGCGTTGTTTGTTCACTGACGTAGAGTAACGGCTAGAGTTGAAGTTGTAATAAAAGAAAAACTTGAAACTGATCATTGAGGTGAATATTAGTCAAATTGAATTCAGTGAACGACAATACTTTAATATAAAAAAAAACAATATATAATATGAAATGCTTTTAACAAATCAAATTATTGCAGACGACATATGCTATGTTATTGTTCAACTGACATGGCTTTTTGAATCACTCATTAAAAAATTCCTATTCTTTTAATTTTAACTGTGGAAATGGAAATTTAAAGGCAACAGCAGTGAGAGAAATTATAAAGATTGAACATTTTTGTTAGAAACCGTCAAATAACACTGTCAAATAGGTGTCTTCAGTTTTCAAGTTAATCTGGCTGACTATGAATGAATTTATCACGATTAAGATTAAGATTGAACATTCACTCTTGAAAAAAAAGTTTCGTCAGAGTTTTATCCCCTCCCCCAAAAAAGTATTTAGCGGTGTGTGGGGGTGGAGGGGTAACTATCAATGTTTATACGGAATCAGTCCCTTGTTTTGTGTTTGGCAGCGTTCATGCTTGTTTTCAGATTTTTTTTAGTGATCACCATTCACCAAAAGGCAAAAGAAGAAATTTAATCATTGATCATCCGTATTACCCCTAACACAGCATACTGCCAAAAGACTCTGACCCCGTGAGGGTTTCTTTTGGGTGACTAACCGGACCTGTTATTTCAAATGTTTTGTCGTATGAAAGCGAAAAAGCCTCGAAGATAAATATCGATGGAAAGAATATTGATTTCTAGATTGAAATTTGGCCAACAATAAGTTTGTTCTTCTCAAAAACATTTCTAAAATCTCTGTGAAAAATTTTAGTTTTGAAAGACAGACGACATTCTCAGTTGTTATTTTTGCTCATTTATGCTTTGAATGCAGGTATCTATCAATCACACACTGACGCATGCACACGCAAACACACACACACACACACACACACACACACACACACATATATATATATATATATATATATATATATATATATATATATATATATATATATATATATATAGCTTTTCCCCAAAGGAAGCCATACCATCGTTTCTATATGGTTCCTACGATTTTTATTAGTACTACCATAAGTACTATTTTTCTTAACCTGTTGTCTAATCAGCAAACCGTGTTTTCCATATTTTTATAAAAGTTCCTCGAGAAAACGCCCAGAATGAGTGTTTGAAAAGAGACAAAAAAACTAGAACAAAAATTCAACAAATCAAATCAAGCCCAACCCCTTGCTGAACAATTGTCCTGTGAGACAATAGATAAGTAACAGAGTCCTTGCAGTTGAAAGTTGATAAATAGCACTCCCTGTTTCCCCCCCCCCTTTTTTAGGGGTTTGATTCGGACCTGAGCTCCAGGCTGCCACTCCACTGGATCACTACTCCGAGGGCACATCTGCTTTGGAGCGTCTATGATCTTTGCTTAAAATGCAGGCTGTTGTACTATCTGGGGTATCTTCGCTAAAAAGAATTGCAAAAAGCAGTACTATGCGTAGGTTCCGTGCATAAAGTTACTGATAGTTGTCACGATTGTCCTTCAAAGAGACGATAGAACTGTATATCCGACTCAGCATCTAGCAACGGCAGATTTTTCAAGCCCGATGGTCCAACTGTCGAAATATCCCTGCAAAGGGGCGGCAGACTCCCATAACTAGCTCGAATCTGTAGAGGTGAAGGACACTCCTGTCAAACCTACGACTTTGGAGGATGCTAACTATTAGTTCAAAGGGTCGGGTTGGTTTGAACAAGCTGGTTTCACCTTAAAAATCTATGCTTGGGCTTTATATATATATATGCCAACTTAAAGTAGGTTTTAAACTGATGTAGCGTCCTCAGCACACAAATGAAAAAAAAACGACCCAATCACGTTCTACCAAGTTGATTTAAAACACAATTACACATTTCACCTGAACACTTCATTGTATGCAAAGAGTTCCATTAACATTGAAAGATGGAGTCAAGTGATTTGCGTAAAGTTAATTTCTAGTACCTACAATAAGTATCGAAGTAAACATGTAGAAATGCCTTATATATCAAATAGAATTCTTAGAGAAGTCTTTAGATTGTTCTCAGTGTTTCATGTACTTAAAGAGAAGATCGATGTGATGGGGGATCAGTTTCCAATTGTCATCATGTAATAAACTGCTCTCTGAAATTATTAATGAATTATTCATATATCCACACATGATATGCAGCAATGTGCAGATGTCTTCTGTTACACCAAGGTGTGTACCTGAGTGACGTAGTAAAATAGAATTTCAATCATGCAACTGACGAAATAAATAGAATTTCATACATGAGCTGATGACGTGAAATGCAATTGTGAAGAATAATATAAAAAAGAAATTATTAAAAACAAAACAAAAAAAATTTTAAAATCCGTTCATGGTCAATATGAAGCTATTCTGCGACCACACCGCAAATCAAATCTCTACGTCATTAAATTGTTCTATCATACATGCTGTAATTTTTTACGGTAGGAGTAAACTAGTGTCGTGTCGGGGGCCTGATTTAAGGTTGCTAATATATCAGTCCCCTAACACGTGTATAACCCATAATTGATCTAAGATGATAAATCCTGGGAAGCAGCGTGTTCGTTGCTTAAGCACAAAAACAAGGTTAGTACACAGTTAGTTGGATTGTTAACAAAACGTGAAAATAAGAACAAACAAAGAAGTTAACAACAGTGCCAGGATTAATTCGTGAGTGAATTAAAATCAACAAGGACCAGAGTTTCTGTCAACACGAATATGTGGAGGGATCTACCAGGATAAAACATGTAGAGATAGGAAGGATGAAGGGAAAGAGATGTCACTGAGTAAATGTGAGATAGAGTCGATACAATGATCCTAGTTTTGCCACTAAGAAGATATCTTAGGAAGTCCGTCCTAACTACGATGATAGTGATTCACTTGGTTAGGATGTGTTCTTGAGATGAAGATGTAATGATGCGTGTGTAAGAATAAAGTGTGTATAAAAAAACTATATTAACTATCCTAACTAAAGAGAGAAAGGAGAAGAGACGATCTTACCTCGACGAAGTCGGAACACAGAGAGAGTGAGGAATTTGCCGCCACAGTTTAAATATGGTAAAGATAAGAATCAGGTATCTGATTGGCAGTTCTGTGTGACGTCAAAAAGGGGAACAAGGAATTTACTGTTTCTAGAGATATAGGGGTTAGAAGTAGATCCTTCCCACAGGGCATATAACTTCGTATATAAATAATTTACTGGAAAGGTAGGCACTACACTAGTTTACGTATAATATCCATTGTTTGTGGCTTTGCAACGCTCAAAACGTGTCACGCTCTGTTTTTGCATCTATCAGTGGAAAGAAAAACTCTATATACAAAAATCTCCCAGAAATAAAATAGCATTTATGTAATTGGGATTTGTTGAAAATCAGCCAATTTGATGATTATTCAACCCCTCATGTAACCCCTTTCTTTCATATCATTCATGCTTTTACTGTATGTCTGCGTTCTTTCATATTTTGCGTTATTGCGATGATTTGTTAAGTTATCGGGGGTCTCGGAACGCTCAAAAAAAATTGCATATAGACTAATGGCAATGTATTCGTCGTTTTACGTCATTTAATCTTACGAAAAGATTTATTAGAACTCTCTACTTTTGCATAACATGGAGAATCTGTTTATAATGACAGAAACATTCTATGACAATCTTTTTTGCAGTTTATTGAGTTTCCTTCTTGAGATGTTTCCATCGGAAAATATATTCCACCAAGAACTTTGGGTTCATCCTGATTTTGTTTCTAAGTCTCCATTCTCAATTTGCTAATGCATTCTGGTTAGCAGTTCTTATCTGATACCATCTTGGAAAAAGTTAAAGAAGAAAGTGATAAGGAATAAACCACTAATTAATCAGCGTTTTTTTCTTTTCTGTAAAAGCAAATTAAGAAGAGTGTCAATTCTAACAAAAGCTGTAAGATCCACTTTGCTGAAAATATCTATAGTTTGGTAATTAAGGAAGAGGGAGCCGCTTATGCACGCTTAAAATTCTTTATCGGCAATAGTTGTAGTCTTTGGAAACATTTATGGCTTTAAAAAAGAAAATGCTGTATTCAGAATAAATTCATACATACGAGTAACCAACCGAGAAAATTGCATTCTATGTATGTTATGGATAGTTTACAATAACTGAACCGTGAAAATGTTCAATATTCAGTGCGTTTCTCAACATCTTTCAAATGGGCCCGTAAGGAGTAGAAGAAAGCATCCAGATTTTTTATATATGTTCATTGAACTTTTTCATAATATGCAGTTTGATGCAAAGGAGATAACCTATCTACTATAGAGATTATAGGCATTAAAGTTTTACGGTCAATTTTGTCTCTCTAAAACTAGGGTTGCACTTTTTACAAATTTACACGCAAAATTAATTTCAAGTCTCAATTCCCACCAAAGGTTCTCGTAATGTTTCCATCTAACCAGATTCATTTTAACCCAATCATATTTCTCTATATAACGTACCTTTTCGATTTTTCAATGGGAGAATAAATATTCAGCACATTTCTCCAAGATATTTGAGATATTTTAAGTGAATATATTTCCAATGCTTCAATAGCTCAAAAAAAAATAATGCATTTTTAAGGTATTTTATAACGTTAGTAAGAAAAAACAAACTCATCTGGCTTACCGTTTTTATCATATCAAACTGAAAAAAATTCAACCCAAGTTTTTTTTTTTTTTTGCTAATTTTTACACAATGGTGGGAGATATTAACCTCAAAGATGTTTACATCCAAAATGTATTTTTTGCATGTATTTTGCATTTAAAAGTGATGCTTGACCAATAATAGAATGACAAGTTGAAAAAGATGATTGAGTACGAACGATGGATTCGTAATATGCCAATAATTATATCAGCTTAGAAAAATGATGCATAGGAATGAGATGAAACACCAACTGCATCCCGTCATCCGTGGTAGTTCCATGATAATGTGGAATGACACTTTGTAAGGGGTGGGGGGTCTTTATGACATACCAAGGTGATGTACCTCGAACATGGCTCCACCTCAGACGTTAGCCAGCAGGATTCCTTGAGTTCCTGTATACGAATGCCTATCTCATTTTCCGTCACTTCAAAGAGCCAGATATAGCACATAGAGATATCAAGAAGTTGGCAAATGGTCTTGTCAACTTCAATTATATCAATCCTCGTTGTCTCTCATTTCGCAGATCTCTGGATAAGACCTCAGGATCCTTACTACACACAATGGTAAAGTTTACAGATTTAGTTTCCTGCTTCCACTGTCGGCAGGGCTTCACAGATATCAAGAGCATGAACACTACATTCAAGTGTGATGCATGTTGCTTTATCCAAACTTCCATCCCCCTCTCCCTTGTTGGGATAAACATCTGATTCATGGAAGGTCATCATCAGTCAGAACAAAAATTTACTTGGTTTAGTTCTTGTTTTGCTTTTTTGTTTTTGTTGCTGGAATCAAAATTTCCCTTTTATTTCGATTTTATTAAAAATTCTGAATATTCAAGTAGAGCAATGCGAGAGAAAAGGTATTTGTAAACCAAAACAAGATTTGACTCAACAATTTACACTTATTTCCATTTTTTTCCAATATAATCAAAAATATCTAAAACTTACCAAATTCATTTTCTATTTTAGCATGCAGGATATACAGCAATTTTATCAATTTCAGAAAATAATGCTTGGAATTTCTACATTTCTCTGTCTAAACAAAATAAGGGTTATTTTCTTCTCATGCGTCATTGATTCACTGATTTAACTTATATGTTGAGATTATAATTTCATAGTACAAAAAAGTCAAGATTTCAGACATGCTTTTTGTCATTATTTGAGAAATTGCTTATTTTGAATCTGATTCTTTTTCAATTAAGAGTCACTCGGACTACTATTTGTGGCTAAGCGTGCTTCCCCATCATACATGATGCAAAATGTGAAATTTTGAAATGGAAAAATTAAATGCTATACTTGATTCGAAGATACAAAAGTTTTTAAATTTTCATCATTTTTTCATTTGCTGAATGAAAACTTTGATGTCAACTAAGAAAATACGGTTATAGTATCTATGGCAGCAATTATTACAAACCACGTTGTCCCATTATGTTGTTATATAAGGTTATTTTTAAATTTATTTTAGATTCGTTTAGAGTTTATGAGAAAAGTCCTGGATATTCAGCATTAGAGGTCCGATCATCATAAAGTTTTAGGAGAAGTGCATCGGTTGATATTTGACTAATGGCCTCTGCATCCATTGAAAGTGATCGTCTGCTTTTTTTTTCCATCGTCGTTGTCAGAAAAGATAATCCATTTATTTTGTTGGTCCATTAACGCACCGTAAGTTATTCATTGCAAGTTATCCATTGCAGGATAAAGCCCTTACCTACTGATGAAACTCAATGACAGTAAAATGGAAATTCCATTGAGTTGTTCATAGAATTGCAATGATGGGAATTTCTATCATCTGCAGTTGATGGGTTAATGACCCGCTCTAACAGTCAATGTGTAATAAAATGCTCACTGTAAATTGGCGGAAGAGTTAATTCCAATTTTAAATTGAAATGAATCAGACGATGCTAGGATTGTTCCGCTTGCCGTAATTCTTTCAGAGAAAAACAGAGCAAATGTTTAGCAAAATTGAAAAGAGAAAAAAAATTGTGGAAAGTCTTAGATTTTCAATGTTGTTTTAGTCACAAATCTCAGAATCTTTTTCTGCTTCAAAATTTGATTGCATCAAATTTGACACGGTCACGTGAAGTACAAACAATTTTTTTTATCAAAACCGCTTCATCAGATTGGTTGAGGTTTCAGTTATGAGGATGTAACCATAAAATGATCGATGCACACTTACATTTGTACAACAGAGAGTTTTCCACGCTCTTTTTGGTCATTTCTGTGCGTGAGGCAGACACCCAAACCATTACACCGACTGTCTTAATGACAGCATTTAATTCTTCGAAGTTAAGAGAGAGATATGAATGGTGAGCTGAATTCAATCTCTAGCCGGGACTATTCACGTTCACTTCATACTAATGTCATTGGAAAAGACGGGAATCCATCTCCAAAACTTTTTGTTTATACCTCGGAACTCGTGTTTATTCTCACTATTATATGTTGTATTGTAACCCAGGTTTCAATAATTTTGACTACTTACTTTCGTCATTATTTCAGCTGTTTCTATAGCAACTTTTACTTAAGCCGTTATTCGACAAACAGCCCGATCGGAAAAGTTTTGAATAAAAACAATTGAAGATTGAGATAAAAGAAGAGTCGTCAAAATTATTTAGATATTGGCTCACAATACTTCATTTAACTAGAACAATAAATAATACAATTGCTTCAATAATTCTACCATTTCTCAAACACGGAAAAGTATATACAGGGAAGAGAGATTGTTTTTTATATGAAAATTTACTTCTCCGACCATGAAAGAGCGCTAATAGCAGCTGGGCGTAAACTGGATTTCCTAATGGCATAAGGGGAGGTTGTTATATAAACAGCTAAACATCAAGATTAGGGTAGAAAAGATTTACAAAATATTGAATTGGCAACTATATGCATTCTTTTATTTCTTGTTTTTGAATGTCATTCGTTGGTATCCTTGTTCTATGGTTGCACGAAGTAACAAAAAACGCCCGGCTATTTGTATCGTAACTCAGTTCACTATCTGTCTCTTACAGACGACCAGCGTCTTTGCTGTCACTCCTGTTTACTATAGCTTCGACCTCTGCTTTCAGTACGAGGCTCGCTCACAAATGCACCTCTACCATATAAGTGAGATTCGTGCCAAGGGCGTGATCAGGCACTCTGCTGAGGAAAAATCGGTAGGAAGTGACCTTGCAAAAGCAGAGGGTGAACACAACACACTCAAAAAAATATAAACAGCACAATAAATGGTGGTTGAAGCTGAATAAATGAGTGCATAAACATTCAATCCAGAAGTTGATAGGTCCTGGTAATCACTCGAAAGAAATCGTCACGTGACCAAAGTTTATTGACAGCATAATGAGTCGGGGTGATCAATACATATAAATTAATTTTCATGCCTTTTGCAGGTTGGGGATCACTAAAAAAGGTATTTAAAAAAAACAATTTAACCAATTTAGCAAACACTTAAATTGTAAATTGAAGCCCCACTGAGAATCTATTTAGCGTGGGGGGACTCGAAAAACAATCCAGACATAATGAGAAATAAATGTTCAAATGTTCACCCCTCTTACTCCATTGGTGCAGTCTGTTCATAAATATATAGATTGATGGACAGATCCATTCAAAAACTGAAGAAACCTTTAAAGACAAATTTGGTGATAGTTTTAGTTGACAGTTTTTAATAGAAGATATGGAAAATATTGTTACAAGATAAGCATCGGTTGGAATGATGATGTAGCAGACTGCCGTCTTGTCATTACCTCTGATCAGTGAAAGGCTTGATTAAGACTGACGTATGAGAGATAAGTAAGCCCCATTTACTTGGACAGACCGACCCAGAAAGACCAAAGCAGACTCTGAGTTTCCACGACAAGGAATGACTACCCGGGGCTAAGTTATTAATCCACTTATCTTCAAACATACTGCGTTGTCTGTCTCATTAACATTTTGTGTTTTGAAAATGAGGGTCGCGATCAATCGATATCAGGAATAAAATTAAGATATTTTTGTATACATCCTGTTTGCTTGGTCCCTCGATTTTGATTCAACTCACCCCCCGCTGATGCGGTGTTTTCCATTTTAGTGGGTTATTGTTCAGAGCTATTCGTTAATTAATTCTTTTATTGGGGGTCTTTGTGCCTCATATTGGATTTTATTGCCTTTCATGTATATTTCATAATTCAGTTTCGTTGTTGACATCCGAGTAATTATTTAACAATACAAGCATTTTTCTTACTTTAGATATTTGGGGTTGGGAGAATACCTTTAAGGTAGGACCATACTATCTGTAAAGTGCAAGCGTTCTCAATGTTTCTTTTGTGTTCCTCCTTCTTTTCTGTTGTCCAAGTGGGGGTATAAGAGAGATTAGATCCATGGTTTCAAAACGTGTATTTTTTATCTACGACCCTTTTTTCTCAGTTGTACCTGTACCCCTAGAAGTTGCCTTCTGAAGACTCAACACTGTTCGATACCACTGAAAGCAACACTGGATATGATTCGACACGCAACAACAGTTCGATTCGGTTAAAGTGATAACTCAACAAAGAGTGAAGGAAAAAAAACCCAGAATGAAAATTTCTTTTGACAAATCCCTCTCAGGAAAGAACCCTCTTAGGAAAAATATACGGGATTTTTAAATCATGATATTTTTTTCTTAATATTATTATCATTTGCCGTTTAGCAACAACCCTACTTTTAATACTAACCTCATACCTCAAAAATATGAAACTTTAAAAATGTGTGATTAAAATATGGGGTAAGAAAATACCTTACCTCGAGTAACAATAATAAGGAAAGTAAAAAAAAACAATACCGTCACAAATTTCCAAAATTTCTGTAATGTTTTAATTCGATTAAGGGGATTTGTTCAACAATGGATTTTAACTCAGAAGGTTTTTCTCGAATGTTTTTCGGCTCCCTACTAAACAATATCTTTTCTAGACTGAGAATAACCCTTTGCCTTGTCTCAAAAAAATAAACTGTTTCTGATTTGAATTATTTCAAGAAAATGCTATTGTCTGTTGTCTTACTAATACATAAGAACCGTTGGCTGAGGGACGCGACTTTGATAGGAATACATTTTCCCCTTTGATAATGATCGACTTTCGGGGTCTGATTATAGCCAGGATTTCGAATTCTAGTTTTCAAATTATGTAGCTGCTCCCCACTCGTAGGATTAGTTTAACATAAATATGTATTTGTGGGTAACACTTCTAAATGGTAGCACAGATAATACACCATGATCCTAGACCGAATTAATTGGAATCGCACAAATGTTGCGATCCTAGGCTGATGAGCCGCAGTATACGTAGATAATCCCACATTTTTTACTGGTACTTGCTGTCGATTCAGTTTTCGAGTAAAGAGGTCTGGAAACTTCCACACACACCTGATAATTTCAGTCAGATATATTTTATTGACTATTACAAAAATCCATCAATTTTCTGCGTTAGAATCCTATAAACATTCAGATTTACGTATGTAAGGACATATTTTATTTTTAGAAAAGTTAATCGGACTATTCAAAAAAAACAAAAGTATTGAAGAAACTCAAGTATAACCCTTAAAAAATGGCAGGATTATTTAAGTATGGATGAATTATACAATGTGTATTTTAGCATAAATGTACTCATAGCCAACAAAAAATGCATACCACGAACCAAATTTATTTTTTGTCGATTTTTACAACTCATCACATTTTCTCCTTTTTTTATATTTGTGAATCGATAATGCAACCACATTGAGAGAGAAACGAAAATGAGAGTTCATCATCATCAGCAGCAGCCGTAATTGTAGTTATTTGTGTACACTCAGTGGACATATAGACACAGAAGCATTTTTGTCTGTATGTTTGTGGTACGCCTCTGTTCTCTTTCTGTTCTCTTGAGCGGGGCAAAAATCAACAAGCTCTAAAAATGGATACCGATTTTTTTATTTTCGTCTGATTTATCCTTTTATTAATTACTGAAATGCAAGTCATATATGCTTTCAATGCTCTTACTCTTGCACAACGCTCTGCAAGTTTGTGTCGCAGACTAATTCATCAAAAAAGTGTTCAATTTTTACCGGGCACTTCCTTACTGTAGCCTTGTGTCAGACTTTACCAAGTAGATACTTGCATTATGACCACCGACACACAGCAACGATGACAGTCATTGTCTTTTATTCACTCGTATATTTTGTTAATCATGTACTTCAGTGCTTTGTTCATTCATCCAGCTCTGTATCGCTTGATTGTGATATCCCCTGCCCCAAAACCTCTGTCAAAATATCAACTAGAGTATAGCTTCAAAATCTCTGAATGTGCACTAATTTCGTACATAATATTCCAATAAACCCCCAAAACAAAACAAAACAAAAAACAAAAAAAAATCATCCCCCTTCTCCCCTAATACCTCGACTGGGGCTTGTCTGGCAAAAACTGGGAAAATAAAGGAATCAAAATAGACGGCAAGTATCTGAGGAACCTCAGATTAGCAGACGACATCATCCTTTTTGCAAAGAACCTATACGACCTTCAACTAATGCTAGATGAACTAAACGAAGAAAGCAAAAGAGTTGGCCAACACATGAACTTCAGTGGAACAAAAGTCATCTGCAACAATCAAGAATAAGGACATGACTGTCAAAATTGAAGATGCAAAACTGGAGAAAGTAGACCACTACATTTACTTAGGACAGCGAATGATATCCACAGAAGGAGAAATCAAGCGGAGAATCACTCTAGGATGGCATGCTATCAGCAAAGCAAACCCAACCTTCAAAAACCAGACGATCCCAATAATCCTTAAAAGAAGGGTATACAACCAATGTATCATCCCGATAGTCACTTATGGAGCTGAAACATAGAACATAACCAAGAGACAAACCCACAAACTGAGAAGCATGTAACGTGCACATGAGAGAATCATGCTCAATCTCACATAGAGAGATTACAAGACAGTGCAATATATCAGAAAGAAAACGGGGATCAGAGACATCAAAGAATCAATTACAAAACTAAAATGGCAATGGGCTGGTCATGTGAGAATGAGAGAAAACTGATGGACATCATGACTCACAACATGGATCCCCAGAGACCAGATGTGAAACCGACGCCGACAAAAAACAAGATAGAGCGATGAACTAGACAAATTCAGAAAATACTGGCTTCGCGATGCTCATGATAGAGAATTGTGGCGGAACCTGGGGAAGGTCTATGTCCAATGACGGACGTTAAAAGACTGATGATGATGATGATGATGATGATGATGATAACGTTCTGACATCAGTTCATAAACTATTGACAGCTTGCAGATAAATTTGGGAAATATCTGGTTAAGAAAAATATAATCATTTTGCCGGTGTGGATTTATTATTATTTGTTCATAATTCTCTTTGGATTAAGCTCTCAGAAAATTCCACAAATAGAAAAGTACCGAACTGGTTACAACGCTGGTGAATGATGGACCCTCAACTAATAATGCAGGTCAATATTACACCGTCACATGATCAACGTCATTTGACACCTCCTTTGGGAGTGATCAATTAAAAAAAATTGGAAAAGGGGATGATCAATGATTAGGTGACAATCACCAAAAAGTTCAAATTTTCAGATAAGCTTGAACGCTGTTGGACACAAACAAAGGGTCCAATTTAGCATAAACTTACAATGTGAATTGGCCTTGCTTGAAAACTTTCTTTTGACAAGAAATAAATGCTTGACATTTCATTGATACAGCCTGTACGCGTGAAACAAACATAGCCAGTAAGCTAGACTCCCTTAAAAAACTGAAGAGATCTATTTTAACAGTTTTGGCGAGTTTTTGCTGACAGACTATAATGATACGACATGAGGCAAAGATTTAAATACCTTTAATGAAGTTGAATTTGATTATCGATTAATGGAAATACTTTAAACATGTGTCTCCAATTATAACGCTTGTGTTTGAGTTCAAAAGAGCCAGCCGCAATGGAATGTAGCTATTTTTAGCTAAATCTAGCTATATAACGACTAGATTATGATCGTATGTAGGTCCAACATTCACCAGCGTTATAACGTGAACCGCACTGTAACGAACTCAGTTATAACGAGAGAGGCCTGTAATAGAAATACAACTGAGTGGTGTGTTTGATTGTTTGTCCCTTATTCGAAATTAAACAACTAAACTGAGATTGAAGAGCCTTTGATGTCGACAATAGCGATAATTCAATTAAAATGAATCATCTTTGATAAGTTATCACTCTCTTTGATCGTCAAATATTCAGCGGAGAATGAATTAAATTCGTGAAATGAGTGACCAACGGGAAAAAAACAGCGATAATTCTGAAGATGAAAGGAATTAATCAAAATTTATTGCGCTTCGTTGAATTTAAATTGCACATCCAGCAGAAGACAAAACCTCTGAAGATCTTGGAAAATGATTCATTTTCCTTCTGAATTAAAAAGATGGGGAATTATCATTATTATACACTGATTCATCGAGATCAGAGTCTCCATCTTGGTAGTCACAATGTTCCGGTCGTTGTAACTTCCAGCTTTTTGGGGTATCAGTCGAATTCAGTAACCTTCTTCGAACCGAACCCTTTATTCAATGAAAGCAGGTAAATGATTTTTATTTTATCATGACAAAGGCAAAATAATTAAGATTAATTAACTGATACGTTATATCCTCTGATATGGACACCAGAAGAACAATTTAGCCCAATCAATTGAATAAAATGTTCTGTTCGAAATTACCAGGCTACCAACGTCGTCAGTCACTTGAAGAAGACCAACACTTTTTGACAATAATAGTCAAGATGAGGACATTAGTCCGAGTGAATCAACGGATGATAAAGAATTCAGTTGTTTAGCAAAAATTACATGGTGGATTAAGATTCTGATTCTTCAAAGATAAAATTTAAGTTCACCGAGTGATAACACAAAATTTTACTAAACTTTTTTTAAAAATACAATGGAACAATTAAGAAAATGTTAAATGGCTGATCAGGAATAATTATTTTGGTAATTGTAATCAAATGTCTAATCTCCCATGTTTTCAATTGTTCTTGCCGATAACAAACGTCGCCAGGTCTATGAGAGCAAACTTTTCTTCGAGATCAAATCGATGAAGTTTGAAAGCATCCATAGAGAGGGAAGGGCTGAGAGAGATAGAGACAAACAGAGATAGACAGACAGACAGACAGACAAAGTGTTTATGATTACCGAATTCATTTTCATTCATTGAGAGAGGAAGGAAAAAAAGATGGCTACTTTAATTAGAGTGGGAAAAGAAACAAACTACTTGCAGCTAGCAAAGCAAAGACGAAGAAGAAATGGGAAAGATAGTGTGAAGGGAGGAGAGTCGACATGTCTATAACAGCCAACTCCTCTGTCTTCCAGTCAGGTACCTAAATTCTATAAATTTGTTGGACTTGTTTTATTCGTGATGAAATATTGTAATTTTAACAAAATTCTGCTGTTTTTTTGTTTCTGTTTTTTCACTAATTGAAATAAATGTTAAAAATAGAGTCTAGCTAACCGAGAATGGATTATAATAAATAGCACAAGTGAAATAAAAGAGAATAAAAAACGAACAAATGAAATAATGCAACAACCGTCTCCACCTCCCCACGATACCTCGAGTACAATTGGATTTTTTTTTTAATCTTACGCTACCTTTCAAAATAACCAGTTATAGAACTAATTCAATTTGGAATGAACATTTAAAAATTCAGTTGCATATCAACGAAAAATGATACTTGATACTCTCGTTTCTTTCAAAAAAGAAAATTTATTGTCGAATCCGTGGAAAATTTCAATTATGTAAAATATGAATTTAGGACCGAAATGAATAGTTTTTTTCCCTTGAATATGGTGCTTCCGACAATCGGTTAATTTTTATCAATTTTCCGGATATTTTTTTAATTTTTATGGGATGATCATTTAATAAAATAAATTATAAAATATGTGTATATATACATATATATATATATATATATATATATATATATATATATATATATATATATATATATATATATATGCGTGTGTGTGTGTGTGTGTGTTGATGAAAGTCTCAATAGGAGGTTGGAAAGGAAAAACTTGAAAGAAAAGTAACTGTTACATTTTTTTTTAATTATTATCGCTAGGTCGTGTTTCGAAGCATTTTGACGAATGCCAGCTATCTTTTTCAGAGAACTTGTGGTGGTGCAGAGTAATTTCTCTGAACATAGATTTTGAAACAGAATCACATATGAAAATCACATTACAACTTTAGCATGCAAGAAATTAGTAGGCAGGAATAGTATAAGCACACACATACTACCCCTCCAAAAAAAAGTAGCTCCACCCACCATCAACAAAAACATTTTTTTCAAATAACACACCCTACTTCGACCCCTGCCCTACATAGATCAACCCCCATCCATTAAATTCTAGACACCATTTTTATCTTCAAACATGTGACAACGCACAATTTTCTGTGGACCGCCGCAAATTTCTCTGAAAAATATGGTCGAAACATGCCTGCATGATAATGAGAAATTTTGATATGTAAAACCTGCTTTTCTCTCAATTTTTTCTTTTCACCTTCCAATTGTTATTTTCATCAACATTCTGTCAGATCAACACACATCCACAAAACATATAGTCCAGAAAGCTTTGCAACTTCAAACACTAAACATTAAAAACAATCTTTTTCAAGAGATTTTTTTGTTGTCACTTCAGTCACCCATTTCCCAATATCTGTCAATGCAATTTATGTTATCTTCAAAAGTCTTACTTCCCTGTTCCTCCTATACTTTGTTATTATGGCACAATGAATAAATTGTATTTTTGTTGAGATCTTCAGTTGTTTACTATGTGAATATTTCGAGGATTTTAAAAACAAAACAGTAATATTAACGTAGCCCCCCAGCAGTGTTGATCAAACACCACCTCCCTTTATCATATAGTTTATACCATACATGTAGTTTGTCATTTTATATAAAGTTTATGTATATTGTATATTGATATTATTTTATATTACGTATTTATTTTTTAGAACAGGGTATACTTACCCCGAAAACGTTTTTAACGAAGAGGGATTAGTATAAGTGTAACAACAGACATGACTCACTCTTTGTATTATTTCTATTGAATGTTCACCCATGTGAATATTAAATCTGTTGTGTTGGTTTTAATTTCAGACTGCATGCTAACCAACTTATGATATCTTTAAGAATACTAATTACACAGAGAAAAACTTTTCCAAGTTGATTATCTACCAACATATTTAAGCGGAGAATTATTTCCCACTAACCTTATATATGTATGTGTGTGTGGTTGCATGTATATACTGGAATTTGTAATGCATTTGGTAGGAATATCTACCCATGATTCTGCAGAGTTGAAATGCTTCCTCCAATTATCCTAATCACTTTAAAATTTAATAATTAACTTCTTGAAAGCTGCTAATAGTGTAAACAAATATTCACGTTTTATCTGAGGTTTCTATGAAAAGTGATTGAATTTGTTTATGTTGAAGAGTTCATCGTTTCAAATGGTGTGTAGTGGATATTTTTTATCAGCAAAATTGTCAACTTGAAGTGGAAGAGTCCATTGTTCATTATGTAGTTAGATAAGACAAAGTGTGTGGAATTCAAATGTGTTAGTGTCTAGGGATGATCGGGAACAAGAAGGAAAAAGAATAAACTGTTACGAGCAAGAGAAAAAAGCAAGGATTTTCTGACATTCAAGTGAACAGATGGACTCGCCATCACGGTCAATAATGGAACAACTATAGCGTCAAATTTTGAAATCGTGTAAGAAAAACTCTGTTGAAAAACTAATATGATCAAAGTAAATTCTAATAATGATACCAATGGTGTTTTCCACAGGAAATATCAATATTCTTGGGAATATAGATGTCACTAATAAACTAGTCAAAGTAAAGCCCCTCCCTACCATAAAAAGCATTTAGACGGTGTTTAGGGCAGTAATGATGTCAATTTACAAGACTGTAGACAAAACAGTATGACCAAGAGAACTGAAACACAAACAAACACATAAACAAACAAACTTACGCAATATAAACCCTTTGCCATTTTTGATGACTACGGTTGATCAATAATTTGACAGACAGACGCTCAAAGGAACAGACGGACATGTAAAATGATAAACATATAAAAAGAAGCAGAGACACACAGATAATTTGAGAGTGAGGCTATGAATAAATAGTCCAGAGGGCAAAAATAAAAATGGATGAAAAGACAAGTGGATAATGAGGCAAAGAGAAAAAGATAAACTGTATGAGCAGAGTAATCATTTCCATTCGATCCGTAAAGCAAAGAAAGAAAAAATTACAAGTAATGATTAAAAATGAAAATAAAAACTCGAAATGGAAACTAAAAACAAAGTATATTCCCAATGGAATCAACTTTTGTAGACAACGGTGCCTGTGTTCAATTTTCACTTTCCTTTAACTTTTTAAAAGTATTCGGCCAATGTAATTAGATGAATAAAAAGTATGAATATTGAAGTTTCTATCTTCAATCTTTGGTCGTTGGGATTGTCTTGTTAGACGTTACTAAATTACTTGCGAGTTATTGCATATTTCAGCAGCAGGAAATCAATGCAAGAATATAAGTGTCCACGTGAACTTCAGTAAAACAAATGTCATGTACGAAGGACAAAGACACAGCAACTGCGATCGAAAACACAGAACTCCAAAAAGTAGATCACTACGTCTGCCTAGGACAAAAGGGATCAAGCGAAGAATCACTCCAGATCGATAAACATCCGAAACAAGAACAAGAAATTACAATTAGTCCTAAAAAGATAGTCACCTATAGAGCTGAAATATGGACTCTAACCGAAAGATTGGCCCTTAAACATGCAACTATTACCCAGGAAAGAATCATGCTCAACGTCAACTGGAGACATCACAAGACAGCACAGGATATTAGAGGAAAAACAAGAGTTGGGGGTATTATGGAAATCATTAGAAAAGTCTAATGGCAATGGGCTGGTCTTGTTGCAAGGATATCAGACAACTGCTGGACATCACAACTCAAAACATGGATCCCCAGAGATCATATGCAGAACTGTGGCCGGTAGAAAATAAGATGACGAGATGAGTTTGACAAATTTAGAAAGTACTGGCCCTACGATGATGATGAAGTAGCGAATATACAAATCCTTTACTAAATCTTTAGTTGATGGTCAGTGCTAGAGGAGAGGAGGTATCGAAAGAATGTGAACAGATTTCCAATGAACGATGTTGGAAAAAACTGACGGTGATGATGATGAAACCCTGTGAATATAAATTCTTTGAATAGTTCTTAAATCATCATATAAATACCTCCTGTTGTCTATTTAAGCGTCATGACTCGATCCAGTCACAAACAGTCGACACCATCGTCAGGCAAGTTACTTTCGTTGCATTACCCCAGATGATGAACGCGGATTACAAGATCGAACAGGTATCAGCCATTGAAATAGATGACATTTCATGCTTAGCTCCTCGAAAATCTGGCTAATTCTGTTGGTAAGATCATTCCAAAAAACGGACCATGAATGGGTACGTATTAAGATAGAGAGTGGGCGTCCATTCCTAATTATTATTGTATTGATAATCTATGAAACCTGAACAAACCCGGTTTAATCTGAGGTTAGGGGTTTAAATGGGCCAGTATGCCCCGTGAGAGAAAGATGCATCCAAATTCACCAGCTGTCGCTTTAGTGACCATTGGAATTGTTCGCTATCCTTTTATTTTCATCCCAGACTCGAAAGAGTAGATGAATTCATGCCTCTTCCAAGGACATAAGTGTAAGGTGAACAGCCTTAACCAGAGTTTGAACTCGGATTGCTGATGCCATAGTCCACGTTATTAACTATCACACCACTCACACCTCCATCGTGTAGGATTAACGTCCATAAAGACTGACAAGGAATGGATACGTTGTAGACAGAAATCAATATTGATTTATATTCGGAGATATGATGGCTTGTTTTATGTATTGATAATCTCAGAAATGCAAACAAACCATTCGAATCTTGGGTGGAGGGCATTAAATGAAAGAAAGATGTGTCTGATTTTGCCATCTGTTGCCTTGACTAGGGATTCCCAAAGTGTGTGCCGTGGGATATTCGAAAAGTTCCATTATTCCAAACAATCTTAATTCAATGTGCTGATGTACGGTCACAGTAATAGAAAGCAATATTTAACAGGTACGTCGTCAATCACTCTGTCTATCTCGTATTAAAGATTTCCGTTTCGACACTGAATGGCGCTCTGCCAATAAACAAGGTTTATATTCAGGATTATACTAGAACTGAATCAAACATTCTCGGCATTTAGTAGTTTCATATAAATACCCACAGATTCTCCATGGCCCACTTGAGGATTGAATCTACTGAATGGCCAAGCTATTTAGTTGAATCAAATATTCAAAAAGAAATAATAAGTTTATTTCATATACCTAAATTATTATAAAATTTGAAAAACAAGAACCATAAGTTCAATGATGCATCCACAAAAGGATTCAAAACCAAGTAGTTGTAGCATTACTAGTCGTGTTAATAATTGCAGAAAGGGGAGGAGGAACAGGAAGATGTGGATGAACCACTAGAAAATACGTTCATAAAAAAAACAATTCGTAAGTTTAAATTAAAGCAACTATACAAGTCGTATAAAAAAGACTGAGGTCTTAATGGAGGTCTTTCTTAAAAAAAGGCTTTAAATGAGTAAAAATAACATTCCTACCTATAAGATTAACTGGATATAGAAATATCTAGCAAACCGGCCAGCCGGCCGGAAAGCATCTTACAGAGATGAGTTCAACCCATCTAAAATTCAATTATGTATTTTTTCTCTGACTTTAGATACTGTCAAAACATCATTAAACACTAACGGAACAACGAAAAAGTTTGTGAAACTCTGGCCTGAAAGACCATTAAAAGTATTTATCTCTCCTTCCAGCAATGAGACTTTTTCGAATCACGGCACCTTTAACGTTGCCCAGAGCCAGCAAATACAGAAAAATCACAAAAAATCAAGGAAAAATGTAATTTAGATTCATGAAATATTATATATTTGCTTCCTCTTTTAAGAATCATAATTACTAGTTCAATGGGTGAGCCATTTGCTCATCATATTTCTCAAATCTTGGAATGAAACTGTTCCATATTGATTTTTGCACGATACTTGCTTTTTATCAGAGCAACCATCAAAAACCCAGTTTCTCAGAGATTAGTTGTCGCAATGGAATAAGGATTTAATCTTTTACTTCTATCCAAAACACAGTTTAATTTATGCTGGCAAATTGCGAATTATGCATTGAATTGCAATCGTCTGAAAAAAATTTAAAAATTCAAATATCTTGTAAATCCCCCGGCAGAAAATAACCGTACTCCTCGGTGCAGACTTATAAAATCTCATAATACACATTAGATTCATTTTATGACAGCTGGTAACTTATCTTCGGCAAAAAATTTTAAAAACGAATTGTCATCTCAAAACTGGCAGCACTAAAAGTTTTTTTCAGATTTTTGACAGCTGTGTTTTACTTCTTTTAATCGTAATGCTTACTGAAGACAATAAAGGAGGATGAGGTAGTTAGTCTTAAAAAAACATAGTATTCTTTATCCCTATCAGTAAATAAAAGCAAATCCCTTTCAAGAAGACATCAATGCAAAGGTGGAAAATGATAACCAATAACTTTCCCCAAAGAACGACCGGCTTCAAATAGTGAGGCTAAGAAGTTGAAATAATGATAGTGATCAAACGAAAAACGTTTGACGTGAAGTCACTGTTTCCATGAGAGAAATACTCAGGATAAGGTCAAAGTCCCTTTGATACCTTGGCTCAAATATGTCTTCATAGAGAGCATCAGAGAAGGAGATATCAAAGATTTTCAATAATTACGCCGAAATCAAGAATGTACAAGAGGTTGAATCCCAGTCAGGTTTATTCGTGATAATCAGTTGGTTTGGAGAGTGTGGCTTAGTTGAAAGGATGTTTGATCTTACAAAAGCAATGTCGCTTCCAATTGTACTGATATATGGAGTAATGCAGCGAGATGGACAATGAGATCTTATTGGTCAATTATCTACAGGTTGTCTCAAAAGTCACTGAACACATTTTGTTTTTGAAGAAACCGATGAAAGATTTTGGAAATCGGTACACATAAACTACAATGTTTCTGGATTTTGTTTTTCAAATTTTGCCAACTTCAAATGAGAATTACATCACTGGTAGACTTCTACACATGAGCCAAGTGATTGACACCGGCATTTATGACATCAACAAGCATTTTAGGCAGGATGTTTCCAAGTTGTTTCTGGTTCTGATTCATAAAAGTTTCTTGACTTTATTGCATGAATTCTGACCTTCATGCAGCCCTTCGAAAAGTAGTGATCTACTTTCTCGAGTTCTGAGTCCTCAATTTTGATCTTGTTGTTTTTATCTCCGATGTGGTTGTTGCACATGATCTTCGTCTTGCTGAAGTTCATGTGTAGGCCGACTTTCTTGCTCTCTTCATTTAGTTCATTCACCATTAGTTGGAGGTCGTGTAGGTTCTCTGCAAAAAGTACGATGTCGTCTGCAAATCAGAGGTTGCTCAGATACTCGCCGTCTATTCTGATTCGATGTAGGTCGATGGTGATGTTGTCCGGTCCAAGGACCTTCCCTTTCTTCTTCTGTTTGGTGGCTTGTTTCTTCTCCCTGGGGGTTACTTCCGGGAAGTCCTCGAGTTGATTGCTCGCACCTTGCGTATCTTGTTAATTGTTTTTTAGGACTTTGTTTGGACGAATAACGTTTTTGATAAAATTCTTTGACACATTCGATTATCCTGCCTGTGTCTGTTGTTAGATTTTCATTTTCCACATGTATGTTGGTTTTTTGCTTTCATCCTGGGTTGAGGCCTTTGAGCACCGACCTCTTTCGAGAGTCAATTTGATGACTGCCGCCGTGTATCTTCTTCTGTCTTCCCTTCGTTTTTTTCCTGATAAATTCGGTTCCGAAAGCAACAACCTAAACCCTTCCCCAAGAAAACATCTGTTCCTACTGAATCATCAGTCCAACAGTGACCACTTGAACATAATCCTAAAACTGTCACCAAAAGGACAACATTATACATAGGCACGTACAACGTCAGAACACTGTCAACTGACATGCACCTAACCGATGTAGAAAGTGAAATCAAAAATGTCAAATGGGACATCATAGGTATTAGCGAGATAAGAAGACCCAGAGAAGAACTAATCGAACTGAGGAGCCGACATCTTCTTTACAGCTACAGAAAACAGAAAGCAAAACAAAGTAGAGTAGGCTTTCTTATCAATAAGGACCTCAAACATAATGTAATTGGCTTCAAAGCCGTCTCTGGCCGAATGGCTAGCGTCACCATACAACTCTCAAAGCGATACAAACTCAAAATAATCCATGTCTACGCTCCCACTTTGCAATCAACCCAACAAGAAATAGACAACTTCTATGATGTCCTGAACTCCCTACTCCAAGACACTAGAAAACACTTCAATGTTATCATGGGAGACTTCAACGCACACGTAGGACAAGGATTGCATCGGCAAATTCGGATACAAAGTACGGAACGAAAGAGAAGATCTTGTAAACTTTGCAACAGCTAATGGATTTAAAATCATGAACACCTTCTTCAGGAAGGGATCCAATGAGAAATGAACTTGGAAGAGCCCCAATCACAAAACAAAGAACGAAATAGACTACATCCTAACGGACAAAAGCATTATCGTCAAGAACAACGAAGTCCTGAATCAAGTCAATGTAGGCAGTAATTAGAGAATGGTACGATGTGAAATGCAAGTAAACATCAACAAAGAACACAGGAAAATGTTCCAGACTAAACTGCAATCTCTAAACAAGTCAAACAGCACGCTCGATCCTTCAAGCTCGAACTGAAATACAGATTTAGAATTCTTATTGAACAAGACGAGTCCAACATCAACGAACTGTAAAACAAAATGACAGCATCTATTATAGAAGTAGTCACTATATCCAAACCAATGAGCACACAACCCATTAGTAAAATCTCAGATGACCCCAGAAATCTTATGGAAAAACGCAGAAACCTGAAGCCATCGACAACAACAAAAGAGAAAATTGAAGAGACTGAACTTATAGGTAATAATCAAGAATTATCGTCAAAAGTGTATTTGATGTTTTTTGGTAATATTGTTGACATTAAATTTTGTTGTGGGCATGACTGCACACTCTTTCAAATTCATTAATTCATTATTTCTGAAAAATACATACGGAATTTCCATGAAAATTTCAGGTTTTACAGCTTAATAATTCATAAATGAGGCAGGAGTGGATAATTCTGTAAGCAATGACTCGATTATTGTATATAAATTAGTTGATATAAAATAAATTTAATATAAAAGAAAGCCACGTAGAGTACGCCCTACAAGCCCAGGCGATTTGTAATATGTGCAAAAGATTGTTCTGATATTGGCAAATGCATCCTGGTGCTTCGTACGGCATGCCTCTTCCTTAAGATCAAATTGAATAATGCGTAGAATCAATTTAGTTCTAGATCAGAAAGATTATTACGCACGCTCTTTACCTGGAACCCATCTTGCATGTGCTAGCAGGCCTGCCTTTATTCTAATCTCTACACTGAAAAGTGTTACGTAGACTAACTTTAAAAATCACTCTAATTTATCACACTTGAATTTATCATTTTATTTCATTTCATATTTACTCGTTACTTGAGTAAATATACGTTCAGTGTAACTCTTTTTTTAATCTATCTGTGTACCATTTTTTTCAGTGTATGAAATGATTGGGGGGGTAAATATCTGAACTAGTTTGAGTCAAAGCGTCCATTCTTACATATGGTGAATTAACAAAATTGTTAACCAGTAAAATTAAGTGGAAGCGTCCATTTTTTCATAGGCAGAGAAACAGATAGAAAACCCACTGTATCATATGTAAATGGACAACATACGTGTACAAAAATACATAATCACACATTATCAATTCTCTATTTTTGGGCGTGGCTTTTTGTTATCTAAATTGAACACAGTTTTTAACTGAAATATACATTTTGTTTGGCAACATATATAGATAGATTATTAGATAGGTAGATAGATGGATAGATAGAGGGAGAGGGAGAGAAAAAAGGGAGGAAGTTGGTGATCGTGTCATATCTATAGTCATGAAGTAGTGTGAGTAGAGTTTTTACCATTGGAGCAAAATAATTAATAGAACTTTGACAGGATTACAATGTACTTTATAGAAGTGTAGGAAGTTTTCTGCGTACAGTAACTGTGTAGACGTTATGAATGTTTGTTTTCAAGTAAGTTTATGATCACTTTATTTTTTTTTTATTCACAAAATTTCTTCATCTGTGTGTGTGTCTGTGTGTGTGTATTCGTGTGTGTGTGTCCGTGTGTGCAATTTATTGGTTCACCAGAACCATTTTCACCATACATTTCAGGAGGACAATCCATACCGTGTACATTGCCAGCCTCTCACGGCGCTGGACAAAGGTGTTGACTTTTCCTGTTTGTAATTCAGCTATCTCTTAGAATTATTACAAACGAAACCTGAAAAGAACAGTCTGCTCGGCTATTTAGTCAGAATAGGAGAGGAGATGGATTCAGGCCTTACATGTGATATGTGGACAAACTGTCGGAGTGTCGCCGATTCCATGCTTCTTATGGCCAAGGCTCTTTGCCCGAAAATCGGAGGATAGAAAAAAAGAACAGAAGCATTTTCTGACTCTGTTTGACACTCATAGTTCAGGTTTGAGTATTATTCAAAAGGATCTTGCTAATCCAATAGCTTCGACTTGAATAGTTGGGACGTGGAAGATTCACATGATGTTCATGTTGAGCCGACCAAACTTGTTGATAACAATAAACACAATCCTCTTTTTGAATTTATATGCGTAGCATTGTCCCTTAAACTCAACTTAAATGAATGCATACTTTCTCATTTAACGATAACATTCACTATCCTAGCCTAAAAATCGATGTCTAGGAATTCAGACTGATCAATAATAATAATTCGATTTTAAAGCGTTTTCAAGCAATAAAGTTGAAAAAGTGAAATTGCTCTCAAAATCCTTTATTTTTTCTTCTACATTTTGTTGTGATTTACAAAATATTGATTCTATTAAAGTTTCCCAAGGGAGATGGCAATGTTTTAGGAGAAAACAGTTGTATAAAAAAAGGTATATACAAACCTCAATTAATTCTCAAGATACATAAATAGAGTCAAAGACTCAGAGAGAGAGAGAGAGAGAGAGAGAGAGAGAGAATAAATGGTGTAATATGAATTGATGGATAACAAAATTAATAAATACAAAACCTAAGTTGATATTTGAATGGAAATTGATTCAGATATTGCCCGAAAAACTGAATTTCCTAACTATAACGATATCACATAGAATGTGCAAAAAGTAATTTTTAAAAGTGACAAAATTTCTAAATAAAATAAGGAAAAATCGAATCATGACGTGATGGTTACGATAAATGAGTAATTATCTAAAAAAGAAATCTGAAAAAAATGATTTTTCCAAAGTCATCAAATATTGTTCCTTATTTCATGCATAAATTACGCTTGATTACATACAAAATTTCAAATTCTCCCATGGTGAAAAGTCTAAATAACATGGCTGGCTGCTTCAGGGTTAAAACCTGACTGAAGTTTGAATGACTTAGTTTATGAGTTTTTAGGATACTTTAACTTTGCTGAACTTATCTTTTTTCCTTTAGCTGAAAAATAATCTTCGAATTTGGCCAAGGACGTGGGCTGAATAAAAAAAATATATAATTTGAAGCAATTCTAGATATAAACTGGAGAAAAAAAAGTAGGAAGTCCTGTCGTTCATAAGTGTTCTGGTGGGGTTGAAATAGGGTTGTATGCCAAATTTCCGTCTCTTTAGTAGCCTTGAAGGGTTTTAATCTTGATGAGGATTATTGTTGTTGTTGTCAGCGTCATCGTCATTTTTGTTACCAGGATCAATACGCCAGGAGTTTGACAAAAATTGCTATTCGTACTCTTTATAATCATACTACATATAATACTTTGTTTATACCACCACTAACAATAATCAGCCTCTTAAGTCCATTGTTGGACATAGGATTTCCCCCAACCCCGTTGATTTTCGCTCCTTTGCTTTACAGTGCCAGAATATTAAGAAAACGCCTTTGATACGGTGCAGATTCTCAAAGTCATCAAAACAATCGAATTCCAAGGCATATGTCGAACAATTACCATTTGTTTTAATTTAAATAGTGAGTCGTCTATAAACAAATTTACTGTGGCTTATGAAGTTTTATCCTTGATTTTCCAGGATTTCACAAAAAAACATTCTTTTTCTTCTGCTTTGACACTCTATAGATTAATTTTTTCCTCATAGATATATTATTTGATGTTATATGTGGTTAAATACTGTTAGGGATGATTATATTGCAAATCTTAGGGTTTTTCATTGCATCACTAAAAGGTCTAAATTTGAAAAAAAAACAAGCATGAACACTACCACATAGACTACGATACAAATTTAGCTTGAACTTACATTGTAAAATGATATCTCACGAAAAAAATAAGTAAGTGAATAAATATACAAAAACATCTTTAGCAGGGAGAGGACTCGAAAATTGGAAAAAAAACTTTTTCAGGTAAATATCTAAAACTGCAGCCCTCTAGCTCCATTGGTTTGACTTGTACAAGTGACACATACTTAGGTAGATAGATTCATACATAGATAGCCAACCAAAATCACTTGCAAACTGAAGAAAATGTTGATTATATTGACAGTTTTCGTTGACTGTTTCTTAAAGAAAGGGCGGTAGAATATCTTTTAAAAGGTCAGAATCAATCTGAAGCAGCCATATTATCATGATTTATTTTCTATCAACAAATGAAATCAGGTCAACCATTATTCATTTCTGATAAGTTTTGCTGTTCATTACAATCAGCCAATCTGTCAGTGAAAGTAAATACAGGAGAGAACCATTCATATCTAAGAAGTAAGACATACTAATTTGGACGTTGAATTTATGGAAAGCATTTTCATTGGAGTCTTTTCAATTTTCACTGACTTCACTTAAAAGCTTCTGTAGTTGGCTCAATGTCAAGCCATTTATAGAGTTTATGCGATATTCAAATCCCTATCCGTCACTTTTTATTATAAGAGAACTGTGTTAGGCTTACACGACCAAGATTGACCATTGGGAACAACTTTTTAGCTGCAATGCCTTGGAGCTCTGTATGGCAAAAATGTTTCACTTTCCTCATCTCGACCATGCCGAATGCTTCCAGAGGAAAGAGGTGCTCAATTTGTTTGGAAATCAGCATGGCTGAAGCAGATGCCTCCCCAGCTTGTTACGGCACCTGATATTCTCAGGCGACCATTCATCTAGGCATTAACCAGGTTCGACAAAGTTTCACTGTGATGTTTGTGCGAGAAACGGTGTATACAACGTGATTTGGTTGTAAATAAGAAACTTTATTAAGGATTCAACAGACAGGGAGTTCCCTTAGTTGGAATTTTTTTCTTTTGTCACTTTATATCTAATTAATCAATTACTCGGAAACTGGCAGCCTGATTCAACCGGAGATTGTTTTTATCTCTGAATCAAAGCATGTTAATGGTATTACACTAACAAAAATTCTGCTCTGATGTGCTGTTCCTTCTGTGCTACGGTAGCAAACCTATAAAAAAAAAGCATACAAGAATTCGATCACTGTTATATGAATTCACCAAAGCTTTATTTCGTTGCGACTGTTTCTTCAATTTGTTTTCATCTATTCCAATCTGAATCTATTCATTCTCCCTTCTCTTGTACGGTAGCAGCAAAATTTGTCAAGAACTTTTGGTGACGGAGGATCAATTTTCTTTCCTGTCTCAAATGAATTATTGATTTAAGCTAGTGATCTATACCAATATTTCAACCAACAGGTCTGCTTAGTCACTCAATAGAAACTGCCACATGACCAAAATCTTTTGGTAACATGCTGCGTTGGGGATGACCAATTGAAAGATTGGAAAAACAGGTAATCAATGAACAAGACACTATGATGATCACTAAAAAAAATCCAATTTTCAATAAAACAAGCGTGAACGCTACCAGAAACTTGAATTGTAAATTGAACCGCCCACTACGGCCTTATTTCGACGATGGGAATTTGAAAAAAGGGTCTTTTTCTTTACTTAAAAAGAGTGAATGTCTGAATTTCCATACTGCAATACATTGATAGTCAGCCAGTCAGTCAGCCATAATCATTTTGAAAATCAAGAAACCAGTATTGACCACCTTGACAGTGTTGGTTGACGGTTTCTAAATCCTTTTTCGTAAGTGATTCTATATAAGAGGTCATGCAGGAAATGTGAATCTTGTAATGGAAACTGAATCTCACTGTGCCAGCCCCCTCTTCAACCACTGATATACGAGAATACAACTAAATCGAAGAAGTACAATCAATAAAATAGTGATACATTGTCAAACAATCCAATCGTTTACACCATACAATGGCTTCAATCTTCGCTTCATCTGGTCCCATAGAAATCGCCGAAGCCAGAGAAAAGCAAGAAGCGTTCTAACATTTGATGTAGAGTATTAGACCAACCCTCCCTTCAGAATCTATACGCACTTAAATGGAAAAAAATAAAATAAATAACGACCTGATTGTTTTATTCAGGACGTATTGTCTCATGATATCAGAGTAGATTTATCAGCAAAACTATTTGAACCAGTACTTTTTAAATTAGGTTAAATTCATCCCAAGGTGTAAATTTCTTTGTTATAAGAGGTAAATTTTTGCAAGGACAAACAAGCAAGTACACATTCTGATAATAGGGATTCTATTTCTTCTGATTCAAATAAGTAAATGGAATGTCGACCACAGTGAAAAATTCATCTAGCAATAACATATGCTTGAAAATGTTTTTATTCCCGAATTTATTCATTTTTTTTCAATTTTAACGAAATATTTTCATTTTTGCTCACTTTTTTATTGGTCGTGTATTTACAGCAAAAATTCAAGCTATTTTGTTCAAAGACTTAAAAAAACGAAATAGTTTTCTCGTTTGATCGATACTCGGTTTGCAAATGATGTATACACAGTCATATTGTTGGGATTGTTTGTGGTGTTTGTTGTTACTTGACGTAACCGTTTGCTTTTCCTTGTGTCAACATTGGCCCAATTAAGCAGTTTGGAGCTCCAAATCAGCTAAGACATTTCTTTATATAAGTTAAAGGCCATCGTCATTTGCAAGATAATCTATTGCAAGTTATCCATCGCAAAATGAAAGTTCTACTTTAAAGATTGGACTGAGTTGCCATCAATTTTATAAAAAACCGAAATTTTATTGAGTCAACAATAGAAATTGACTGACAGAAATTCCCATCATTTGCATATATGGGTTAACTTTGATATTCTTGAAAGGTAAGAAAGAAGTTTTGCCGTCCAAATATAGAAACAGAGAAAATTGGTTTTTATACCCAGCAATCTTTTCTTCGATTACACATTTCGTCCAAGACTTTAATGGCATTGTAATTGAGAAGCGATGATAGAATGAAAGTTTTCATACGTAATTGTGTCTGGCTTAGGTGGAATTAAAAGAAGAAACAAGAAAAATCTCTCGATCAATCATAGCACAGATTCTTCACACTCATTACTGGACGGATCCCCATGCGTCTTGCTGATTTTATAAGTTCTTGTCATTCAACGAACTAATTGTTGTCTTAAATCACTCCATTTCACCGAATCCTTTCAATTGAAGTGACCATTGAATGGGTCATGTAGAAAACATCGGACTACCGATAGCGCAAATAACTCGATTCAATAAAGTTTTTCTCATTATACTATGTATAATGCATAGTTCATTTAATTTAAGTATTTACTGTTTAGAATTTTAGACATTTATTAATTTAGAATTTCAAAGTATAGAAGCCACAAATAGAACTCGGTTATCTAGGATTTCTGTTTACATAACAGAAACTAAAAAGTTTGTATTGTTTAAGACGTCGAAATTACTATTCAATCTTTCTACATTATATATATATATATATATATATATATATATATATATATATATATATATATATTTGATATATGATTAATAATTGGGTCATCCGCACACAGCAATATATTTACTTACGCAAAATTCCCAAATTACCAGAGTGCTCCATTCATGAGTTGGAAGAACATTGCCTAGTAGCTTATAGTAGACGAATTCCCTTCTTCAGTGTGCTCAACTCTAAAAAAGGGAGCGTTAATTATGATAATAATCAATAATTGTGTCATCCAATGATAGCTGTTTCGTTGTATTACAACTCGTTAGTGTGGATATAGACTATCCAGTATCCCTTCCAGTACTACTTGGTAGAATCAAAACCTTGCATATATATACATATATATATATATATATATATATAAACACACACACACTGTCATGTGAACTTTCAATCTTGCTACGCTGGAATAGAATATTTTTCTCAGTTTTTTTTTGTATATAATCCCAAAGTATCCACAACTCAAGCCACTTATGATCTGAAAAGTGTCATTTCAAGATGTCTTATAAATATGTTATATGTTTTTAGGTTCTTGGTGCATGTTATTTAGTATTATTTGTATTTTTTCATCCATTTTTATTGCGTTCGTCATAACCTGGTTTCGGGAGTATCAAAAACGAGACAGTTTTCTTGTCATGACACTCTCGTCATGGGCGATATATTAATCTATTTCTCTTTGAATAAGACTATTTCATAATTTTGATTTTTTTGATAAAGAAAAAAACACATGAAGTAAGATTCTCATTTACGTTCATTTTTATCCAATAAAATCCAAATTGTGAACATATATCTGTATGAATCATACATCATAGTTAATCACCGCTGCTCTCAACACTGGTTTAGATATTGGGTTTAAATTATTCATGTTATCTGATATTTATATGTATTTATGCATCTATATATCTATGTATCTAAGTATTAATGTATCTATGTATCTGGACTCCGCCAAGTCCGAACTGTTCTAAGTTGAAACTTGAAATTTTGCGCACGCACTCCATGCAATGAGTAAGGGAATGTTTTCGTTGTTTTTTTTTCAAATTACCTGCCAGAATTTTTCTTGTTAATGTGGATTTATGCTAAATTGATCCGTTAGTTTAAGCGCACAACAAAGGCAAGAGAAGTAAGTTATTCATTAATTAACCCTTTTCCCATTTTATCACTGTTCGCTCAAACATGACATTGCTTAAAGACATTGGTCACCGAGTGGTTTTCACTCATCTCTCATCTGTTATGCGTGTGAGTGTTATTGTTGTTTTTGTTCTTGAAGTGAAAAAGTAAAAAGCCAAAATTTCTGCCTTAAAAAAATGTCATAATTAAAAATGTAAATAAATAAGAGAATTCATGAAATAGAAACCAGAGTAAATAGATATATAGTGTTATTATTGCTTTGAATAATTTGTTTCTTTTAGATTGTTTTGCTTTGCTTATTTCTTTCATTCTTTATTATTAGAAACTTTTTGAAAAAAAAAAAAAAAGATATGTTTAGAATGGAACTTTTCCTCCCTCAATAAATTCGAGACGGCCTGGGTGGGAAAAAAAGAAATTTCTATTGATTGAAAATGAAAAGAAATTCAAAAAAAAAAATTCATGGGAGAAAAACATTGTATTATTATTGTTTTGAATAAATCATTTTTTCAATTGTTATGTTTTTTTATTTCACACTCAGGACCACCGTGGCGAATTTGTGTCTTATTATTTGTGTTTTATTAAAACCTTACAAAGTCGATATTTTCTCCTTAAATAAATTCTTGATGGCCAATGTGTGGAAAAATAAAACAAATGTTTTTAAAATCTTTTGCTGGTGAAATCTTTTGGGGGATTGACAAATGAACTGTTTTCATCTCTCTTATCCGATATGCGTATAATTCTCTTAGTCATTGTTAATCATTGCTGGTGTAAACGTTTGTTTGACCCCGTGACTGTTTATAGGCGTTCCCAAACAAAAGTATTCATTTCATACATATGCATACATATTCGTATTTCCACTGTATATTAAGTAAATCTATTTTCACATTTTATCACGTGGCTTAAATTTGATATTTCTAAAGTCAAGTTCCTATTTCTCTCAATGATTATGTGATATTTTAAGATTAAAACATTTTTTTGGTTTATACAGAAATTTATGTTTTAATGTAAAAGTGAAATCTATATTTGTATGTATAATTATGGGAGATATGTTTTATGAATACTCATTTACATTTGTGCTCCTATTTTTTTATCGTTCTAAAGGCGTATTTACTAACTATATTCAAAAATATATTGGATAAGCACATTTTATATGCAGTATACGTGGTTAGTATTGTCTGCAATTCCCTTCATATTGTATTCTATCGTTAAAATATCTCTTTATACATCATATACATCCATATATATATATATATATACATACATATATATATGTAGTTTTTTATTGTGGATGAGGAATGATTCGACAGAATGTTGATGGGAATGACGATTGGAAGGTGAAGAGAAAAACTCAAGAGATAGATATTACATCTCAAATTTGCCGTTCACATGTTTGATACTGATTCCATCTATGGTATCAAACATTTTTCCTGTGAACTGCTGCAAATATTTTTCTCTGAAAAAGATGGCTGGCCCTCGTCGTGAAACATCAAAATATACTGATGGTATAATAAGAGAAATTGAGACGTAACACCTAACTCCTAAGTTTTTCTCTTCACCTTCCTATTGTCATTTTCATCAACACATATATAATTATGAATACGTTATATTACTTTGTAACTTGAAATGGTTTCCTACTATTACATGGTGTACGTATCATCTGGCCTAAACAGTGTAAATAGAATAAACAATTAAAGAAAATGAAACGGCTGTGGGAAACAAACTTGTGACTGATACGTAAGCACTTTAAGGTAGCGTCACACCACTGTGCTAAACCGAGAATGCCAAAATAATTGCTTTATCTCTGTGTAATAACGGGAGGAAATTTCAATTGATAGGATGCATTTATAGTTATTTCTACCAGATTATACATCCATTCCTATGTATATCTTAATTTGTAGACTATTCATATATGTACGAACCAAATAAGAATAAAACATTAATTGATCGATTGATTATGAGGTGTTGCAATTTGATAATCGTTATGTATTCTGTGCATAGAGTGGATCTTATTTTCTGAGGATGTCATTCTTTAATAGTGAGAAAAAAGATGATATAAACAATAGAAATGGTAGATATTTAATTGAAATATATTCCATTTGAAGCTATGACATTTTTTCAAATGATCTGTAGAATTTTACTACTATTGTCTCAAATTCAGTAAAAGCTGGAATTATTGAATCTTTTATTACGTATGTGAAGTTCAAAATGGTTGAAAAGATGATAATCTGTTGGAGAAATGTCCAGTGAATATGGAAGATGCTACAAGACGTCATACCCCTATTCTCTTGTAACCTTTCCTCTAGCATTGATATAAGGTGATATGGTCGCTCTTCAAGACCTAAAGTCTCAAGAAAGTGCTTGAACATGTTTATTTTTTATATCGATATCTCTGGACCTGAAACTGCTGAATGAATAATGTACTAATTTGAAACCTCACTTGAATATTAGACTTCGTTGATGGACACTAATATCCTCAATGGCTCAAAAACATCTGATTATCATGAATTGTATCTGCATACATATACATGGAATCTGCTGAAAAATTGAAAATTTTAGCATTATTCTCTCAGACCTACCAAGTCTCACACGTTGTGCAGGAGACTCATGCGTTTTAAACCAAGTGCTGTTTATCCCTCTTGAATTTGGAAAAAAATATTCCCTCCCATTTGCAACCGTAGCAACTCTCCCACATTTTGCGGTTCAAAATTAAATCAAGATGGGTTTTCAAAACACTAAAATAGCTGACCATGGAAGGGAACATCTTTCAGGAAATCTTCTGAGTATTTCCAAACCTTGGCAGTTCTGTTTTCTATGATGTGAATTAGAGACATTTGATGTGTAACAATCTAAAACTGACCATATAATAGACAAATCTTTTTAGAAAACTTTTTTCCCCCGAAGGATCCCAAGTGTGTTCTAACTAGACCAATTACCAGAGCTTACATGGTCCCAGCAAGGGAATCAGAATATCTCAAAGACGATCAAATGATTGTCTTCTTTTTCTTCTGGGTAGTTCCAACTCTATTTCCGGGCAAAGCTGAGAGGCTCTGGAAACGTGCCAGATCCACCACTCCATCTGAGGAGGACGGGGCCAACGGTTTTGGTGTTCCACCTTCAAGGTGGGGACATTTGCCATGCTGCCCCTCAAGGTACTGCAAAGGCCCAATCATCCTAATCGCTTTTCAATTCTTGACTCCAGAAAAGCAGTGCCTGCAGATGGACCATGTCTCTCGTCCAATCGTTTTTGTGTAACTACTTGGGACCTCAGAAGAAGGCTAACAGGTACAACTGTCTGAGGCTGACCTGGAACTCTGCAAGGCAGGGGCGTTCAGCTTCCTGAGGTATTTTTCATATACCTGCATACCCGGAAACGATTGTTTAACAACGGTGTCCTAAGAAATCTCGAGATTAAAATGTTTTTCCTGCTGCCTTTTCGTCTCTTTTGAATCCACTGGAATCTGACGCATAAACATCCAATTGACTTGGTTCATATATTTTATAAACCTGAAGAAAAATAAAGAAAAAAAGGTATCATCAAAATGTTTATGTTACATGTCATATCTCAATCTCTCTATTATAATCAACGTGTCCGTCTTTCTTTCACAGAATTATGTCAATTATATCTTATCTAATTGCAAATCAAAAATTCAGGATAACCCTGGGTACATCAGACTGCACCAATTTCCTTGATTTAAGAGACCTCTATTTTAAAGTATCTAACCCAAACGAGAGGAACGCATAGATGTCATAATCAGGAAGAAACTATTGTCTATAAATGTATAATTAGTTAATATGCATGTCAATAAATAGCATAATGCATACACACACATGTTCATTGATATATTGATTAAAGACATTGACTTGTTTTGTTGCTATTAATTTCATTTTGATTTTTCCTCTAAAATTAAAATGAAATTTAATTGTAGTCAAAAACTTATATTTATAATGGGTTACAAAGCTTCACTGAATGAAAATAGATATTAAAACAATCATACCATATCATTTCAGAGATTATTTGAGATTGTGGGCTTACTGTATCGGGTGATAGCTTCAATGCAGGGCACAATTGAGGGAGGATGGTCCGATAACGTGAAGGAGCGGACGGACAAGTTGGTTTCTGCTTGTTCGATCCACAGTCCCGTCCGACGCCGGTCCAGTCAGGGGACTGAATGAATAATGACTACCATCATTTTTACAACCAAAAGTTTCTCAGCTATATTTTCCAAAATGTATTAAAACTTCACTTCCTTCCCGGGGCATCGGTCGAGGATACAAGATATACCAATTAGAAAATACGTTCTAGGTGGAATAAAGGGTGAAAGACTTGATAAAAGATATGAAGTCACGCCCCAGTATATATATATATATATATATATATATATATATATATATATATATATATATATATATGAGGGGTGTGTGCGTCCATTCATACACGGTTGTGTTATGTCCACGTGTTTTTGTGCCCCTATTTACTAGTGGAAGTATCTGTGCTAGTGTGTACATGATTGTGTGCACAACATTGTGTGCAACACCCATGCTATTGTGGAAAGGTGATGAGAGGCATCGGGGGAGGCGTGAAAGAAAATCATCACTTACTGTAGATTTCAATTCCACTGGATTCTCAGTGTTTCTGGAAAACGCAGACAACGTTCGGAACCATTTCGTGATGGAAAAAAGGTATTTGTCATCGACTTCTGCAGAATTCGTGAATCCTACAAGAAAAATAGCACTGTGAAAGCCAATTTGCAAGCGATGTAATCACTGACTCTTATGAAGACTCTTTTGATATTTATTCTAGCATACTGACAAATGCCCTTGGGATAGACATACATTTTTGTCCTCTCCCAACTATGGGTAAATAGCAGGGCAGTTTAGCACCGTAAGGCAGTTCATCCAAAAGAAGGTTACCGAGACAGGAAAACAAACCAAGCATTTGAGTTTCGTTTGAGACTACTTACGTTTGAAATATCCTTGGAAGGGGTATGAATCCCCTTCTACCCCCTGTTATGTATAAATGGAACAGTGGTCAGAGCCCTCTATGTTCATAAGCCAGTTCATCTTGGGCGTTGGTGTAGCAACTCCATGTCGTAAAACATATTTGTGGCTGAAAGAGTAATTCAGTTCTACGCCCCAAAAGGAAGCAACGGGAAAAAGGAAGAGTGCAAACCTGTAATCCAACTTGTGAACATTCCAATAATTACTGTCACCATCATTCCAATCATAGGATACCATAAATACGAGACTTGATAAAGTCCATCCAAACCAGTTCTAAAAAGATACAGAAACATCAAAACGATTTTTTTGTTTTTGTTTTGTTTTGTTTGTTTTTTTAATTTTCAACACCTGCGATTTTCCACTTTCTAGGCAGCTAACCAATCGGCCATAGACACTTCGTGGATATTCATTTATCAAAAATGTCCCCCGTTCTATTAGGTGCGCACAATATTCGTATCAGATTTAATGTTCATTTTGTGTTTCTATAATAACATTTCTACACTATTTACGCCTTCCACAGGAACTATCTAGAAACCCACTCTCTCGGGCGTGTTTTCGGCTAGATACTCATATTCGGTACATACTCTTGGATAACTGAATCAATTTATGAAATATTTGTAAAAAAGAATTAGCGAAAATATTTTTTCACACAGGCATCCGCCCTTATTTAATTTGATGATATCTCAATAAATAAGGAATCGAACGATTCCCTCTATTCCAAAATAATCATAGAAAATATTTTTTACACCAGATCTTCCTCCAATCGTTCTTCTTAAGGGCTGAACCGTTATATATATATATATATATATATATATATATATATATATATAACTTTTAATATAATATATAACTTTTCGGAGTATTGTGTGAAAAAAAAAGCATGAAATTTTCGTGCTATTTTGTGGCTTGTACATATATCTAAGGTGTTACGTATATAACTGTGCACGGAACGATTCCGAATGTTAATCACTTCTTTCGTAGTCCGTTACAGATTGAATTTCATTATCTTTTGAAGATATCTTGCAGAAAGGAAAGAAATTTTGCAATATTATGTGTTTTTTGCTTATAACTGTGACAAAAGGAAGATAATTGTGCAGAATCAGTTATTCCGTAACCTATAGACCACCTTTCCACGGATTTTTTTTAGAAATTCATTGATAACTTTTGAAGATATCATGTGGACATTAATTAAATCATGGTGATATTATGTGGTTTGGACATATAACTACTATTTAAGAGAGATAATTGAGCATGATTCCACACGAAGATTCAGTCAGATCTCTTCTAGCCAATTTCCCACCCTCCACGAAATTTAATTGAAATTTATTGAGAACTCCTGGAGATATCATGTGGACAGTCATGGGCATATATATAAATGTATTTGGGAAAAAAATCTCTCTCAATCAGAAAAAGATTCTTAAATCTACCCCCAATTTTAACCACCTCTTTCTTACCCTATTGCCCACCCGTTCACAAGATTCCATTGAGATTCATTCAGTACTTTCGGAGATATCGTGTGGACAGACAAAACCAACTATACATACCTATTTTAAACAACAACCACATTATTTTATTTCCCAAGCCGTGAGCTTCCATCATATACCCAAATGAAAACATTGCTTAATGTTGGTATAACAAACTGTGAAAATGATGATATTTTGATTCTGTTAAATACTAATGGGGCTACATAGCAGTACTCATGGGTTGGATAGGGGATTTAAATCTAACAACACTGTAGAGTAAAGGATATTTTATAAAGATTTCATGAGATTAGATAACGGGTGGTGGATGCACCCTTCCCTCTGAACGGTTGGGGCAACACAAACTCCCATGCAGACTCACACAGGCCAGCGCACAACCTTTTGTAAACTTGTATCCACTCGTAAGACCTTAAGAATTCATTCTTCTCTCCAAGGAAAATTCATGTGCCCTCATATTGCATTAATACTTCGCACACCAAAGCGGACTATCAGACTCAAATTGTGCCACTGTTTTATTTGAAGTTTTTGTTTGGATTAGGTTAAAGGTAGGGTAACGATTTTCCGCTTAGAAATAAGTCAGAATATGGTGAGATTCCAAACAAAATACAGCTAGACTGGCAACAGTACTGAAAGAAAGAGAAAAACATTTCTATTATTGTATATGACGAATGAAAAGCAAGGGTACAGTTTAACATTGTATCTACATCATGAATAAAAAAAGAATTAAATTTGTATATATTGCCTTAGAATATATCCTTTCTCTAACAGGCTACTTTCCAGAATCTTTAAACATCTAATAGATTGAAAGCACATGAAAGTTTGAGGAAAAATCAAAATGAAAAATGTATTTACCTTGTTTCTAAACACTGATTTAAACACTTGATGATTCTTTTAGCGATAAGATTAGTTGTAGTTTTTTTTTTTATGTAAGCACGAACGAAAACCGAATAAGAATTTTCTGCAAGTCAAAGTGAACTATAAGATTGAATCGTTGCGTTAGGGTCAGGATTAGATTAAGAGGTAAAGTCAGTTTGTTTTGTTTTTTTTCTTCTCTAAGAAAAACACGTTTTATTGTCAGTTTAGGGTGAGACTCCTTAGAAAATTCTGACGAGCACTAAAAGAAAGAGAAAACCACGTTCATGGTCGCCTATGTCGAATGGAAAGTGAGAGTGCAGTTTAGTATTATAGCTATCTAGTAAATAGAGCCCTCTCTTACAAAACCTTAGATTATTTCCTTCCGCAAGACTGACAGATTTCAGGTAGATCTAAAAGTCTGATAAATTGAAATCACATGAAATTGACATCCGAAGCTCTGACTACTTGGCTATTAGACTGCCATGACCCTGCCCCTAAAAATTAGAGCACAAAAATACTTTTTTTTTTCAAAACCCTTGACCTCCACCCACAATCACGTGTGAGTATATTTGAAAAAATGATGAAAAACCTGGATGATACCTTTTCAAAATATACGTACAGTTTCATTTTATGGGTACAACTCCCTTCCTTGTTGAGAGGGCAATTTACGAAAAAAAGAAAAACAAATATTCTTAGACGCACTTATTTTCTGAAAGTGCGATCACAGACCCCATAGAATTATACGAATTTCTTTTTAAATATTTGACCTAAAAATGTGCTGTAGTTAAGTTGAGATTGCTGATCTGGGACATGCCGGTGTTTCTGCTCTGTGAAGCGTAGTTCTCGATAACAAACGTATGTACACACATATTTTTGTACTTTATGGTAGAGACATGGCTTTGTTCTCCTTTGGACTCCGATGGGTTTTTCTCAGATACGTCAGTATATTAGATTTTCATCCTAGGAATACTGTTAACCAGGCAATGGTTATTTTACTTGTCATGTAATTTGACTCTTTCCACGGATATTCCAGGCGATTTCATTTTCATTCAAAAGCTTAAAACAATCCTACCTCCCCTGACATCCATGTAAGTACAAAGTCTTACGGACAGAACGTTAGGAGAACTTTGTAAAAAATAATTGCTACATCTTGACTTTCAAACCTACCCTTCACTCCAAATATCTTCAATATGTTTCTAATTTTTGATTTTGAACTTGAAGATTAAAGCAATTTTGTATCTATTCTTACAATCAGATGAAGTATTGTAATCCCTTGAATCAATTTTGGCAATTATTTAAGTCCATCTTAATTCTTAGAAGTGTCAACACAGAAATAGGAAGGACGAGGTGTGATGTCATTAAAAGGTATGATGTCATTAGAAGGCATTTCCGTCATTGAAACGTATGATGTATTAAAAGCTGCTATTGGAGTCACAATAGAAAAAAGCCAAAACGGCTAAATAGGGAAAAAAACAAAAATGGCCATTGATGGTTTTTATTGAAAATGATAGTTGCAGGACAATTCATATCGTAGTTTTCTATAATTATGATAATCAAATAATTTTAAAAATTCTACTTGCTTCTGCTGCACCTTCTCCTCGTCCCCATCCTCCTCCTCCTACTACTACCACCACTACTACTATCGTTGATGGTGGACACATCGTTAAAATAATGGTTGAGCAATGAAAGCTACATGAATCCATACTGGCCTGACTTCAACATTTAACATTCAAAAACATGAATAATCCTAAGCAAAATTTTGTGAACAGCAAGTGAGAAGGACTTCGTGGATAAGTTTGTTGATATATTTTTGACAGGATCTGACGGCTTTGTTTTCCCTAATTGACCATGGTTAGAGAGAATAGGAGCAATCGTGTACTTTCGGCTATTTTTTACATTAAGATGGCTCCCCATGGTAGTGTTGATCAAGCACCATCTCCATTCAAGCTATAATTTCAATATATAGCTTTATTTGATCAATTTTAGGGCCCTATCATAATACCTGTATTTGTTATTTTATACATGTTATCATAATGTATTGTATGCGGGCGCTACTTCATAGAATATATATATATATATATATATATATATATATATATATATATATATATATATATATATATATATATATATATTCTTTTTTTTAAATATTTTTTGCTGATCAGGTGTCCAATGATAAAAAAGAAGAATTAGAATATTGGTGTCCTCTGTAGCTATCACAACTGCATCATTTTCGGCCTTTTCAACAACAGTTCTTACTATAAGAATATCAGCATCACTGGAGCTATTTTCACTTCAACACTAGACTGGCGGAAGTATTTATCTGTTGGGAAGGCATTAATTCGCTTCCTTGCCATCCACTTCTGTGTAGAATTGTGAGGCAGATAGAGTTCTGAACCCTGCAAGGTAATCAATCTAAGAGAAGGCTCCTCCGACAAAGAAACTCATGGTCGTCTCAGCCCGCCTAGCTAATGAGGAATGCGAATTTATCTCCCCTTAATAAAAAAAAAACAATCAGCGTAATGTGACTATTTGATGACATTAATTTTTCTTTGTGTTTTCTCACTTTATAATCGTAATACTTACAGCAATATATGTTCGTTGGGGATCATTCTGATGTCTGGTTCAATAGTCTCGGAGATGTTAATATACGAACAGTTTGGGTATTGCAAATTGTCGTTGGCCGGTGACAAAAACAATTTCCCAATGCTCATCCAAAACAACATGGCCAGGCCGCTGATTCCACCCACAATGCAACCCTGGATTGCCAATGCAAAGGAAGAGACAGAATAGGTTTGATTAGTAACTCAATCGTCATCTTACAAGCTTGGTTGACGGGATGAATTGAAGATCAGGAAAAAAAAAAGAGCTGATCAATAAGATACTTTTCAGCGTTTTGTTAGGCTCTAAAAAAGCCAGCGTGAACGCTGCTTGACACAAACAAGAGATCAATTTAGCAAATACTTACAATGCAAATTGACTTCTCCCACTGAAAACCCAAAAAGGGGGAGATTTTCAAAAAACAAATAATCACTTTGGCGAGACAAGATAAGGAGTAAAATCTGAAAGTTTTCAGCCCTCCAGCTCCATTGGTGCAGCTTGGACACGAGACACATGCACATATACATTCATAACCTGCTATAATATCAAAGCTGAAGTTAGGGTGACAATTCTGGTTGATGGTTTCTAATACTTATTTGATAACTGACGTGAAATGAAATGTGCCGTAAGAAAAGTCGAAATTTTTAAACAAAATTGATCTCAGAATCATCGAGCAATCTTCAACCCAACAATAAACATTCTGACATGCGACAGTTTTTTTCGTTGTTTATGTAGATACAGTTGTAGATATATCCAGTGTCCACTCTCAGATTGATGGTCAATCTTTTGGTGACGTTCTATGTTACATAGGTGACTAATGAGAAGATGCATTGATTGTATACCCTTCTTTTTATGATTAATTGTATTTTCTTTCATTACCGAAATCTTGCCAACCTAGATTCTTTGCTTGATTTATTCTTCTTTCGATGACTTCATGAAGTTTTGTAGTCCTAGGTAGATGTAGTAGTCTGCTTTTATCAGAATTTCATTTTTTATTCTGATTGCTGTGTTTTTGTCCTCTACCTGTTTGTTGTACATGACATTTTTCCCTCTGAAGTCCATGTGAAAACCAATTTTCTTGCTTTCTTTATCCAGTTCATCTAGCATTTTTTGGAGTTCACAGCAAAAACGACGATCTTATTTGCAAATCAGTTGTTACTTCGGTTTTTGCCGTCTACTGAGTTCATTTTCGGTTGAAAAAAAATTAATGAAAAATTCAAGATGAAAGAAAATACAAGTAAAAAATTTATAATAATTGACATTGCTTCATCTAATTAGAACAAAAATATGAGCCGTTCCTTTAAAATATTTATATGTTTTTTCTCAGCTTTTTTTCCTGCCAATAGGACTTACCTTTGAATTGGCCTGCGGAAAGAGAGAACCCAGCAAAAAGATGCCTAATAGAGGCCCACCTGAAACTCCATCAAAAATGATCGACACCTTAAAATAGAAAAAAATATGTATATTTACAATTTTTACTTCATCCATAATTTCTGTGCTTTTAGTTTGATACATCCCCGACTTTTCGTCACGTATCAGACATTTACTATGTTCATTGTGCTGTTCCATCATTTGACTGAGTTTTGACAATATGTGACAGGCGCTGATTGGCAAAGAAAGGACCAATCAGCAGAGAAAGAACTTAGGAATGCCAGAATTTGATTGATGACCAGTCAAGTAGACGATGACTACGTTCTCCACCTCTCATTAACTGACAGTAGCAGCCAGGAATTGAATGCGATCAGATGCATAATTTTCACTGCGCACGAAAATAGCTATCATAAGATAGGAAAAGAAACGGTAGAGTCAATAAGCTATTGTGTAGGACTTGTTGCCTTCTCACGTATAAACCAAAGTAAGTGTTCTAACCGAATTTTTACTAGCAGAGATATTTGTTTAGTGAAACAAAGGGTCCCTTGATGCCATGGATAAGTTCAGAATGTTTCGACACCGTGATGCTCAGAAGCAAAATGATGATGAAAAAAAGATTTCAATTGAAACTTACCTGAGTTACAGGCCCTTTCAATTGTTGAGAAATGAAGGCAACCGACATTCCTAACAAACCGAAAATGACAACTAAGAACAAAAAAGAGAAAACAAAAGAAATTTATTCAATGTAATTGTTCACATCTTCCAAGTTATCAGTATCACGTCTTGTTTGATAGTTAAATGCAAAGAGGCTTCATTGTGAATAACTTGCTACATTATTGTCGAATGAGGCTCTTTCGTGAATATAATTAAGCTGTGATCAACAGAGCAATCTAATTAAATTGATTAAACAATTCTCAACAGTGATGATTAAATGAATCATACATAATCGTGCGTTCAAAAGGTGCATGCTTGTGTGAAGAAGCTAGCCATAATTTTCATGTAAATTATTAGACGCTGTTGTTTATGATGTTGTTAATAGCAGCAATCAAAACAGGAATATTGTTAATTGTAGTAACAATTAAATCAGATTTTTTTAGTGATGTCGTTATATCCTCTAACTATAATTTGATTCAATCTTGTTCTATTGAAAAGTTCAGCTGAAAAAATACTTATTCTCTCTCTCTCTCTCTCCCTCTCTCAAAACCGTTTTTTTTTTCTAAATGACGTCATGTCATCTATATATAAACCCATGTTCGTAAACGCTGGTGACGTGGTATTCGAGCAAAAAAAAGTATATCCATTTAAAGACGAATTTTTATTGTAAATTGAACCCCACACTCTCATATCAAGGACCATAAATCCAAACAACTTAAAACTTGACACTGTAATGTCCGGTACACAGAGCAACATACCTAGCGGATATTAATTTCTTACAATGGTAAGTTGTCGAGTTATCTCGGTGAATACACACACACACACACACAGATTTCTCAAATTACTGTTATGCCAACAACTTGCCTGTCTATGCTATTTACATGCGATTGAAATGGATTACCATCAGAACTTCATACAAAACCTTCAAAGAAATACATAGGAAGAAAATTTAAATTGGGCTGTGGAAAGGAGGTGATCAATAAAATCACATCTCCTGCTTTTTTAGGCAGCAATTACTAAAAAAGTCTGAATTTTCAAAAAAAAAGAAGTGTGACTACTCTTGGACAAAAACAAAGGGATTAATTTAGCATAAACGGACATTGCAAATTGAACTTGTCGCTAAAAATCTACTAAGGAGGAATATCTTCAAGAAACAAAAGAGGGTCTTTTTTCAAACATAACAAGGAGTAAATGTTCAAATTTTCTGCTGCCTTGCTCCATTGGTGCAGCCTGAACACATGATACATATATTTTCAGCCAAACTAAGTAAAAAACTGAAGAAACCTATGTTGACAGTTTCGGTAACAGATTCAATTGACCTTTTCTAGAAGATGAATGCTGAATCTTCAGATTGATTTCAATGATTCTTGATTGACAACCGAGAAGATCCCCGCTCGACGTCGTCATTTTTATCGTCTGGTTCAATTATGTGTTCATTCGTTAGACAACATTCATGGATTCGTTTTGATTTCATCACCTCTTTTTAGATAATAATGTATGAAAGCATTTCCATTTCATCTTCTTTTCTTTCCATGGTTTTTGAAGTTGAACACAATGTCTCTCCACCAAATGTACCGATTCATTATAGCTACTGTATTTTTAGGAAGATCACATATTTTACCTTTGCTAACAAAGTAGGAAGAGGTATATGTATTCATTCATGTTTGACTGTTTCTCCACCCATTATCTTTAAAGGTTCCCAATAGATCCCAATGAAATTTTGTGAAAGGGTAGGCTAGGGAAAGATTTTATTTTAAGGTGGATCCAGGAATCTTTTCTGAGGGAGAGATATTTCCTATTTTTTCCATACATATTTGTAAGTATTCTATCACATGTTATACTTCACACAATATATTCAAAAGTTCTCACTGAATTTCAGTGACTGAAAAATAATTGGTTAAATGTTTTGGGTTGATTCAATATATTTCATATATAAGACAATTGTCCCAAATATGGAAAATCGAAACTTAAACAGTTACCTCCCCTGTATCGTAGCTATACATAAACTCATTTTCATACATTTTTTCGGCGACAATGGTATTACCAGAGGTATGCACTCACCGATAGCTTCCTTGAACATCGATTTATTCGCCAGACTATATCAACTGAATTTTCATTGATTTTTCCACAGTATAATGATTTCATAAAAACACATTCAATTTATTGTTGTCTTTCTTTCCATGGTTTTTGAAGTTGAACTCAACTTTTTTTAAAATGGCAGGTTCTCTGTTGCAGAGTGAAAACTTTAAATTCGAATAAAAAATAAAGAAAAATCACAAACCAAGACTTCTTGTTATATTTTCTCTCTTATTGTCTGACAAATGTCCAAATCTGTCCTTCAAAAATGTTTCCCACGTAATCGCTGCTAAACCATTCAAAGACGACGAGACTGTACTGAAATGCAAAAAAAATATTTATGAAACATAAAAATTGCTAGAAGAAGCAACTAAAAATTAAGATGAAAGAAAATACAAATCAAAAATTGACAATGATGATATCAATGCTTGTCAATACTTCACATAATAAAGGTAATTAATTAATCTCGCATCCTATCATTGTGAGAGTGCATTTCACAAGTTGAATAATATTCTCTGCAATCTAACCAACTGGGCTATTATTTTGAATATAGAAATTTATTGACCCATTTTCTGTCGTCTCCCAAGATTCGGCGATTTCAGTTTGGATGACACACATAGCAATGTCTGCAACATCCTATCCTCTCTTTCTGTTTATTCTCAAAGATAGACTGACAGCTTGCAAGTGATATCAAGGATTAAACAGTATTTTAAAAAGTATGTCCGAACCTGTAATTTGTGCGTACGTACCTGAGAGCTCCACTGAATAGACTGGCAACCAGGATGCCCGGTAGGCCGGGGTAATTAAGGGTATCCATCACAAAATAGGCAACAATCTGCAAAATTGATTTTATAAGTAATTCACGTTTATGATAGAAATTTTGGACTTTTAATGCAAATATTTCCTTCCTACAATTTGCTCATCACTATGGAGAATATTCCATAATATCTGTTCATGATAAAATCGATTACAAGGTGGGCCTTAAAGACCGACAACATGCAATGTCGCCTAGGGCACCAAGTGCCTGGGAGCTCCGGTCAAGTGTCTGAGACACTGTAACTTTCCAAATACAAATTGAAAAATGAATAAAATAAATAAAATAAAAACACTAGTTAATAACAGCGACCCAACAGAGGATGGGAAATGAAAGCGGAAATGCAAACCGCAGCACTGACATGATAGGCGAAAGAGAGAAGAGGTGTTGGCTGAAGACCTGAGGAGACTTATAGTCACTCAGCCTTCATGACCACTGGGTAACCGGTGTGAAACTGTAAACTGCAGTATTACAGCGGCCTATGATAACTAGGAGAGAAGGGTTGGAGACTTGAGGAGACTTGCTATCACTCAAACTCCAGCGGTTACCATCAGGCAGCTGGTGTGAGATTCCAAATAATAATAATAAGTGCACATAAATCTCATCTAGCGCTATCATTATCTAACCCAAACTTGACCTTATACAGAGGAGAAAGGGGGGAACAGAAACCAACACCACAAGAGGAAAACTCCAGTGGTATATGAATACGAGATTTAAAAAAAGAAAGGAAACAGTCCTTTGATCGCAATGAAAGCGAGAAACTGCCCAGTTACAACAAAAACTGTAAATATATATATATATATATATATATATATATATATATATATATATATATATATATATATATATATATATATATATAGATAGATAGATAGATAGATAGATAGATAGATAGATGTTGGTCAATGTGAAACAGATTAACACAGCTAATAAAACAATTTAAAGGTTGCAATGAAATGTGATGGACTGTGATAACAAATGAATAATACGTCGCAGAATCGCTGGACGTTTGAAACCAAAAGAAAAGAAAAGAAGAGAGTGTACGGATATATTTTTTTTAAAACACACACTATGAAAATGAAATCTCAGTGGTATATAAAAGGAAAGCAAACAGGTCTCCATTGATCGTAATGACTGCGTGAAATTTATCAATTACTACAAAAACCATCTATCTATTTGAAATATTTCAAAACATGGAGCATTATCACAGTATGTAGGTATGAAGTACAATCCAAAATTGGTATATGTGTGTACGTGTGTGTATGTGTGTATGTGCGTTGCTCTGATTATACAATGTAGCGTTGCTCTTACCACTGAGCTAAACAGCCTCATTCCCATTTTTCGCTTATTCGTGTATCGATATCCGCTCTATTTGTTCCTTTCAACGTGATAATCACACAACAAAAATCTAAGAAATAGGTGAAAGATCCGATAGAATGATTATAGATTGTTTCATTATATTGAAACTCTTATTTGAAATCATCTTCTGACATTAATAAATAACTTGGCCGAGACAATGCAAATAGGTGAGCCGTTCTTCTTACGATTGAGCTAAACAGCTGTCGATAATGCAACGGTACAAATGATTTTCTTTCTTTGTACATAACTGTCGTGTAGAAAGAAACGAATTGAGCAGATATGGACTGCGAATAAGCAAACATAGGAAATTGAGATTACGGCAGTTATTTGTGCCTTTGCATTGCTGGCGCCTATATAGCTCAATGGTAAGATCAATGCCACGTTGAAGCAGCTACGCTATCGATCGGAGTTTCGATTTATATACATATATATATATATATATATATATATATATATATATATATATATATATTGTGTTCGACATAAGTGGATTGAAAAAATGCCACTAATCTTTAATTGTTTATAAGTCATATACGAAAATATATACCTGGTTTGGATTTGAGATTTTTCCTGACGTCAAAGGGTCGCAGTGCATGATTGCATAATAAGCAAATATAGCCATTCCGCTGAGACAAGACAAATTCGTGATGACAAATACGCCAATCGAATTTATATACAACGATCTGAAAGAAGGCAATTGTAAGAGAAATTATTATCTACCAAACACGGAGACATATTTACAATTGACTTATGTTATTTCAGTATTTTCAGGAATGTGATAGTGCCATTATAACAAATTCGCCGTTTTGACGGATGGATTTTAAACGAGGTTTAATGATAATGACAAACCAACAGCGTTTTTTTTTCCTCTGAAAGTCTAATGCTCAGGCGACAGTATTTCAAGGATTCACTAATTTTGTTTTTTTTTATTTTTTTAAATAATGCACCAAAATCTTCCTTCGTCAAAGTGTTGTTAAAACACGTGTCATGGAATAGTGCCGCTAAGATGAGTGCCATTATAATGAGTGCCGTTATAATGGGTGCCGTCATAATGAGAGTCACTGTATATCAGTAACTATTTGAATCAATTTTATTACTTTGGCTGCCAAGGTCTCATTGACATATCAACATTGTAGAAACAACTAAAGATCATTATTCATATCAAGTCTTCCAGTTTGGAACCATCGCCTTAGTTGAACCAAAATAAACAGCCGTTTTAGCGTTACATTAGTGCAATCGTTTTTGTTTGTTTTTTTCGTACTGTTTCATTCTGAGTTTTCTCTTTTGTTTTTTGTTTGAATTTGTTTATTACTTTAATTCTCATTGGGTGTGGAAGCAAAGATGAATAATTGCGATGTCCATGTCATTATTCTCCATGAGTTCAAACTCAGCCATTGACCTATCGAAGCCACCTGCAATACCAACAGTGCTTGGGGGCTGGAGTCAGTTCCAGAACGAACTGCACACCGTTTGGTCAAAAAATCTCTTCAAGTGATAATGTAATTTTTTGGAAATCATTATCTGCTGAGCATATTTACATCAACGACTGCTCGAATCATTTTTATTACTCCGACTGTAAAGACTTCATTGATATATAAAGACCTTCGAAGCAACTAAAGATCAGAAATATTCTATTCTTAGTCTACATTATCTCTAAATGTGTCTAGAACCGACTTTAATGTTCCAAGACGTCGCGAGTTTTGCTTTTCATTTCAACAAAGGTTCCTCTGAGTCTGACTACCACTAAACTATCATATGATTTAAAACTAGCATGATATCAAGACGAAATATTAAATAACATTTGCTTTAAAGTAAACCCCGAGACTTCTGACTTCAGGAAATTCAAATAAAGGATGAAAATAGATCCGAAAACATCCGTGCGAGAAAACCCAACAAATGGATTAGGATGATATTACTTGTACTACTACAACTAGAAAGAAATAATAACAAATATGACGCCGAACAATCGAGGAAGGGTGGAAGATGACTTAGCAGTGTTGTGCATATGCAGCTTCCCGAAATGAAAGGTGCGAGTTCGAATCTCGCCAAGAGCATATTATTTATTTCCGATCAGCGTTGTTTACATACTGTCATAGACTGACGGTTTGGCTGAGTTGCGTTCCAGAGCACTTTAAAAATGCTTCAAAATAAATAACTCTAACCCTGAGATTAACGTAAACGCTGAGTGCTTTAATCAATCACCACGAACCTCTGAATAGAAGCTTTGTAAACTAAATTCCCTTTGTTTTATGTTTGTTGCTTGATTTGCTTCCCCAAGCTTCTTGTTTTTTGACACCATCAAATGAAAAGATAAACAAAATTACGTATACCATTACTGAATTGCATATTGATTATTCTTGAATACAAAACGAGTTTTTTACTAAAAAAATGGGCCAAATCAGCAACTTGACTTCAAAAATGAACCATACTTTTGCCTAATTGGATACCTGCGTCAATAGACCCAAAGCAAGTGATAATGTCCGTTGTTTTAACACATGGTTTTGTAAGGAATGCTTTGTGAGTAGGATACAGTCCGTCATATTTAATGTCTTTTTAAATTCACTTTGCATGTAGATTCGTAATCACTGATGAAAAAATCATTTTACGACCCGAAAACAACGATCGATCTGTTGATGATGGAAGAAATTCATGTTTAGCTGACAGCTCGACAAGTGCCATAAACGGTGTATTCATAAGAAGTGGATATCTGACGTGAAAACGAAACTGCAAAAAACGGGAACAGCTTATATCTGAGTCAATCGATTTTCTGAAATTTTGTGTCCAGTTCTGAACTCATACTCACAGTCGACTTATATTCAAGAATATACGGTATGTTTCCTGAGTTTTTCTCCTACTTTTAAATTACCATCGATACTTACTGTTTCGCTTTCTTTATTCCCTGAAGTGCACTGTATCTTTGTACACTTGCTTGTAAAATCCCATATCTTATCAACCATTGTGCGATGGAACCAATCAGGAGGGACCAAACAGTGTGTTTCACTCGAGGGTCAATGCTTATCCTAGAAATAAGAAATATTGAAGGTGTTATACATTTTTCGGATTTTTATCCTCATCTTGATTGTTGATATGTTCACAAACTGTTTGTCGCCCTCGAAATTCTTCCAGTGTTTGACGTATTAGCCCTCAAAATCTTCAGTCAAAGAGACAGTTTAATCCATCAAAACTGTTTTCATTCAACCATCTATGCCTGGCTGCATCTAATTCGAGACCATCTGTTTTTAATGCTTATTTTTAATATGAAATACTTTAAAGCTGGAATAATTATTCTAACAAAAAGGTAACCCCCGGGCAGAAACGGTGGAATGGGAACAGTCTACTTCTGTAGGACGAATGTTGGGCGGGCTCGAGATTCTTTGGGCGAATACGGCAAACACTAAAATGTGAAAATAAAGAGAACTGACTATAGTCTTAATATATGAAATGTGATATACTCATTGAATATTATCAATTCTTCCTAAACCCATGGTCCGCCTTTCCAGAAAATGTTATTGAAATTCATTGAGGATATTGAGTTCTTGGTTTGCTTTTTTGAATTTTGCAAAAAATCTTATAAAAAGCAAGATTGGCGACAATATTAAAGTTAGAAAGCCAAATCTACCAGATGATACCTGACGAAGGCCGTAGAGTGCAACGGCCGAAACGTTGTATGAAAAACAACCAAGATGAGGATGGTCTGAATATCAAAAGAAATAAATTAGAAAACCAACTTTTGATGACAAAGATGAAAAATCATTTTAAATGATACCAAAGAAGGGGTTCCACGAAATGCAAAGTACAGATGGTTTGAGGCACGTGTACATGTACGTGTACATATGCGTATCATATTTGTATATTGTATGTATACATTGGCTCTTTTTGTATTTGACGTGTTTGCATTGGACGTGTTTGTATTGAATATTTTTGAATTTTTAACTTTTTTCGATTTTGGACGTTTTTTGCATTTTGGACATTTTGTCTATTGCCCATTTGCAACGGACATTATGCACTTGGACCATAAGTTTGGGACATTTTTGATACTTGACTTTTTTTATTGGACGTTTTGACTTGATATCGAGTCTGCAATTATTTCCCTTTTTCAACCGATTTTGAAAGAGGTATTTTTATTTGGTCGTGACTAAAAAGTACTGAATTGATTTCGATGAAAGTTTCTGAAATAGTGGGCAATGGGATAATCAAAAGGTGTACGATTTGAGGTGGATCCATGATTTTTTTTTCTGATTAGGAGATATTTTTCCATTTTGTTTTTTTTCTCAATTACAGCTTTGATTTGTTCGATTTGAAAAGATATATCCGACACTGTGATGATAGAGACAATGTGGAAAACCAAGTTTACTGAAATAAAGATAACAATAGAAACTCATTTTTAAATTAAACTTGGTTTTACGCATTGTCTTTATCATCAATTACATTTATGTTTACGTTCATGACTCTCCACACAATATCTCCAAAAATTCTCAATGAATTTCAGTGACATACAATGGAAGGGTGGACATTATGGTATGGAAGAACCAATTAAATTCCAGTGTACAATTGCACCCCCCTACCATGGTAATGGAAGAAGTATGCGCTCTCATGAGTGCTATCTAGTTGGAAATGAGATTAAAAGAATTTAGATTTCCTAAAAACATTCTTTACGGTTTCTTGAACAGTCTTAAGACTAATTACGATGCTAGGCAAAATGTGCACTGAGGGCTTTCCAGTGATAAATTAGAATTGTTGACTAAATTTAGAAAGCAATCAATTTTGTTCTCGGATAAGAATTCAAGAGCAATAAGTTCTCTCAGGTAGTCAGTCGTGAATGACGAATATTCCCCTACAAATAACAGCTGGCTCACATAAGGATTATATATATATATATATATATATATATATATATATATATATATATATATATATATATATATATATATATATATATATATTTATAAGCTAACAAAGAATCCTTCATGAATATTTATTCGATATTATCAAGTTTACTGAAAAGGATCCAGTATATGTTGAAGTGCTGAAACATACATACAATCACAGCAGCTCCTTTATCAGGTTACATAAAGACTCAGACCCCTTTCAGCTCCAGAAAGAAGTAAAACAAGGTAATACCAGGTCACCTAAACTCTTCACAGCCTGTCTCGAGATGATCTTCAGAAGACTAGACTGGGAGAGTAAAGGAATTAAAATAGACGTTGAGTATCTGAGCAACCTCAGATTTGCAGACGACATTGCCCTTTTTGCAGAGAACCTACACGACCTCCAACTAATGATAGATGAACTAAATGAAGAGAGCAAGAAAGTCGGCCTGCACATGAACTTCAGCAAGACGTAGATCATGTGCAACAACCACATCGGAGATAAAAAGACTAAGATCAAAATCGAAGACACAAAACTGGTGGAAGTAGATCACTACATCTACCTAGGACAATGAATCTCCATGAGACCCTCCTTAATCCTAAAAAGGGTTTATAACCAATGTATCCTCCCAATAGTCACTTATAGAGCTGAAACATGGAACCTAACCAAGAGACAGACCCGTAAATTGAGAACCATGCAACGTGCACATGAGAGAATAATGCTAGGCCTCACATGGAGAGACCACAAGACAGCACAAAACATCCGAGGAAAGACGAAAGTCAGGGACATCATAGAATCCATTAAAAATCTCAAATGGTGGTGGGCTGGCTATGTTGCAAGAATGGCAAACAACCGATGGACATCACAACTCACGACATGGATCTCCTGAGATCACATGCGCACCCGAGGCCGGCAGAATACTAGATTGAGAGACCAACTAGACAACATCAGAAAGTAGTGGCTCCGTGATGCCCATGATAGAGAAATGTGGCAAATCTTAGAGAAGGTGTATGTCCAACGACGGACGTTAAAAGACTGATGATGATGATGATCATCATCATTTAGATTCAAAATGGCAAACTAATTTTCCTGTCCCCTGTAATTAAATATTATGGCAGTTTTGCTGAATCTGCAGCACTCTCTTCTTTCCGACCATGGCTAGTTGTATCTGTAGCTTGGCAGGCGGTGGGAATGGGAGAAGCTATGAAATTAAGTAAAGGCGTGCTGGGTTTCAAGAGATCAATTCACTTGACAGATCGCCGTCCACAGCAAGCAAACGGTGGGAATGGGTAAAAGCAATGAATAACAGAGATGTGTGGTATTTCAAAACAGTTCACCCACTGGATGGCCCCAGTGGCAGCTAGAGGATGATGAGTAACAATTCTTGCTAATAAAGATATCACTTCCCCACCTTTTGAAGTGTGGACACTCCTTCAAAGACGATTTTTTAGTTTATTTTTCGGATTAAAAAACATCTAATATGATTCAATGTAAATCTTTCCGGTTGCTTTGAAATATCGGCAGGCCACATGAATGCTAACTGGAAAAGAATTAGTTCTTTGAGAGCAATATATTACACATGGCTGGATGACAAATAAATTTCCCTGCGGGGTCAGATGCCACGGGTTTATTGTCAACTTCACTTTGACATACTTGAATAAACTCACTGCTATCATCAGAAAAGAGGAAATATATCATAAAATGGATAGATGGGTAAAGTAACGAAACTGCTCCAATTCCTAACGACATGCGTTGAATAAAAAAAACATTCAACTTTGCATTACTTTAGGATCATATCTTAATCCACTAAAAAAAACGACCATCCTAACGTGACAGGGTAACGCAGGCAGCTCCTAAAATCCGCATGAACTTTCCTAGGTACTAATGGGATACCAGAGCATGCTCTTAACAAGTTAGTCTGTGGAAATTCTGGAACGTTTTTTTTTTTATTTTGTAGTGGGGGAATTCATTCACAGTATAAGTATTATGCTAAATTGGTGCCTTCTTTTGAATCCAGCTGCGGTTTCACTCAACAAAAAATTACTATTACTTCAGTTCACCAAATGTTTTTCATCTGTCTCTGATAGCTTGATTTGAGAACGACTAGAGCTGTGAGCATCAAATTATTTGGCGTTACTAATGGGGCCTCAAAGCATGTTTTCACATATTTCTTTTGAAAATCCGAAGACAACAACATCAGCAGCATCAGTAATGATAATAATAATAATAATAATAATAATTATTATTATTATTATTATTATCATTATCATGTATGTCTGCGTTTGCGCTCTCCTCGATGATAATGATCTCATTTCCATCTATCTATCTATCAATCTATCTATCTATTATTACAATTCTTATTCAGTTTAGCTGACCCCTTAGTAACCGAAATGTTGCATTATACCCAGAGGTAAAGGGTTAAGGAAAGAAGTTTTGCTCACTCATTGGAGGAAAAGCCTCAAATAGGCTTTCGGCTGGAACTCGCTGAAAATTTCACCTGCAGGTCATTTTTTCAGCTTGTCTTTGCTAATGTGGAATCATAGTTTCCCGAATGGTAGATCAAATCATCTTTGTCGTAAAGCAAATCGCAAAAAAACTAATCTCAATGAATTCACCAAAATGCAAAAATGATTCTTTTTCTTTTTCAGGCACTTACTTTCAATTTCCTTTCGGATTTCGGAGCACGTTCGAGCTCGACTGGAGACACGCTAACTGCATATTTTCGGGAACACGATCTCTTCTCCGTCGATTGCCTAACTCTTACGAGATTTTGAAATTTCCCAGGTTTAATTCAAACTTCTACTTGTCCTAGAGTGGTTGCCAACCGAGCCTTAAAAGCTCAGTCTACCTTGCTATTCACCCATATGAAGTGAACTTAAACTTTCACAACCGGAGCTTAAAATCGGTTCGCCTATTCCATTTTCCCTGATGCTAATCGTTGGTCGACCCTACAAAATCGTTCATACTTAATGGTTGAAATGTAAGATTGATTGATGGAATTGGTTAGTCAGAAAAGTTCTTTCAATCTGAAATTTAAAACATTTTTCCATCACTCATCCAATCTAAAGAGAAAACTGCGTCTTTCCAATCAGCTCAACTTATATAAAGTCCTGGCAGTTACGTAATTCGATTTTTGAAGTTTTAGGATTAAAGAAAACGGACGCCACTTTCAAAGCTTATAAACTGATGTAATCAAAAAGGAAGTATTTGTTTATTACTTATTTGTCATCTAAGGATAAAAAAATGGATGTAACTTCCAAAGCACATAGAAGACAACGGCTTTTAACGGATGTAAACATAATGTAATTATTTATGTGTTACTTATTTGCCGACAGGTTCGAAGTTTCAAGAAAATAATGGCTTTGAACGGATGTAATCAAAAGTCTTCTCGTATGCTGTTACCCAATGGTTGGGTTCTGCTACCTGATGGGTGAGTTGAGGGCTTATGTGCCCCAATGACAGTGTAAGATATAATCAAGCTTCTTACAGATTCAAGTAAGCCGCATCTTGTTCTCCAGGTTTGGGGTTGCGCATCGGACTATCAACCCCATCCCGAAAAAACAACCTTGTTGCTGGAACTTCAACAACACTGCCCATTTTCCATTGAAAAAATACCAAAGGTTGTCTCAAGATGGACTAAAATATTCAAAATTATCAAAAGGCAAAGGTGAATGCTTCTGGACACAAACTAAGAGACCAATCGAGCATAAACTCGCATTGCTGATTGAATGCCTCTCTAAAAACCTATTTTGAGATTTAAAAACAAACAAAAATTCAATTCATAATAAGGAGAATACGTTTAAATGTCAATCCCTTTGACTCTGTTAGCGCAATCAGTATGAGTGATACATACATAGCCAGCCAGACCAACTTCAAAACCAAAGAAACCTATGTGGACAGTTGTGTTTGACATTGATACGCAATTTGATACTCACTCGTCGATTTGGATTCTGTTCCAAAGTTTGTTTTCTTCTATAACTCGATCGAAGCTACCGACTTTCAAAAAACTCTGGAATAAGAATAAAAATCAGACTCTAAAAATCTTTTGACACTTGGTGTCAAAACATCATCATCATCAAGTCGCCTTATAAAGTCCTTTGTTAGAAACAGACCTTCCCCAAAGTCTGCCAGTATTTTTCTAGTCTTTTCTTTTTACTGTTTTCTTTTTCTTTTTTCTGAACATTCTGGTGTCAATACCTTATGAACTTGTCCGAGTCATCACTCCATCTCATTTTTTTCTTGTTGCAATTTCGCATATGATCGAGGGTCACCCATGTTGTGATTTATGCTGACCAGTGGTTGTCTAATATCTCTGATGCTTTTTTTAGAGTAATGTGCTGTTTTGTGGTCTTTCCAAGTGATTTTTAGTATGGTTCTTGTGCATGTTGCATGGCTCTTATGTCAATTTTCTCAGCTTCATGGGAGGATGTACTAATTGTAGACTCTTCTTTTCGAGACCAATAACTTGTTCTTGATGATTGAACTTGGTTTGCCGAAAGCCTGCCAATCTAGGGTAAGTATTCGCTTGCTCATGAATAGTTTCCTTATCGGTATAAAATGATAAGCTTTCGTTCGAGTCCAGATGGGTTGATAAGGTCTCAATTCAGATTGCATTTTAAATAAAATGTCAGGGACATTACAATTAACTGGATGGATCCCCAGAGATTATCTGCAAAATAATTGTCAGCTGGGAAAAAAGATGGCGTGATGATTTGGACAAATTCAGAATGTTTTGGCATCGTGAAGCTAGGGAGTCAAAAACTGGCAGACTTTGGGGAGGCAATGGACATTCAAAAGTCTGATAAATAATTCATGATGACAATGACGACGATGCAATGATGATAATAACCTAATGTTAGATGTAGTAATATTTCTTAGGTCGCTAAGGCAGGTTTGCCAAGGAAAAGAATGTGAGTTCGAAGAGATTTATTCTTCATTTCGCGTGGGTCACTAAAATTTGTATATTGAGAGTTGCGATAAAAGGTTACTGAAACTAATATAAACAAAATATGATTCAGAAAATCTGTAATTTAATGCTGTTGTAACAATTAGGACGTAAGGCTTTCATTGGTCAATTCACAAAAAGGCTGATCAATCATAAGAGAGAATTAGAAGAACAGAAACTTAAATAAGTTTGTGAAATGGATTATCTTTATTCGTTTATTTGTTGCAGAATTACAAGTTTGTTAAAAGGTCTAGGCTAAAATTCAGATAAGCGAAACAAAATAATTTTGATAAAAATGCATTACTTGGATTTTATTACAAATTGAATGAATAAAAACATTATTTCATCAAAAAATATAATTTAATTAATAAAAATTATATAAATTCAAATACTACTTACTCTATCTAAAATGATATTCATCTAATTGTTATTAATTAGATAAACGAAATAAATTAAGATATTACATATATAAGGAAAAGAGGAAGGAAAAGAAAGGTAGGTTATCGAAGCAGGGCAAGGGGGAGGAAGTTCAGTAGTTTTATATGAGCGTTGGAATAGAAAGGTGGAAAGAAAGTTTGGTCAGGTGCGATTGGGCGGGGAAGGGAAAGAAGAGAGTTACGTAGTTTGATAAGAGGGTGGGAAAGAAAGTTTGTTTTACTGAAGGGGGTTAGAAATGTTTTGCATATGGAAATAATTCATGTTTGTACAACATGTAGAAAGAATCAATGTTCGGTAACGAAAACTGGAAATGATAGGGGAGAGAATAGGCTGAAAGTAGAGACACGAGATAATGGATGATCTCTGATGTCAACACCCACGGAATTTCTACGTGTTCAGCTACTTGATTATATTACGTGATGTCTTATCAAATAGTAAAATTTAAATAGAATGAATGGATAACGGCGTTGTCGAGAAAAACAATTTCTAAAGTCAAACAAGTGAATTACGATGATTCAATACAGTTGAATCCCACCCTTAAAGTTGACACGATATTTTGTCGAGTCTTGACTCTTAGAAACAAATAAAAATTGTGGGTAATACTTGGCTATTTGGTCACCTAATGTGATAGCATAGAGAATATCAGAAGTTAGACCTTTCAATTTCACATTTCGAGCAAACTTTATAGCAAGAAATATAATGTACGCTCCAGAACTCATACGAAAGATGAAGGGTTTGACTTGGGGTTGGGATTCCGAGGACGATATCTTAGATTTTGAGAACAGTGCCTTATAGTGAGAACAACAACGTTATTTGAAACGTATATAAAACTTGTAGCTGCATGAAATTTTTAGCCATTTTTAGCAATCAATGGGGTAGCTTTTGGCAATGTCTATGATATTGTATTTCAAAACCATGTAAAGAAGAATTACCAAATTTTGCAGTTCACAAGTACGAACCATTAAAACCTATGCAACACGGATATAAGCAGGCCTGAAAGTCAGACAATGTGTTCGTTAATTATTTTCTTGCGTGTAGATCTAGAAAGGGCAACGTTGCCAATATCATTTCGAAGTTCAAAACTAAAATTCAGCCAAAAAAAAACTCTCAAAACACAAAAAACGTCTAGGTTCTCCATATATATATATATATATATCTCAAATCTTGGAAGTACCCAACATATTATAAACAAATTAAATATTATTTCAATGTTCAACATTTGTTTTATAAAAATATCAGTTATTTCATAGAAAATGTTACTTTTGATATTACAATGTATTAAAAATTCTTTTTTTAAATTATCTGTATAGCAATTTCTGACTTCGATATGCGATTAAAGACATTTAGATTTAGATGGAAAACATCTGAATTGGCGATATAACTCGGCCACATTTATCGGCAACGTTAAGCAAGGGACGTAACTACGATTTTTATGTGAATCAGTGAGAGCAATCATTGTTCTATATGTTAACTAATCTGAAAAAGGTTAATTCTTTACCTGAATGAGAACTGCTAAAATTCCTGCAAACATCACACCTGATTGGAAGAAGTCTGTCCATATCACGGCTTTCATACCGCCCTGTGACACAATAAAAGATCGTTTAGCAAAGAAATAAAGCAGGTCAACAAAATTGAACTTTTTTTTCCTCCTAAAATAAGTATAAGCTTTTTCACTTAATCATGTCTCATTTAATGTTTTTGCTTCGAACACGTTCTGTTTTCTTCTATCCCTTAAGCAATATTGGCGAAGGCTTATATGAAAAGATTCTAATGTAGAAATGTCTATGTATAAGATGTGCAAAGAAGATACTATGCCAAAGGACAAGCTATGGTGCTCTGTAAGGATTATATGCTAAAAACAGCTGGAACACAGCGTTCATCTTATCCGGAAAACTAAACGCGAGACAAGAAAACGGATTACATTTTCTAACCAGCATTCAAAACTGCGTAAAGTAAACCACAACACATGCCAGATGTAAATATGTTGTTGACCAGTGTAATTTGAATAAATCTTATTTTTTCTACAACAAAACATTTTTATCAATACACAAATTGATGAATAAAAATTATATGAAATTTAAAATCAAAATTATCTGATTTAAGAATTGGTGGAAGTACGAGTGTTCAAGCACTTAAGGGTATGGGATCGGCTGAGACAGTTTGGGGTCACTTCACTCTCATGACCTTGGGAAAGACATGTATCCATTTCATCTCAATCAAATCGTCATGAGCTAACGTGTCAGGGCAAGTCTTGTGAACACTTCTTGCGTCGCGGAGTCTCACAATCACTGCTGCAGTTGACCTGTGTTCACTCGTCTTTGGTCCAACCAATAGCCTTGCTGAACCAGCCTGTCGTCGTCAACCAGACGTTTTCTCTGCCCACGCTGTTTAAAATCGAGGTAAGAACTCGTGGAAGTACCAGACCTCCGTTGGGCCATGTTCATCACAAAGAAAAAAAAAGTTCAAATGAAAAGGAAAAAAAAGGAAGCGTTTGTTTTGAAGTGTTTCGAAAAAATAGTATTTAGTTGATTGGGCTTGCAATCGATTCGTAATCTTTCTTTTATCTATGCACATAGTCAGCTATAACTTCCACATACGCGCGTGTGTGTATGTGTGTGTGTGTGTGTGTGTTTCAGTTGACCAATAGCATCGAAGGATGGCCAAGTTGGAGGTCTTATGCTTCAAGCTTATAAATTCTTCAACTTGGAACTTCTAAGCTTGGTTTCCCCTCGACTGGTCACGAAGTTTTGTCAACAGGCTCCTAACGTACACAAGTGACAAGATCCTGTATCTATCACTGGCGAGAAAATCTCGTTGCTTATATGAAGGGTTGGGAAAACAAATGGGCACCGAGCACAATATAGGGGTTTACATTCAATAACTCTAATTTTCTCATTTATTTCATCCTGTACAGAAATACCAAATTCTTCTAACAACTCTCTTCATCTGGCATAAAGAGAAATTCATGATTCTTTAATTTGGCAAACATCAATGTTTCACTAATTATCCATTTCGCAATCATTTCAACTGCACTGCAGCTCATGGTTTTCCCCTATTATTGTTCCATTTAATTATTTGGCTTTTTCCAAAATTACCAAATAGTATCTGTATTGGTCCTAAACTATTATCTTCTAGTTTCGATTACTCGAAGTCTAGTTTAACAATGGTCATTAACACGGCTTTTGTCCTCTCATTAATCTGCGTGATTATCCACTGTTATATCCACTTCCGCTGGGTTCTTATGCAAACAATCGTACGCTGATATTGGCAAATTCTGAAATCCTCTCCAGAAAATGCCAGGGCCATGTGTTTGCTCTAGAGCTTATTACCAACTTTTGGGAACAGTAGCCAGATTTCTTGTTTGTTCTCTCGGTAATTATTTCGTCAACAATCTTTCTCCTTTTCATGTCTTCAGTTTTGTAAATCCAATTTGTGTTTTCCCTCAAAAGCCGATTTTTAAACCAACTCTTATTGTCATTTTGATAATAAAGCTCTGCTATCATTACTTGCTGACCAGACATTTTATTGCAGATTAGGACACCAGACCTAGATTTATGGTCCATCTCCCTTTGAGCCTTACATTTACTTGGGAAAGTCCCATGTCCTTCACTGGACTTTTGAAAAGCCTGACTAAAAAATTGATTATAACAATTATGGTTAATCATCAAATAGGAACCGTCACGCGACCGTCATATTCTGGCAGCATATCGTGTTGGGATGATCATTTAAGAAATTGGAAAGAGGGGTGATCAATGGATAAATGCCCTCTCTCACCTTTCAGGCGGCTGTAGTCACTAAAAAAAGTCTGAATTTTAAAAAAAAAAGTGAACACGGAAAGAGGGATCAAATTAGCAAAAACTTAAATTGCAAATTGAACCCCCACTGAAAAACTTTCTTGTAGCTGATTTTCGAAGAATGGAAAACTAAAAACAGTTTGTTTTTTCTAGGCATAAGGAGACTGTTGAGATTTCCATACCTGTGGTCCCACCAGTGTGGTGTGTACGTGTGATACATACATACATACATACATACATAGCCAGCCAGACTGACCAAATTATAAATCGAAGAATTTAAAGAATATTCAAAACGCTTTATCTAAAGATTTCGACCAAAACAGTTGATATTTTTTACAATTTTTCTTCATATTTTATGGTTGCATTTAATCTCTTACGATGTTCTTGGTGAACATTCGCACCGATGCAACGTGAAATCAGAATAAAACTCAGTTTTTATTTAGATTTCATACAGCTCGTTTTTATAGTTGGAGAGTGTGTCGATGTAGATAGAAATCCGCAAAAAGATGAGGATATCTGGTCAATAATTAATGAAATTAATCATTAAAAATCGTCCGTCTCGCAAGAAATCTGCACCCCAAAAATATATGTTTCGTCAGGGTGTGGGCCTGTCTGAGGTTTGATGGAAAAAATAGGTATTGCCAATGCAGCAAGCTTCCCTTCCCAATGCACCAATTTTGACCAAGGGAGGAGCAAGGGCCGATACATTTTGGCAATAATATCGTCGTTGAAGAAAGTGTCAGGCGGCCCCAGGGACTTCAGCTCCTGTTTTTGAATTCAGAGTTTTCTTTCCTAAACAGGTTGCTTCTCAAGGCCACAGAGCACAGTCTGCCCTACTATTTACCCATAGCTGGGGGATGCATAGCTTCATAACTTTGCCAAGGCCATTTGTGTGAAGTGAATGTAAACACCTTCGACTGGAATTTGAACTATGCTCATTGATTCTATTGTCCACGCCGTAAACCGTTACGCCTTTTCAAAGGAGTAAAAAGTGTGATATGTACTTTTGATATGAGAAAAGAGTAGAACTCACCATTGTTGTGTACACCGTTGCTATCATACTGACTGTGAGGATCGTTGCCCATTCCGGAATATTGGTCACTAAATCCGAAAAAGTGTTACATTAGTTTGTCTTTTTAAAAAAAATATTTACCAATGCTTAAGATTAAAGACTTCGGTACAGGGCTATAGCAATGCACCCTATGATTTTGCTACCAGTATCTACCTCACCCAACGAAGTTGACAAGGTATATGTATTTGATCATGTACGTCTTTCCATCTATCAGTCTATCCATCCACACGATATCTCCAAAAGTTCTCCATAAATTTAAATGTAATTTGTGGAAGGGTGACAGTGTGACAAGGAAAATATTTATTGAAATTTGGGTTGGATCCAGGATTTTTTTCGATTGTGAGACATCTTCCCTGGATTTTTCTTACATTTATATACACACTTATATCTGTCCTCATGGTTATTCAAGAAGTTTTAGATTACTTTCAATGAAGTTTCGTGGAGAAATGGGCAATGTTGTATAGAAAGAGGAACTAAATTTTCGAGCGGATCCATTAACTCCTTACGACATAGTCGTATGTCCACACCCATAATACCCCCACCCCCTAACTGCTTGTTTGTCAACGCAATATCCTCAAAAGTTCTCAATAAATCTAAATTACATTTTGTAGAAAAGTGACCCTTTGAAGAAGTGATAGAATTTTGGTGGATCCATTGACAATGACTGTCCCAGTCAATAGCGTTCGGAGAGCTACGGTTATGGTGCTTCTTAGTTCACGTAGTTTAAATGGTCACCAGTTGGTTTTTTAGTGTTTAATATGATAATTTGATTATACTTACAAAATATTATGATTTAGATAGATATATAGATAGATACTAACCTTTGGTGAATACTTTGAAGGGACGAGGGTACCATGGCATAGGTAGGCTATCTAATTTATTTTTAAATAACTAGATTCTTTCCAGAGAAAATCCTCATACACACACACACACACACACACACATATATATATATATATATATATATATATATGTGTGTGTGTGTGTGTGTGTGACAACACATTTTTTCCATTTCTCTTATCAGATTTCCGCCTAGTCTGTAAAATTGATATTAATCGATTGTTCAATGAGAAATGTTTTGACACTCAAGCTCCACATTTATCTCACTTATAATGGCAACAACACCAATGTTACAACAAAGCTGCAGGGTTTAGTGTAAGCGATTTCTTTTTGATGGCTGAATCTTGCAAGAGCAAAGGTTTTACAAGATCAAGAAACCTTTGTGAAGTCAGGGCAAGAATTAGTGATTGTTGTCCAAACGTCCAACTCGGAATGCCAACTGATGTCAGGAAAAGTTGGCAAGAAGTTTACCAATTAATTGATTCTTATTTGAATTTCACAAAACTTAAATGACAATTCTTTTCTTTAGTTTATATGTACCGATTTATAAAATTTGTCTTTTTGATTTGAAAGAAAAGTTTATAATGACTTTTGAAACAATTAATAAATATATATTACATACCGACTTGTAAAGCTGTTGACGGAGCGTAACTAGCAACCCCAATGTAGAGCACCTGTCAAAAAGAAGTTTTTAAAGGTGAAAGAATTTATGTAGGTAAATAAGTGATCAAATAATTCTTATCAAGAATTCGGAAATAAACAAATGCTATTAGGTGAACGAATTGCACTATTGACATTTTCTTTGCTTCAATCAAAACTTTTCGTTTGGTCACCTGCCTTTTTTTGAAAAGGACATCTGGTGAGATGTCTTACCAGGTCTCACATTCCCAAGAAGGCTGACAGGACAATGATAAACCATCATATCATAAACCAGGCCTGCACGACGGTTGATGGAGACTGAATGGCTCTGCTAGGGAGTAGGGGAACCAACGCATCATTGTTCAATCTAATGTAACCTCAATAGGATACGATTGGTTCCTTGTTATATTTTTTTCCTGGGCCACGCCGGGTAGCCTAGCCAATACACACACACACACACACACACACACACACACACACACACACATATATATATATATATATATATATATATATATATATATATATATATATATATATATATATATATTAGTATGAGGTGCCTATCATTTATACAGAATTTCGAGTCGGCGCCCATACCATTCGTACTATCGGTCGCAGGTTCGATTCCTGCAGCAGCCCGATTTTCTTGAAATTTTATTCTATTTACGTTGTTCAGACCAAGCGATGCATCAATCGTGTAATGATCATATCAGATAAGTGTTTCTAAATAATGTAACGCAATTTATATATATATATATATATATATATATATATATATATATATATATATATATATAATGTTGCAGAGGAACTAAAACCATCGAAAGTGAATACAATTCTGCAGACCACCATTATTTATCATGTTTAGAAATAGTAGAAAAATACTATGTAAATTTTTTGTGTAAAAAATATTTTGCAGCTATTTTTTTTTCATTATGATCATTTAAGAATTTTATCAAATTATTGATAAATGTATTAATGATTTGATTAAAAAAAGCGGAGAATAATATGAAATTTCAATATAAGAAAGAATGGGCCCTACTAGTCGATAAATGTTTTTTTTTTACGAATTCTGCGGTGCCTGTCATTTTTACAGAATTTTGGTTATTTTTGTTCTTATTACAGACGTTACTATTATTTATATACGGTAGGTGGTAACTGACTATCTTTCTTAGTCTGATTGCTATCAGACAAAGAAAGACTGCTGTCTTTCTGACGACTATCTTCCTTTGTTGTTACCTTATTCAACACCTCTTCAACATGCTATGTTTGCCTATCAAAGTCATCCGTATTTATCAGCAGCCAGCTAATACCCAACTCACCTTGTGGTATTGGAAGGTTTAAAATTCTTTAATTTACCTAAGATTAAAAATGACCTTTGAACTTCCGTTTCCGACGGATAATTGCATTTTCACTATATTTCCAGAAATATTTAAATACGTAAACAATATTTCTGCATACTCCTGTCAATATTTGATTAGATCTACAAATTCTATTTGATTCAAATTTCTTAATAATTTTTAAACATCGAGATCCTTATCTCTATTGACACATTAATAAAAACTTTAAAAATGTCGGAATTTTAGTCAAATTACGCAACCACGGAGTGAAATCGCTTTGAAATCCTCTGTAAGAACGCAAAATAGTTTTTTTTTACGACTAACTTTATGAGTCTATTAATGTTGGCATTGTTGCAAAGTACTGCAAGACACCACACACAAAACATTTTTATGCCAATCAGTATTTGTCTCTTAAAACCGGCCCAGCCTAAGCAATATGAAACATCTTTCAATGAACAAAAGTCCCAACCGTGATTTATCGAAACATGAATTGAAATAGACGATAAAAGTTCGTTTCGGTTCTATTGAGTCATAGAAGCGACAACAGTTGGAAATTCGTCACTATTCAATGGGCAAATTGGCCAAATTGAATGCATTTCTTATGGTATCCGTCTGGATATATCGAAAAACCGTCAACTCGAGAATAGAATCTTGAAATGAAGAAAGAGAGAAGAAAAGAGAGAATAAACCGATTTCATCTCTCTCTCTCTCTCTCTCTCTCTCTCTCTCTCTCTCTCTCTCTCTCTCTCTCTCTCTCTCTCTCTTCAAGAGAGTAGGGAAGAAAGTAAAACGAAGGCAATATAAAAGTCCCCAGTTACTCACCTTATGAATGGTTGGTTATAAATAATGAAAGCATCGTCAATTGGTTCAGATTCCACAGTCTTGCAAGGTTTTCATTTTTGAAGACCTTTATTATATTTCTGAATAGGATTGTGTGTGCGTGATGTCAAATGGATATGATCAAATTTGAATAAAGCAGATGATAGAGGCTTTCATTTTTTGGTACGTTTACGGAATCACAAATTTGTAAAAAAAAACTTTGGCCAGAGAATCTTTATGAGGATGTATTTTTTCCATAGATGAAATAAATAAGATATATCATTCCATTATCTATTTATTTAAATCATTGTTTATTTTGTTAATATAAATTTCAAAATTTGAAATGTTAATTTTTGTGTTAGGAAAATCCCTTATTTTATGAACAAAGAGAGAGGGTAGAAAACAGGTTAGGTAGTTTATTGAAAGAAGAGAGAGGGTAATTTAGTTGGTTTAATAAGAGGTTAAGGGGAGAGGAAAGGAGGGAAAGTTTGGTAGTTTACTGAGGCGATAGGAAGAGAGATGGAGGAAAGCACGGTAGTTTAGTAAAAGGGTAGAAGGAGAGGGGGCAGAAAAGGAGGGTAGGGGTAGGAAAATCTTAGCGCATGAAATTAATCAATGATTACATAACGATCAAACAGAGGGTGAGAAAAAATCAGTGGAATGCGATAATGAATAATCTTAATAGTCATCATCCGTTGAGGTGCAGTTAGTTGATATTTATTCTTAGTTTAGTTCAACACAAGATTAGATGAGAAAAACACCGATCTCCCAAGTTGGTGGGACATGGGTTTGTCTGTTTAGGAACTCCTTAGAACCTGAACAGTCATGAAAAGAGAATAAACATACAGGACAAGTGAAGAAATGAAGCTATCCACACAACAGCATTGGTGAAATAAACAAGAATACTGTTGAGTGCTAGAGTACTGAGGAAACTTATAGTCACTTTACCACATTGAACACTGCTAGATATTATCAGGTTGATTATAATGACATAATTCATCGAATAATAAGTATATGTTCCACTATATTTTATTGTATGCTCTCTGACAGATGCTGTTACATTTGTTGTATATCTTCATCATCATCACCTGCAGCAGCATCTTTTAGCGTCCGCCATTGAAGATAGACCTTCTCCAACATTCGACAGACTTCTATATCATGGTTGTTGCTGAGCCGGTACTGAATTCGTCTTGGTCGTCACGAAATTGTGGCCGACAAAAAGTATTCTGTCAGCCCCAATTTCGCATATGATCTCTCTGGATTCATGTTGTGAGTCATGATGCCCAGCATTTATCTATTAGTCTTGCAAAATGATCAGCTCATTACTATTTGAGTTTTCTAATGTTTTTATTTCTCGAATTCCTGTCTTTTGATCTCTCCATGTGAGGATGAGTATGGTTTTCTCCTGTGCATTGTTGCATGGTTCTCATTTTGAGGGTTAGGCTTTTGGTTAAATTCTTTGTTTCAGCTCCATAGGTGACTATCAGGAGAATGTCATGGTTGTAGACCCTTCTTACGAACACATAGAACATCGCTTGAAATCAGTCGTTCGCAATGCGCTAATGATGGTCACTAACCGAGCAAAATGAAATATGTTTTACTAACCTGTTGAATAATAGAAATCATGGACCCGGTTATTTCTGCTGCTTTGGACTGAAACCTTTGTCCCAAGTACTGCAAGAGAAAATCGCATTTCACATATAGTTACGAAAATAGAAAATTAGGTAAATAATTAAAGTCAAAGAAAAAGTTTTAAACAAAAAACAAATCAATGATGCTTTTTGGTAGTTCTTGTCCAGATTTGTTTTATGCGTTTTACGGGGAAAACAATGGAATCAGAATAGACGACGAATACTCAAGTAACCTCAGATTTGCTGAGGACATCGTTCTTTCTGCTGAGAACCTACAAGATCTCAAAATATGCTAGATAAGCTAAATGAAGAAAGCAAGAAAGTTGACCTCAATATGAACTTCAGGGAAATAAATTGCATGTGTAACAAACATATTGAGGACAAGGAAACAAGGATCAAAACTGAAAACACACAGTTGAAGAAAGAAGATCACAGCATGTATTTGAGACTCTGAATCTCTATTAAATCCCCACCAAAAGAAGAGATCAAGTGACGAATCAAACTAAGTTGGCAAGCTTCCGGCAGAGCAAGTTCAACTTTCAAGACAAGACGATCCCACATCTTAAAAAGAAGGATCTACAAACTTTGCTTCATCCCGATAGTCAACTATGGAGCTGAAATATAGAATTTACCCAAAAGATTGATCTAAGAACCATGCAACGTGCAAAGAAATAAATCATGTTAACAACATTTTGAACCCCCTCCCTAAAAAGTTTCTTTTAGGGGGTACAATTTACAATGCAAATTGATACTGAATTGATCCTTTATTTTGTGTCATGTAATGTTCACGCTTGTTTTTCGAAAACCTTTCATTGATACAACAAAAGGTGAGAGACGTAGGTTCTTCATTGGTCACCAATTTTTCTAATTTTTTATTGATCACCCACAACACAGCAATCCGCCAAAAGACGTTTTTACGTGGTTGTTTTTATTGGGTGAGTAATCGGACTTTTTTGGTGGGGAGGTCAAATCGACGTAACGTTTATTCACGTTTATTTGTTTCCCATTTTGCATCTCTTACACATTTTTTCGCTTTTCTTATTGAACAAAATTCATAATTTTGGAATATAAAAGCATCTCTAGCACCGACTACCATCACTGACTGACATACCGATGTGTTACTTACGACACTTGCTCAGCGTTGCAAATTTGGATGTTCCCCAGTTATGTCTCTTGCTTAGTGTTGCCAATTTAGATTTTTTTTCAGCTAGAACTAGATTTTTTCATCTAAAACTAGATTTTTTTTCATCTAAAACAAGATCTTTTGATCACGTCTGGATGTCAGAAATGTTTTTTTTTTTCAAAGAGAAGTAATTGATTTATTGTAATAGATTAAATAAAATGTTTAATAAATCAAGCAATATTTTGAAAAAAATCAATGTTCGACATTGAGGTCACATTCTAGTTTTTATATGTAATATATTTCCTATATGAAGAAAATCAAAATGTTTCTAAATGTTTCAAGATGATTTTAAGTGAATTTTAAGTGTGAACATGAAAATGATGATGGCAACATTGTCCTTGCTATCTTCAAACAAGAAAAGAACTAACGTATCTATGGTCTGACATTCAGGCTTGTTTGGTTTGTGCTATGAATCGTTAATGGTCAGTGTACAGAGATTTATATTTCAGCCGTTTCTGAGATTTTGTTGCTTTGATTTATACAAAAAGAAAATGTCTTGGGAAAATGCATCTAAAAAACTGATGGACTTCCATAAATTTGATTCATGGAAATATTATTGCTCTTCCTCAGTTTATTGGCAACTATAAAAATGGACCTAGCACCCAACACACGACACGCCTCACCGTCTTTTAGGCCTTCACTTATCAAAGACTGACCCATGACATTCCTTCCCCTTCGAGTCCGGCTGCTGCGACCGAGCTGACCCGAAGATAGAGCTAGGGCTACCAAGGAGAAAAAAAAAATTGGATGTCAACAAAAATGTATTCATAGTTTTGTGGAGCGTTGCTAATAATTAAAGAGCTACTTGTAGAACTGACCCTTTGGAAGGGTGAGATTTATGCCTTGAGTATATATATATATATATATATATATATATATATATATATATATATATATATGTGTGTGTGTGTGTGTGTGTGTGTGTGTGTGTGTGTGTGTGTGTGTGTGTGTGTGTATGTGTACACAAGTAGGATACCCCAGTGTCGCCTCGGAAAAGGTGGTTTAAGGTTGGAATAAATCAAATTTTTTTATCAAAGTAGAGAAAATATTTGTAGAAGTGACTTTTTTCAATCGATAAGGCGTAGTTACTTCTTGGAAAATGACCACTGAAAGATTCTTTGGTTTTTCAATTAATATGAGTTCGATGTCTTATTTTTATATATTTTTCTATTGAAATATCCGGCTAAAAAGCAGTGACTCAAATGTAAGTGACAATGCTGGCTCACATGTTACTAATTTTTTTTCTTGTTTGAAATCTAATTTTTCACGTATTTATTTCTTCAAAATGTCAAAGTAAAAATCTTGAAAATACCCATCACGTTTTTGTTAACTTCAAAAATTCATCTTTTTTAGCGTACACTTGTTGCTTGTTCGTAAACTAAATCAAAACTGCCCTGAGAAAGAAGAATTAGATTCCTTGCGGACAAGGGTTTTGTGTGTCCTCTTACTAATACTGATGATTATAATACTATTGTTTCATTGGTGAAAAACGATACCACCCGTATAAAATGAATTGTATTGTAACAAAATTGTGTGCTTATTGTAAATAGAACTATTAAAGAGAACCTTAATATAGAAATAATTTTTCGAATGTTATGAATCAGAAATTGGCTGGAAAATGACCTCGAATGACCATAGGCTGTGTAGGATATATATATATATATATATATATATATATATATATATATATATATATATATATATATATATATATATGTGTGTGTGTGTGTGTGTGTGTGTGTGTGTATATATATGTATGTATGTATGTATGTATATATATATATATATGTGTGTGTGTGTGTATGTATATGTATGTATGCATATATATATATATATATATATATATATATATATATATATATATATATATATATATATATATTCAATTTTTAACACAGGAGATAGAGCTGTTAATATATCGGAAATAATGATTACAATGACGTGTACCCAATGAACCTTGTGCCTCTTGAATTCGTCAGCAACCGGTCGAGAATCCACTGGAACAACGTACGACCGCTTACTGACGAGTACAAGAGACACGAAATGTTTACATTCACCGAATACATGTCCTTGTAATTATTATTATATATCTTCAAAATATTTCGACTTCACCAGTGATCATTCTCTAGCCAACCTCTGAAAATCAAATTTCATACCAGGATTCTTACACAAATATCGCTTTTCTTTTGACGATTCGTCGTTAAAACTATCACTGTTCAAGTTTGTGAGAGTTTTCATTTCTTCTTTCCCCTTTCTAATTTCATAGTGAAGCAAAGCGTCCCTGAGCCACATTTTCATTCGCAAAAATCCAAACTCGGCGAAGGGAACGTGATTCAGAAGTGAAGAAGCTAAGTCAGGTCATTTTCCAAGATAAACTTGAAAGTAATTATTCCAGTACTTGGAAGTTGTAGACGAAGTATTGTAAACTATTATTATAAATCTATTTTACTAATTAGCTACACCTGATTTTGTTGCTGATTTCTTTCATCACTATTTCAGTGAGACCATATTGGGACTGTATGTGTGTGTGTGTGTGTGTGTGTGTGTGTGTGTGTGTGTGTGTGTGTGTGTGTGTGTGTGTGTGTGTGTGTATGACGTTCCCAGTGTTTGATATACATAGAAGTGCTAGGTACGGATAGGGTCAGATAAGTTTGAAACATTAGTTATATGCTGGCGTCAGTCAAGATTGTAGAGAATAAGAGTACATGTACATTGAGGTGTGTTATTCTGTAGGTCTGTAGGTGTTTTACGGTGTTTATGGTCCAGGATAGAAGTAAAGTATTACGTGCAGGTATGAAGATATTGGATTGATAAGCGTAGTGGGATTCAGTATTATATATATATATATATATATACATATATATATATATATATATATATATATATATATATATATATATATATATATATATATATATATTGAGAGAGAGAGAGAGAGGGAGAGAGAGAGATGAAAATATACAATATATTTATAATATGTTGTTAGCGTTGTTCAGTTTAGTGTTGAATCCGTCACGAGAGAGATTTTCAAGATTATTAATCCTCATACATCCATTTAGTTCCAGAATTTTTGTTGCGTATCCACTCTTTACCTTTTGAGAGGGCGAGGCATGTCATTATTTCTGACACTTTGAAGGGGGGGGAAGTCTTTTTTCCTTTTTTTCCCCTCTTAAAATTTTCCATCAAAGTCTCTCTTCAGTTCTGACCCTTAAAAGGAGGAAAGGCCACCGCTCACCTCAGAACCCTGAAATAATTATATATGAGATAGGATGATGAGTATATGGATGGAAGGTTTGTTTTTGTTTTTTTATCCTTCCCCCGGGTAGTGCTGAACTGGCCAAAAAATAAATCACTGGCACATTGTCAAAGAGATAAGGATCTAGAGTCCATCTATGGAAGTAATAAATCCTTACTACCCTCAGGTTGCCGGTCAAAAAGTCAAATTTAAACTTTTTTAACAACGTAAACACACGGTTCCTCTCTGTGGGTCGCGATCTTTTTCTGACTCCCGCCCTCTCTCTCTCTCTCTCTCTCTCTCTCTCTCTCTCTCTCTCTCTCTCTCTCTCTCTCTCTCTCTCTCTCTCTCTCTCTCTCTCTCTCTCTCTCTCTCTCTCTCTCTCTCTCTCTCTCTCTCTCAAAAGAGTTTGCAAGTATAAAACTTCCAATTTCTGTGGATTCTTATTAATTTGAAAAGAAAAATAAAATATAATGGAGCGGTATGATCAAACATGAACTACCCATTGGCCTAATCCTAAAATATCAATATAAAATCGATAGGAACTGTAAGTTATTCCCTCACGCAATAAAGCTCGGCCCTAAAGACTCAAAGAGACTCAAAGACTTAGACTCAAAGATACCAAGGTTGACCAACTTAGCTTACTTCCTATCTCAATACTTTGATACATCCGAATCGACAACGTGAATAACATAGCTATACTAAAGAAAATCTATGTACCATATTCCATACCTTTTACCCCTTCAATCCCTTCTATCCTTTATAGTGCTGCAAACACCCATGTCTGCCTACCTACCAGGAGCAGATAGGATGGGTGTTGAGATCCGGTGGAGCTCTAAGGCCATTCTGAATGACTGCAGCAATGGCCAATCCATCAGACCATTTTCAACACGTAATGGGTTAGCGCGGCAGGGCATGGCCAAGCACTCCCCAGGGTTTTCACAATGAAAATTATACCGAACGTTCCTGCTAGGGCACAGGTCCCAAAAGGCCCAACCACATTACTTGCCTAGGGTGGGAATGATGAGTTCCAACAGCAACCACCCAAACAAAACCCAAAATCCATCACTAGAAGAACCTATACCTACAATGTCAGAACATTCTCAACAGACTTGTACCTGACGAGAAAATGATATCAAAAACATAAAATGGGACATCATCAGTATCAGCGAAATGACCGAGAGAAAAACTAATAGAACTAAAGAGCAAACATTGTCTTTACAGCTATGGAGCAGAGAAAATAAAGGAAATTGGAGTAAGCAATCTTATCAATAAAGACCTCAAAGACAACGTGGCAGGCTTCAAAGATGTCCCAGACCATATAACCAGCACCACCATACGACTCTCAAAGAGGTACAAACTGAATATCATCCAAGGCTATGTTCTCACTTCCTATTCGACCAAAGAAGAAATAGACAACTTCTCTGATGACTTGAACTCCCTACTGCCCTTTTCGCATAGAACCTACACGACCTCCAACTAATACTAGATGAAGTAAATGAAGAAAGCAAGAAAGTATACACATACATGAACACAAGCAAAACAAAGGTCATGTGCAACAATCACGTCGGAAATGAGAACACAACGATCAAAATTGAAGATGCAAAACTGGAGAAAGTAGACCACTACATCTACCTTGGAAAACAAATCTCCATGAGACCAACAAAAAAGAAGAAATCAAGCAAAGAATTACTCTAGAATGACAAACCTTTTGTAGAGCAAGCTAAACTTTCAAAAACAAGAAGGGTATACAATCAATGCATCCCCCCGAAAGTCACTTATGGAACTGAAATATGGAACCTAACCAAGAGAAACGCCTGCAAACTGAGAAGTATGCAACGTGCACATGAAAAAATTATGCTCGACCTCACTGTATATCAGGGAGAAAACAGGAGTCTGAGACATCATATAATCCATGAGAAAACTCAAATGGCAATGGGCTGGTCATGTTGCAAGTATGATAGACAACCGATGGACATGACGACTTTCAACATGGATCCTCAGAGATCACATGCATAACCGAGGCTGGCAGAATACAAAATGTAGAGACGTACCACTGACGCCTACAATAGAGAGGTGTGGCGAATCCTGGCAACGACGGACGATAAAAGACTGATGATGAGGATGATGATGATGATATGGATGGAAAGTAAGGTTTGGCATAATACTTACATTGTTAATAGAACTCACTTTCAAAACTTATTTTTTTCAAAATATTTTATTTCAAAACCTTCTATGTTCATAAAGTACGCATACCATATTTGGTTGGGCTGTGCCCATGAGTAGGCATTTTATAGCGTGACAGACAAACATCTCATTTAAAGATAAGAGATTATCAATAAATGTTTCAATGTATATAATTAACTCATGATATTTGCAAGCAATTTAATCAGGACCATACTTATGCAAAATTATAAGATAAATCAGTTCGACTATTGCTCTGTTCCTTTTTAAGGGAAATTTGTGCTGGGTGACGAGTAGGAATCGCATTGTGTGTGTGTGTGTGTGTGTGTGTGTGTGTGTGTGTGTGTGTGTGCGCACTATATCATACTGATTGATACTAAATATCGATTGTTTAAATTACAAAGCATTATTGGAATAGGCTTCTTGGCAGTCATGAAAATTTCTTTTGACCATCGTTTCTCTTATTTTTACCACAACAGAAAGTATTACCAGTGAGATATTCCCGGGAAGTCTGATTCTGCATCAGGATATTTTCTTATTTGACCTATTTTTAATCCTGCTGAATTTATTCATTATTCAATTTGTTTTTGGAAAGTCCAACTTTTTTAGATATATGACAGCCGCCCTTTGGTATTTGGTGCCCTAGATCACTGCCCACCTTGCCAGTACCCAGGGCCGATTGCGGCGATGAAAGAATCAACTTCTTTAGAGTCAACTTTTGCACTTTGACTTGGTTTGTTTAAAGGAAGATAGTTTACATCAGTTGTTACTTTGAAACAAACAGTCTGAGTTGCTCTCTCATCATATACACGAATACAAAGGTGAAATTTGTGTTTAGATAGGTGTTTCTCTTACTGTATCCTACGACCAAGTAGAGTACCGAAACTATCTCCCAAGAGTGAGGCGTAAATTAATCCAAATACATAAACATGTATTTCGATCCTTGAACGTGTCTAGTACGGGTATTATGTCTGTCCCGCCTCCGACATGGAGAGGTTTTATCACTAAATTTTGCAAAATCTCAACTCAACTTTTTGGCAACAGATGAAAAGTAAAAAGGGTAATGGATATATATATATATATATATATATATATATATATATATATATATATATATATATATATATATATATGTATGTATGTATATATATATATATAGAGAGAGAGAGAGAGAGAGAAAGAGAGAGAGAGGGGGGGAGACTCTGGCGTGGAGCACTCTGGTAGATGGGGAATCATGCGTAAATTAATTTGGTTCCACTGACCGTCCAGTACTGCGTAAGGCAGGGATGGACCATCTGGGTCTGAAGCGAAGGTTTCGACCCTGCGTAGCGGTACTGGAAGGGATGTTGGATAGTCTATATCCATACTGAAGAGATGTAATACAATAAGACAGCTGTCTTTGGAAGACACAATTATTAATCATTATATATATATATTTATATATATATATATATATATATATATATATATATATATATATATATATATATATATATATATATGCTTATATGAAAGTTTTATAGACTGATTAATGAAATGTTTTTGTCTGATTCATTTCATTTTTATCGTTGATTTGACGTATAGGTCAATCATATTTTTTAGTGTGCCGCCATAATCAAGTATGAGAATCACTGGTTTAAATGAACACAGAGACGGAAATGTTTATGAAACTAATCAAAAACAGAAATTAACGCCTAAGCGTCAACATAGACTAGTGGCTAAACAAGAAGAAATTCCTTTTCACAAGTTTACAAGCCCTTATTGTATTCTTTGTGGGTGACTTTTTTTCTTTATCTCGGTTTATCCTGATTCAGTTGACAGAACCAACAAAAAAAAGAGCCAATAACTTGCGCGAAAACAGAAAATTAACATGCATTCATTTAAACTAGTTCACGAGTCTTGACGATTAAGACGTTGTCATTATTTTCGCATATACAGCACTGCTTAGAAGCATGTGAGATTCAACCCAACCAATGGAATCAGTCTAGTCAACTCTCTCTCTCTCTCTCTCTCTCTCTCTCTCTCTCTCTCTCTCTCTCTCTCTCTCTCTCTCTCTCTCTGACATGTAAGTTTTTGGCTTTATCGATCGCTGCTCAAGTTTGAAAAAAGTAATTCGATCAAATTTTTTCAATTTTTTCAATTTTTCAAAATATCAAACTGAATCATTATCAGAGGCGGACTGAGTGGGAATAAACATCCCATTTGATTTCTTGTCGTACAAGCCTCAAAGGCGACAATGTTAATGCATCCTTGTATGTAAGCTTTTTTCTTTACAAAGTTTGTTCCCCTGACCTTGAAAGGACTTCATTCGATATGAAAGAACAGGAGAGTTAAACTAAAGAGATTAAAGTCATTGAAGTTAGCAAAGCCAGCTAAGATATTCTATATCTAAATTTAGATATTTTCTGTTGCGTTTCGATCATTTTTAGATACGTTTTGCATAAGTTGAGATATTTTTCAATGGGTCAAATATTTTTTCTCCGGGTAGAATGATATTCAAGATAGCACAACTGTATTTCGATTGCATCGTTAATATAATGAATTTAATACAATCATTATTTGATAAGATTTTTATATTATTTGTAATATTTTGATTTAACAAGCAGGAAATTTGAGCCTAATCATCTGTTGGGTATTTTAGATATGTTTTCAATATTTATTTTTTGGATTGATCAAAACAAATGTATTTTGAGTGAGTCGACTTTCCCATTAATTTGACTTTTTATGAAGTTTTATATGCTGCTTATAAGTATTTGAACAAACATGGATTTGCTGCTTTAGTTTTGAAAATTAAAATCAGGAACATTATGTAAGAAGAACCAGATTGTATTGCAATCATTACATGAAAACGAGACATATTTTGGGGTTCTGGGGGCTAAATTCCTTGAAATTATTTTTTTATAGAAATAGATTGTTAAATGAATCAATGTATTTTTCTATCCCACTAAAATCTTTCCCTAAATCGATCCATGAAATTGGAAG
>OY735235.1:28255455-28457955 GCA_963457665.1 Thysanoteuthis rhombus
TCTTCATCTTATGTGAAGAATTTTACCATATATTTCACGAAAACAAAACATGGACGACATAATACCACCCAACACTACCCAGACTTTACGGCCTACCCCCCACCCACCATCCAAAAAATCCTTTACAACCCATCAATTTAGGAAAAGGCAGTGCACCCCAAAAATAGCTAGAACTTTAGCGAAAATCCTAACCCCATTTCTCGGCACAATAAGACCTTCACACCTTAAAAACTCTGGAGACCCCATAAACAAGATTTTAAAAAAAACATAGATATAAAAAGCTAACTCATGGTCAGCTTTGATGTAACGTTAATTTATACTAATATCCCAGTTGAAAAATGCCTTCACCTACTGAATAACCACCTCAAAAAAAGCCAAGTCTAAACTAGCCCCACCCACTAACAAAATCATAAAAATATGCACACTTATAACAAACCAATGCTTCTTGAGCTTCAACGGAAACTCCTGCCAATAGAAATTCGGGTTAACCGTGGAGTCCCCAATAAGCGGAGTTTTAGCTTATCTGTTTCTGGAATTTCCTGAGTCAGAACCTTTCATATATATCATACCTAAAATAGCCTCCTACTTTCGCTACATCGCTGATGCCTTGATAATATGCCCTCACTACATAGCTCTAGACAACGTGGCGGTTAGACTGACCACAGAGGAATTCACATCGGACAAAAAGTACTGAAGACTGACGAAGAAGAATACATTAAACAATCCCTCTGTTCACTCCAGTACTCATTTCATATACCAAGCAAGGAGGAAAGCATACAATATCAACTAAGCAAACATCAAACAATACAAAAAAACTAACACAACTACATGCATCATATTACCCACCAACACAACCACCATCAAACTCAGGTCCACCTGAGCAAGATGGAAATACATATTGCCTACAACACCTCATCCATAAAAAAATTTAGTAAACAAACCACCACACAAACCCCTACCACCCGAAGCCAGTGTCTATGCATTCCCGTGTAAGGGCTGCGATAAATTCTACATTTAACAGGCATCGAGACCTCTTGAGAAAGGAATATACAAGCATAAGAGAGCCCTTAGACTGGATGAAAGGACAAGTGCCCTGGTCAAACAAAGAGACATACACAAGCAAGCCCATTGCATCAAGAAAATTGACGACTCCTGGACATGCAAATGCGTCGAAGCAGTCCTTATATCCAAATGCAATACATAACACGAAGTTATGATCATTTTCAGATAGCGAGCCCTCTAAATACTTTGATTTTAAAGCAGAACCACATAGATACAACACATTACAACACCAATATACAAGCTTTTGGCTAACAATCTACAGTCAATTCTAAAAACAGTACAAGCAAACGTATACAACCTCTTTAAGAAAAGTAAAAGAAGTCTCCACCACCATCATCCAAAAAAGATTAAATGAAAATAACACACCTACTTCCAACCTATTCCACGTATACCAGCACCTATCCATTAAATGCTTGACACCATATCTCCATCCTATGATGACAAAAATCCCTTTCCCTGAGAAATGACCATTGTAGTCCTTCACGGCCTTTCTAATCTAAGACAAACCAAACACCAACAGACACAGGACCCCCCCCCCACGATCCTGCTTCTCACAAACCCATCTCAATCCTAACTAAATGTTACTCTTATCTACACAGATACCAACACCTCCCCTTCCGCTCCACCTAAACAACCAAACAACACGGAAATATTCACATTCTCTTCTCCAGCATCAATCACGAAAGCAGCATTTCTTTTTCTGAACCGTCATAATTATTTTCCCGTAAAAAAAAGGCTGCCCCCCCCCAATGAAATGCTCCGGAATACGCCCAGGGAATAAGTCAAATATGAGATGTGACACCTATCTCTTGAGTTTTTCTCTTCACCTTCCAATTGTCATTTTTATCGACATATGAATATATATAAAGAGAAAAATTTAGAGAAAGTGATACATATATACATATATTTAAAATATATGTATATATTTATAAATATGTAAATACATATGTTTATACATATAAGTATATATACTAATATATATGTATATATTTATAAATACATATATATAAATGTTTATATATATGAATATATACATACATGAAAATAAATATAGATATATAAAGAAATATATATATATATATATATATATATATGAGAATACATATGTATGCATGTATATATATATATATATATATATATATATATATACATGCATACATATGTATTTTCATATATATATATATATATATATATATATATATATATATATATATATGAAAATACATAACATATGAAAATACATAATATATATATATATATATATATATATATATATATATATATATATATATGAAAATACATATGTATGCATGTATATATATATATATATATATATATATATATATATATATATATATATACATGCATACATATGTATTTTCATATATATATATATATATATATATATAAGGGAACAATAAGCAGGGAGACAAATTCAGTGATAAAATGATATGGTGACATTATTTATGGATTTATTAATTCACAAATGAATTAATTTGTATGTTAAATATGTAAACATGTTACGTTGAGGGTTACTAAATTCAGTAGCATATGTGTATCTTTCAATGTTTAACAAATTGGGTTCCCTTAGAGAACAAATTTGATATCAAATGTTTCGCTTCAAAAGCAAAAATGGTAAATGAGGGCGCCTCTGTGGCAATAGTATTGCTTTCTGTCTGCAGAAGAATCCGTATTGGTTTGGTTGGATCTTTTGTTGGAAGTTGTCGCAGCAGTTGTGGGTATTTTATTGGTTTGGAGCAGAAGAGATTGGTATTCTTAACAATCGGTTGTCATAGATATCGGGGAGCTAGGTAATGGTTCATTGTTCGGTTATTTGGACTTAGTTAAGTATTGTTGAGGTTATCTCTAGTAGTGATCAAGGTGATGGGATATAGATTTGAGGGGGTCTTTACGTATAATCGAATATCAGTTAGGAAATGTATGTCACAGTCATTATAGATATTCTGAAATGTCAGATAGCTCTGAGTAGTACAAGTAAAATAGACCCTACCTAGGTTTCTATAGGCAGGGATATATATATATATATATATATATATATATATATATATATATATATATATATATATATATATATATATATATATATGCGAAATGATTTGAACTATAGGAAATGAGACGGACTCAGGAGTGAAAGTGTATGGAAACTAAGTTTATTAATCCGTAAATGTTTTAATTGATGGTCAAGACATATTACAGGAGGTATTCCCATCTTCATTCGCGTGTGCTCTCTGTGTGTGTTCGTGTGTGTGTATGTGTGTGTGTGTGTGTGTGTGTGTGTGTGTATGTTTGTGTGTGTGTGTGTTTGTGTGTATACCATTTGATGGCTGTAAGTTTACTGTGAAACATAAGTCCGGCATCAGGAGCTTTGTTTCGTGGGCAAAAAAAATGGGATCCCATCTGTTAGGGTCATCCAGTTGTGTGGGGCTCAGTTCAGTGTGATGAAGCCTATATATATATATATATATATATATACAAATGCATATAAAAAATATAAATGTGTATATATATTTATATATATATATATATATATATATATACATGTATATATATATATATATATATATATATATATATATATATATATATATATATATATATAAATGAGTAAACATACCAGCATTTGTAAATATCAATATGTATAAATATATATGAATTTATAGATATAAATATTTATGAATATTTATATGTGTTTTTTGTGTATATATATGTGTATGTTGTGTGTGTATGTGCTGATTAATAAGGGGGGAAAGAGAAAGAGAATATATGTACACACCCAGTGTACATTGAAATTGAAAAAGAATGTACACACACACACACACACACACACACACACATCCATGCACATATAGATTAATATATGTATTTATTTATTCATGTATACATAGAGAGTTTAAAACCTAGAGAGAAAGAAGGGAGAAAGAGTTCACGAAAGTGATAGAGAAGTATATATATATATATATATATATATATATATATATATATATATATATATATATATATATATATGTATGTATATATATATATGCTCTATTACTATACATTAAAATGTCATCCATAATTACGATTGTCGCCCCAGGATATGTGAAGCTACCGAGTTACTTGTTAGAAAAGGAAGTCACGAGATAGAAAGAGGTCACACATAGCCAACACGAAACAATAACTAGTTGATGTGAGGCAACTTTGCTAAATGTGTATAAAGCATATAATTTTGTACACATATAGCCAGTTATTTCAAAAATGTTTGGATATTGAGCCGTCATGAATTTTCAATAAATACATTGGCAGGAGACCAAATAGGATTGCCTTGATTCTCATGGACACGTCTAAAGGGGTTCATATTATCACTCAGATGTCTTTGACCAGCCCTATCTTCATAAAATGCTAGTTTTTGAATAGACACCAGCATTTGACCGCACACATGGTGGTCATCTCAAGTACTGAGTTCGGTTCTGTACTATTATGAAGTTCCCAATTCAAATTTTTCATCATAAAAAGTATACGATTTGCCATCAAGATCACCCTTATCAGATTAGTTTAGCCAACTTTATGGCAATTACGATTTCCATACCATTTATGGACGCCATTTTGAATTTTCAGTAACTTGCATGAATTATCGAACGGCATTTCCCATCATCCTCTCACTTGAGGTTCAAGATTCCATAGAATGACAATAAAACTCAGAATAAATTCGTAGTATACAATTGCATTTAACACTTTTATTCATAAATCAGCAATAAAAATATCTCAAAAGTATAAAGGTCCCCGATGGAAAATTCATTTTGGCCACCATTCGGTTTCTATCAATTTCCGTACTTTTATAAAACTTAAACAAAAATAAGATTCTAAAGTTTTCGTATCTCTCCAACCTTCATACAGAATTTAATTGAAATTTTTTTTTTAACAGACTTTTTTTTCTTAATTCTGAGAGTTTCTCCAACGTATTAATTCAATTTCAGCAAAATCAATCAAAATTTTCAAGATATACACCGATTGGAACCAAAAACATGTTTGTTTTTTTTTTATAAAACGTAAAATAATTATTGGATCACCCACATATCACCATACCAAAGTTTTCTTGCATTCAAAAACCTACATAATAAATTTCATTGAAATATCTCCAAAATATAATGAGTTATTCAATCTTAAATCAAAGAAGTTATTCAATTCTAAATAAGATATAAAACATAAACCAACAATCGGATCGACAATAACTATTTTTGACTCCCGGAGACTTCCCTAACATAATAACCAAATTTCTGTTAAATCTGTCAAGGATTGAAAATTTTTTCTCAACTGGAACAAAAAACGTAAACAAACAATCGAATCGCCAATAACACTCTACATCAAAGCCTTAATACTTCCTCACGAACTTCATACAAAATTCCGTTGAAATATATTCGAAATCAAAGGTGTTATTCAATTTTGAATTGAAGAACTTACTCACTTTTAAATCGCAGTCGACACCATTTTTTTAATTCATTAATGAATCTTAGTAATGAGAAAATGATTTGAATACTTTACTTGAACAAGAAAATGGCTGCCATGGGTGGCTTATTAAAAATTCATAATGGCTCAATATCCGATTTCATTTCAATGCCTTCAGCTATGAGTGTGTCGAAGTATTTGCTTTAATCACAAAATGTTCCATTGTTACATTTTAGGTAAGCTGTCCCACAATGAACAACTTATTGCAATTACAATTTTCATACCAGTCATGGCTGCCATATTGAATTTTCAATGATTGACATGGATCATCCAACCAGCTATTTTTCAAAACATTTTATGGTGAATGAATTAAACTAATTATGTCCACACCATCATACAATATCCATCGTTGATAAGAAAGTTAAATTTTGAAAAATGTCTGCCATTGGTGACACATTCGATACTCATGAAGGTTCAACATCGATTATCATTTTTTTTTTTGAATACTTTTAGGTATAAGTGTACCAAATTATATGCTTGTATTACAAGATGCGCAATTGGCTTGAAATGATCAGCCAAGCTGTCCAACTACTGAACTTTACGTGATTCGCGTGAATTACGCTCTACTGGTAAATGCCTGTTACTTTGCTAGCCGTAATCCTAAAGCTGTGTCTTTTGTTTGTTTATGATACAATTTCAAAGGTTAACACAAGGTATTGTTAACAAAAATTCTTCTATTCATTTTGCACAAGAATAAAAAATGGCTTAAACGTACACCAGTTGACCTTGGGCATATTTGGCATTAGTTTGCATGAAGTGGGTTTGGGTCAAAATTCTGAATGGAGAAAAATCTTAATTGAAAACCATTTTCTTCCATTGTATAGGAACGGAGTTAATTATTTAGTTCAATATTTATTGCGAAATGATAATCCTGAATGAGGTGGGAAGAAGTTTCTTACCGAAAAGAATATTTCTACTGATTTTTTGCGAAGTGATCTTCTCATGAAAAGATTCAGTAATCAATGAGTAAATGAACGAATGAAAAATCTATATCCTAATAAGCAACCCATTTGACTCTCATGTCATTTAGGATCAACAACTGTAGCAAACGGGAAACAACTCAACAAAGTTAGAAACCGTCGACCAAAACTTTCTTCGGTTTTCAAGTCACTCTGGGAGGATATGTATGTACGTGTACAAGTCACACCCCCGGAGCAAGAAAGCGAGGAGAAAAGGAACATTTACTCCAACGAATGGATACCGTTGCTTTTTTTTTTAAATCCCTCCTAAATAGTTTTTTCTTTTTTTCTTTTTTTTTTTTTTGTAGGGAGTTTATGCTAAATTGGACAGGCAGCGTTTATGCTATTTATTTTCAATTCAGATTTTTTTCTGTGATCACTGCCCAATAATAGGCGAGAGAAGTAGCTTATTTATTGATCATCTCTTTTTCAAATTTTTTTTATTCATCACTCTTATCACGGCATAATGCTAAAAGGCAGGTCATCCGTCGGTTTCTTTTGAGTGACGAACCAGACCTGTTTCACTGTTCAAATCCCAAATCGATTTACCCCTTGATTAATCGATTTATTGATGAAAAGATTACTTCATAAAAAAAGGAAATATTTTAACGTGTTAACCCCTTTATCGAAATTTAATCAAGTGTAATAAATATAAGACCAAACAATTAATTCTGTTCCTTTATAATTGAATTTATAGTTTCTCTCGATTTGGTATCATGATCCACTTGATGCAATCCCAAGGTCAACCAATGAACATCAAAAATTTTCAGTTGTTTGAGTTTGATACACAATAAATAGGAGAATTTTGGTGAACGATACCCTACGTTAACCGTCGAAAGTGATATGCGATCAAAATGACACTTAGTTAGATGTCCCTCACATGCGAGCCTGCGAAAATCCAGGATTTAGGATCATGATTTTCGAAGCAGGCAAAATTGGTGTAATACAGTCATCCGTTCTAATTAACACCCCAAGTATGGCCTTACGTAAGACTGGGCTATGCTTATCAGATGATCATAAATGTAACAGGTCTGGTTAGTCAATTAATAGCAAACATGATGTGAACAACGTCCTTTGGTAGCATTTCGTGTTAGGGGTGATCATTTTTTTTAAATTGGAAAGGGATAATCAATTGATAATTTACTTCCCTTCTCCTTTTATCGGCGTTGATCCCCAAGAAGTTTAAAATTTCAAAAACGATACAGGGCAAAAACTTATGGATTAATTTAGCATAAACTTGTATTTTAAATTGAACCGCAACTGAAAATGTTGGAGGATGAAAAAAAAATAGAAAATGAAAACAAGCAAAAAGCTGTTTGTAAACATAAGGTGAGAAGGCTTAAATGATCTGCCTTCTAGATCTATGGGTGCAGCTTCTACGTGCAACACACACACATACACACAAACACACACACACACACACACACACACACACACACACATATATATATATATATATATATATATATATATATATATATATATATAATGGGGTAAGGATTCACTACTACTGATGTTACTACCCTGTTTTGTTGCCAGCCAAACAGAATGACTTAATACTGAAGAAATCTGTGTTGACAGTTTTGATTGACAGTTTCTAATAATGGCGTTCTTGTGTAACCAGTCGAAATGAATGAATTGCTGTGAAAAAAAATAAATGGATAAATGGAAATCAGATAGGGTTCAATCTTGTTTTTCATACCAGCTTCACTTTAGATTGTCAGAAAAAAAGAGGAACAAATGTTAATATAAGGTGGTGTGTATAGGTGTTGTGGTTCTGTTTCAAACTGTCCCTCTTTCTAAGTTTTGTTAAATTTCAATTTCATCTTAAAGTTGAAATAAAAACGTCTCTTTGTCACTTTTTCTCTTTTTTTTTCTTTAACGATCTCTAAAATCAAAGGGAAAATATTGAAAATATATATAGATAAGCCTATAGGTTAATTAAAACGATTGTGTTGTACCTAGAAATTAATTCTATTATAAGCTAAAGAAGTAACAAGTAACAATGTAAAGTAAACCGTTAAAAAACATATAAGCAAAAAATGATGTGTGTGTGTGTGTGTGAGTGCGTGTATCTTTACGTGTGTGTGTGTGTGTGTGTGTGTGTGTGTGTGTGTGGCATGCCAAAGCTGGGTCTGTAAAAAGTCTCATTATAAAAAAAATAATATAAAAAAAACCGCTTCTCTTTTTCTCAGTCCATGTTGAACTATCTCCCGCGATCTCTCAATCCTCTCTAACAATCATACCGTCTCCACTCGTCCTGAGAAAGTCAACAAGTAGGCAGTGGGCTACGCAATTACTTATATAAAGAACAATAGCTTTTTTTTTCACTTGGCCTCGTATTCTGATCACACATTTTTGAATCCTAATTTTTTGTAATAGATCAACAAATTAAAAAATACTACCATGCAGGATTAAATTTAGATTAAATAAAGTAGAAAGTGTTTGTTTTTTTTTTCTTTATTGAATCTAGATTAAATCAAAGTTGAAAAGTACTTTTTAGATTTTGAGACAATTCAAAATTAAATTATACAGTCACCAATGACTGAAATGTTTAGATTTTCGTGGGATTTGATTGTGGGTTTCGTCCTCCGTCCCTTTAGGATTATGCAGTCTTCCTGGTAAAAGTTTTTTTCTTAAAAACATATTTGCAATTTCTTTTCACGGGGATTAACGAGTTGATCATATGACAAATAAAATCAGCAAGCTTAACCTGCTAGCCGTTGTTGGTGGGTTCGATCCTCAACGGATCTCCCAAAATAGATGGTCTGATACCAACTCATGCTAAGTTAATTTAACTTATATAATGAGTATATGACCTTTTTGTTTGTCCATAACACTGGACTTTTTCACTACCTCCTACCCATCATTTGAAACTATGGACTCTTCAACTGAAATAAATTCACTATTTTCTTTCAATAATAAATCGTCTCTTTGAAATTTATGTATATTCTTGAATTATTTCACAGGAATCAACTGGTACAATATAAACAATGATGGAAATGGATTTTGGGGACTAGATATACTGTAAGGCTGTATGTATGATTTATGCTTGGTTATCACAGTGGGTTTCATCCAAGATGAACGAAGTAAACCTGTGTCGTTGGAGGTTCCAAGACTCTGTGAGTATAGTTTCCTCTTCAATATGGTCTCTTTGGGGCCGTTTTGAGACCGTATAACCTATAACCTGTGTTGCCACCATTTCCATCACTGAATATGATATAGATAAAGATATTATGAGAGCTTGTTGTATGCTTCGAAAACAAAAGTAACTTTGACCAATTTTTCGTGTATTTATTCGTAAACATGAACTTTCCCATTTTGGCCCCACCCAGCTAAAAATCCTCAAAAATCACAACCGTAAGCAACAAAAAAACAAGACGAACGAAAAAAACGATTAGTGTTGAAAAGAACCAATAGGTCTTCCTAATAGTCAGCACTGGAGCTAAAATATGGAACCTAACCAAAAGAGTTGTTTTCAAACTAAGACCAATGCAGCGTACCCAAGAGAGGATCATGCTTAACATCACGTGGAAAGATCATAAGACAGCACAGTATGTTTGAGAAAAACAGGAGTCGGAGAGATATGATAGAATCAATAAGAAATCTCAAATTGCGATGCTGTAAGAATGTCAGACAATTGCTGAACATCGTGAAACGCAATAGAGAGATCATACAAAGATTACTATCTGCAGAAATTTAGACAGCATGACGATTTCGACAGGTTCAGGTGGTATTGGCGCCGTGACACCCACGATAAAGAGATATGGCGAACCTTGGGGATGGTATATATCCAACGACGGACGTTAAAAGGCCGATAATGATGAATAAAAGTGAAAATATTGTTCGTTTCTTCTTTGTCTTTCTTGCTGCGTTGTAAGCCCAACCTTTTATACAGCTTCTGGTATTTTAAATATATCTGGGTTAATAATCTATCATATTAAACAACTAGTTCTGTTCTTTACTGTGCCCCCCTCCCCTCAAACATCGGTGCAGCTCGAATAAATTTAGTATGCATACTAAATGGTCCTAAAAGGTTTCTAGAAAAATGTTATGGTTTGAGAGGAGTTCTATTTAGAATGTAACTACAATGCTGAACTGAACGTCTACTCAATAGGTTTAATACACACATATATTGGCTGAAATACCCGTCTATGCCGGGTAAAGTATTTAAGTAGTTGAAAAAAAAGAATTAAACTTTCAGACACGTAAAATAGTTTCCTGTTACTCATGGATGTAACTAGATCTCCAAGATTCAGTGAGAGTATTAATTGATAAAAAAAGCAGAGAGTACTATTTATAAAGCTTATGGGGAGCCCCTACAAAGGATCTTGGGCGCGTTTTAGAATACCCCACCCACCTCAATTACGCCTCTGCTTATTTATCCTTTAATAGGGAAAAATTTCTCTTAAATTCTGACCCCTTGGAGTGTGGGGAGTCTCCAATAATTACTAACTACCTGAAGGATTTTTTTAAAAAGTCTATCACTTTTGAAGAAAGAAAAGTGTCCTTACACTTTACACTCTTTAAAGGTAGAAAAAGTTTTCACCTAACATCTTCAGCTTGGTAAAAAGCTGTCTGTAAAGAAGAGGGCTCCGTTTGCTTTTGACTTTGAATGGGGGATGGTAGTTCCAACCCCTTGAAAATTTGCATCCCTTGAAAATTCATGTGTAAATATATGATAAGAAAGTATCAATACTATATGAAAAGTAAGGTTCCAATTTGGCATTGTAGTTTCAGTGTAAATAGAACACCTCTAAAACCCTTAATTTTTTACATACAGAAAGCTGAAGTAACCCGTTTATGCCGGTAAAATATTTAAATCATAAAAGAATACTAAACTTTCTGACGTGTAAGAGAAAAGTTTCTCTTCACTTTTCACCCTCAAAAGAGAAAATAAAGTTTACCTCCACGTCTGATTCCTTGTGGACGAAAAAAGTTTACTTCAAGCTTTGATCCTTGGGTGAAAGGGAAAACTCTCCTTTCATGTGACCATTTAAAGGGTGTTGCACATTAATACTAACCCTTTGAAAGGAGGAAAAGTCTCCCTTTTCATTTGACTCATTAAAGGCGGAAAAGATTCCCTACTCTTTTGATCCCTTAGATCGAAAAAAGCACAGCTCCACTATCAAACCTTTAGAAAACTTTAGACAAAATCTTTTTTCATAACCTTTTATTCTAAAACCAACCCAAGGTCGATTGAGTAGGTTCACCGAATTTAATTGGGCTACACCTATGTTCAGGTACTTTTATGGCTCGATAGGGCAGGTTTCATAAAATTATCAAAAAAATATCATGAGAACTTGTATGCTTTGGAAATTAGCGTACGAGTCGGGGTTGGGGACCAGGAAGGCAACCGCTCCGCCATATACGGGCAAAACAGTGGGGGAAATTTCGGCATTTGATTTTTTTTTTCTGTTGAGAAAGGCAGGGAAAAATTGTTGCATGTTGCGTGATTTGTACTGTGTACCATCGATTGATAAAAAAGATTTTTATTGGAAATAAGAGGGTATGTTTTTAATCAAATCGCGCTTTCTGCCTCTCAACAAAAGACTTCCCAGAGGCCCATCGTCTCGAAAATTCAAGTACCATCGACCGATATTCCGAATGATATCAACGAATCCTCCAGACATAACATGCGTACAGTGAAAAATGCCAGATCATATATTACTTTCTTGTTTTCGATGTTTTAAATTTCATTTTCTTCTTTTTCACTTTCACGTATTTATTTTGAAAATATAAACGGGAGATTTAGGGACCCGAGGGCTTGTCTCAATGAGGGAATCCCTCCAACATTTAGTGAATTTTGATAAAAGAAAGTTGGCAATTACTTGATAGTTTGAAACAGCAACAGCAAAGGCTAAATTACAATTCATGTATATATAGATATATTCATATTATTGGGTAATATCAGTAGAAATGCAATAAGTGAACAATAACTATTGGAGCTTTGGGGGCTTTTCCATTAGGGGGCCTGGGCACGTCAGCTACGCCCTGACCCCACCTGAGTCAAAATCCTCAAAGAACCGTAAGCAACATATGAGAGGAATAATTAAAGAAAAAAAAGTGGCAATGTCGTTGGTTGGTTCTTCGCGTTGCTTGAATTGCTTCAAGTCGTTTCTTGCATTAAGTCCTCTTCTTTTTGTTTTTGTCCAGATAACAACTCGAAATCACTTTTCACACCTTCAAGCATTTAGAACATTATATCTACATTAATAACATATAATATATACAGAAATAAACAATAAAAATAACTTACAAACTTTTTATCAATTTCATTATTATTTACTCATTTTTATAACATTTTTTTTGTTATTTCTTCTAGTCTGCGTACAAACCTTTTAATAATGTCGTGTATATATATATATATATATATATATATATATATATATATAGAGAGAGAGAGAGAGAGAGAGAGAGAGAGAGAGAGAGAGAATGATATTTAAAATTGCGTTATATCATATAGAAACTTATTTGAAATTATCTCCCGTCATTTCACATTCAATGAATCACTCGCCCTATGAAAAGTAAAAACAAAAAATAATTAAAGAAAATCCCGCTGCTGCAGGAATCGAACCTGCGACCGATATGATAGCTGCTTCAACGTAGCGATGCTCTTACCATTGAACTGAACAGCAGCCAATAATGCAAAGGCTCAAATAACTATTTTCACACCAAATCCTCATCTTGTTTATTCCCAGTCTTTTTCCCTTTCAGCGCAACGATTATGTATCAAGAAATGGATATATATCATCCGACAGAATAATTATGAATAACATTATATCATATGAAAACTTATTTGAAATAATCTCCCGTTATAACACGGTTAATGGATCACTCACCTTAGACAACTTAAATAGAATAAGCAATGTTGTTGCAGGAATCGAACCTACGACCGATAGGGTGTGCACTCCAACGTAGTGATCCTCTTACCATTGAGATAAACTGTCATCTAAACAATTAAAAGAATTTATTTCATTTGTCATAAAAGACAGCTTCTTGTTTGCACAATTCGTAGAGGATCGTTTTCCGACCCAATCATATCTGCTTTTATGCTCCCGAGCCAACTTGTTACATTTGCATAATATATGATTGGCTGTCTCACATCTATTTTTAGCCTTGGCGGCATTTGCAAGTACCATAAGACGTGCAGATGAGAGAATCAACCTTACATTTTTTGGATTTTTTTTTTTTGGAGGGGGTGCTATTTTTAATTATCAATATACTATTAAAGAAAAGACATGAGTCTGAGATTTCATAGAAACCATTAGAAAACTCAAATGACGATGGGCTGGATATACTGCAAGAATGTTTGACAACCACTAGACATCACCACACGGATCTCTAGAAAATATATGCGGAATTGTGAATCACAAGAAGTAAGATGGCGTAACAAGCTAGACAAATCCAGAGAGTACTGGCTCTGCAATGGCCATGATAAAGAGATCTGGTGGATCTTGGGGAAAGTTCATATCCAGCAACAGAAGCTAATAGGCTGATGATAATGATGATGACCTCAATTTCAATATTACTTATTCACATCGATCTTTTAAGGACACCAATAATAGGGTCTCTCTTCATTGTTCTTCCAACTGTTTATATTTGATTTATTAATCGTGAGAAATAATCACTGATTTCTCGATCAGCCATTGTCAACATTCTTCACCTTTGTCACTTTCATTTAAGTGAAAAAAGAATTTGTTTTAGTTTTCATCTGCAAAGAAACTGAATGTTTTATTGGCTGAGATTTCCCGGGGTTACGATTTACCGATGTATTTGCCTTCGTTCAAGTCTACAAAACGTCCTTAGAGAAATGAAAACTAAGCCAGTTTCTAATGCAGGTACACAATATCTTATCCGAAATTATGAAAACTGAACATTTTTTCAAGAGATATTGTCTGCACACTTTTATAGATTTTACAAGTTGACTCGCCGTGGAGCAATGGTTAGAAAGTTAGTTATGCAGACCATCACTATCGTATTAGGTTAGATCGCTTTTGAGTATAATTACAGAGGGTTTTACTCTTGGTGAATATCAATAAATATACTATAATTCATCTAATGTATGAGTGGTTTTAGTCAAACGCGTGGCTGCGATGGTGGGCTGCCATAATTTAGCTTTCATCATTTTCTTGAAAATTATAATGACAAGAAAAAGAGAAAGAGAGACTGACAGACAGACAGGGACAAAGAAACAGATAGAAAGGGTGCGTGGGCACCTATATGGTATTGTCAATTGAACAGTTTTAGGAATTGCATGTTGTAGGTTTTTCCCGTTCTTCAGTCGCGTGCCTTATTATTATTTGCAAAAATTCCTGTCCAAGTCAGAGGCCGGAGTTAACTTTTTTCCTACCATGACAACTACAAGAACAATCCTAACCTACTTTAAGGAAGTAAAATCTAAATTAAAAGAGGGTTGTTGCTGTTCTTGTTGTTACAGAGGACTTGAAATGGAGTTTGACAATACAGTTTTACAGACAGATACTTTTGTTTATACACCCAATAGAAAAGGTGGAGAAATCATCGTCAGTCGAAAAAGAAGAAGTGATTTCACCCTGCAACGACCTGACTATTGCTTCCATGAATGAAACTTTGGAAAAATATCTTTTTTTTTTCTTCTGCTTGTTGTTTCGGTTTCATTTCATTTTCCAGGTTTTATTTGTGGCATTCTATCGATTTCCATCAACAGTTTAGCTGCAATATTATTTACACATATTTAAAACTATGACATCCTTTTTCATGACGGTAACAGCTACTATCAATACTATGAGTGTAAGTGGTGCGGTAGGAAGAGAGGAGAAAAAAAAGAAAGGTAGTCTGAGGGTAAGAATGGAGAAGGAGAGAAGAAAGTTGGATAGCTTAATAAGAGAGTAGGGAGGGAGAGGGGGAAACTTATGTAGTTTAATAAGAGGGTAGGAAGAGAGAGTGTCTACTGATATTATGTGAGAGAGACACGATTCCTATTACAAATAGGATTTTTAGTTCCTCTCTGAATTTTTGAGACGATCATCAATATATATATATAGATTTGTTCGGACTACTGTCCTCCTTTAGGTTTATCTTTCGATTTCAAAGATTCGGTCGTAGTACCTTACGGCTTTCTTCAGGTGGGTGTCGTAAGGGGGGAGTCTTAGCGATGTTGAGAGGAGGGCTGCCTTGGAACCATGGTTGCTGGATGTCTTCATTTCGCTGTCTGTTCTAAGTGGGAGATTTTCTTACTTGATAATCATTCACAACACCCACCGGATAGAATAGCATGTTATCTTCGGAAGATGAACCAAGATAAGGAGAACAGTTCGAAAGAATCTGTGCCTATTGATGATTTTAGTATCGTACTATTCTTTCGATGAAGGTGTTCGGGACGAAGGAAGATTTTGGTTCCATCAACTCAAACGGTTCCAGTTCAGTCCTGGGGAAAATTCCCAATCATTTTTCTTGATAAAAAAAAAGCGAAAAAATGTTCAAATTCTTCTAATTTCAGATTAGAAATTTCTAAATGAAAAAATATTTTTATCATGAAAATATGGTAAATAATATTCGAACCTATTTCGCAGTCATCTATTGAAGGGAGTTAATCTAACAAAAAATTAAACAGATTTATTGCCCTTGAATTTTTTTGTTTTGACGGGAGTTTTTCATCTTCTCAAAGAATAGTTCTATTTCTTGGAGACCGTCAACAAAGGTTTTCTCAATTTTCAAGAAAGGCTGGCTGGCTGGCTGGCTGGCTGGCTGGCTGGCTGGCTGGCTTTGTTTGAATTCTGTGAACCAGCTGCACAAATGGAGCCAGGAGGATGACATTTACTTACCATGTCTTGGAAAAGGTATATAATACATAGTTTTTTAGGGTGGGTTCAATTTACAATGTACGTAAATGCTATATTGTTCTTTTAGTTCGTTTCCGGCAGCGACGAACAGGAACCGACAGAAGTAATAGATTCATTGATAAACTTTTGATTGCTCATCCCAGTGTAGCATGCTGTAAAAAAACATTTCTCACATGACAGTCTCTACTGTGTCAGTAACCAGACTGGTCCTGATTAAAATTAGCCGCCAGACACAACCATTCACAGATTAGTTTTCTAATTTTCTATCGATTTGGATATTTCATCAGATTATGAGCAAGTTCTACTTTATTTCATTCATTTTTATGGCATTCATTTCACTGAATTTCCCTTTAATTTGATAATCAAGTCCAAATATTCGACACGGACAGAGTGGAATACATTAGCTTCTTTTCATACGTGTTTTATTATTCACAACTATTTTTCTGTTCTTGAGTCTCAATGATGCAGTATTCCCTGAAATTATGATGTAAAATCTATTTGCTCTATTAAACTATTCTTTATGTTTTTCAAACATTTTTTTTCTTCGCTTTTTCCCCTTTTTCCTCCTCCAAATTTTCATTTGGATTGAGATCGTGTGTTTGAAAACTAGTGATGTACATTTTCTGGATCTATTAGTCAAGGGAAATAACTTAGTTTTTATTTCATACGAGTTTCTTCCTCTGAACAAGCATTTTTCTTTCTCACAGTTGTGAAAATACTGCATTGTAATTTTCCAGTATATTTCAAGAGAAAAATAGAAATATATCAGATTTTTCTTCCTTTGAATTACGAAATTTTTAACTTTCTTTTATTTACTTACAAAAATTTGTTGACTATCATTCCGTATTATCAATTTTTCGCGACTAACTTTTCCTTAATCTTAATTTTTTTAGTTGCTTTTAATCACAACTTGACTTTTGACCATCGTCGATAAATTGAAGAATAGCTTTATTCGCCTTCTTGGGATTGCTTCCCCATTTACCGACATGAAACGAGAGATCAGCTTATCTTTTCTGCTGTAACACTGAACATTAAAGGAAGGAAAATGTTACCGTGTAACGGTTAAATATGTGTGATACTAAACAAGCGCTCACAGTGAATCGTTATGAACTTAAACATGAGAATATTCTCGTTAAATAACACCCGTCGACTGGTAGATTAAATAAATCTATCCAAATAAATGTTTCAGGACATTGAACTCTCAGAACTCAGGTTGGACGATATTATTGAACTGATTGACTCGAAGCTCAACCGGTCGTTTAAAGAGTTGTAACATCAGCCATTTTTTTTTAATGGGGTAGTTACAGAATTAGACTTATTGCTACCATCCGAAGTGTTTACACAATGTTCATATTCTAATTTATAAAATTATGGGTTTGGTAGGACTCTTAAATTCCATATATTGTCTCAAATCGATTTTATGTTCACATGAGGATTAACGCTCTCAGGACCTCAATCTCGGACAATAGTCCTGCAAGAATATAAAAACTAACAAACGCATGTATTCATAAATAGTGCCATTACAACGAGGGTTTATTGTATTTGCCGTCCCAACGAGGAAATCATCATCATCATCATCATCATCATCATCATCATCATCATCAGTCTTTTATCGTCCGTCGTTGGACATAGACTCTCCCCAGGATTCGTCAGACCTCTCTATCGGCGCGGGGCAAATACTGTCTGAACTTGTCTTGTTCGTCTCCCCATCTTGTATTCTGCCGACCACAGTTTCATATGTGATTTCTGGAGATCCATGTTGTGAGTTGCGATATCCATCGTCTTCCATCCTTTCAACATGTCCAGCCCATTGCCATTTGATTTTTCCAATGGATTCTATCCTGGCAGTTTAGTTTTATCTCGATTAATTATTTACATGGCATTAAAACTCGTCCCATCAAATACAAGTTGATATTTTTTTCTTATCAGCTGTGATGGATTACTATCTTGCACCTGTGGCCCAAGGGTGAATTTTAGTAACGTTTCTTAACCTATCATTTGCTTGATAAATTAAAATGACCTTAGATCATGCTAAAAAACATATCGTTGTTAGATGCTCAATGTACTAAAAATATGTATGTGTAACCCTGCTATAAACCAGGATTCTTTGAGGTATGGGCCCCGAACCATTACTTGGCCACAAGATCCTACTGAATGGATTTTATGTCCACAATAATGAATGAATAAATCAAGCTGTGATTTAAAAAAGGAACTAAAATCAAGATGAAAAAATACGACTCAAAATTAATGGAATGTTATCAATTTTGAATGTTGCTGGATGAAAGATCGTGTATGTACACGTGTGTGTGTGTGTGTGTGTGTGTGTGTGTGTGTGTGTGTGTGTGTGTGTGTGTGCCTTAGTGTAGCCGAGTGGTAGTACGTAATTGATCTTCCCTTAGAAAATACGAAGGTTCCCTCAGATTAGATAAAACACTCGAGTTCTGTACTTTGTGTTTGGCATCGATTCTAACAATCGTTTTTCAGATATTTGTGAACTAGATTCTCCATTAGAGTTGATCTTTAAAAACAGTGAATGGCATCTGGTCTGTGACATCTGTCGACACGAAAAAGAGTGGCATTTAGGATAGAGATGCCCTTGAATTACCTCCCCTGCTCGTATCTTTATATATATACAAGTTTCTCTGTGTGTATGTATGTGTTTGTGTGTCTGATGGTGAAAGGGTTGGGTGAATGAAGTTCGAACCCCAACTTGGACGGTTTGTGTTTACTTTGCAGTGACACTGTTAGGGAAACGTGTGAATATATTCCTCCCTCCCCAACTCCTGGTGTATAGCTGGACAGTGGGAGTCCTTTAGCTTAGTAAGACAATCTATCTATGGCGACGGGCTAGCAGAGCAGTTCCTAAAAATCCCACAATTGGAACAGACATGTCATGCAATACGCGCGCATCTAAGCAAAGCATTGAGAAATTGTAGAGTTATCTACCCTAGACTTATTTCCATTTCTGTTCAGCAGCGAAATCAGCTCATGAGATGTGGATAGCTCAGACATTTAGTAAAGGTTTTTCTTAGCAGAAGTTAGGTCTTTGGAAGATGAATGGCTCAGGCCCTCAGTGAAGGGCTCTCTTAGCAGGAAGCATTGCTCTTTGGGAAGTAGATGGCTAGGGTTCCTTTGGAAAGACTACCTTCGTAAGCTCTTTGGAGGTGGATGGGGAATTCCATAGCAGGGGAGTCATTTTTTGGAAGAAGACGGCTCAGACCTTTGATTAATGGATATAAATGGAGCGACAATAATTTTCAATGCTCATTTCCGTTGTGGCGATAGGCGATCAAAAAATGATCCAGATCTCAATTAGTGGCTTAGGAAATAAGATATTCTGTTTTTCATTGTTTTGTTTTGTTTTGTTTCGTTTTCTTTTTCTTTTTTCCTATTCTTTTTTTTCAATCTTTTTCATCAACATTTTTTCATTTCTGTTTCCAATCTCTTTTTCATTCTCTTTTTCATTCTCTTTTTTGTCCATTGTCTTTTTCCTCTTCTTTCATCCTCTGTCCTAATGTCTTTTCTCCTTAGCTTTCATCATCTTTTTCTTTCTTTCCCTTTTTTCATTCTCTTTTCTCATTTTATTCACTCATCTTTCATTCTCTTTTGTCGTTCTGTTTTTTCTGTCTCTGTTTGAAAACAACGTATCTGTGGAAAGATTACTTAATGTCAAATTTTGCAGACAATTCCATCAAATGGATTGTGATAGCCTGTATTCTATCTCTGAATCAATAACGTTTCTGTTCACAAAGTCGATAATCTTTTGCAAGAACAGGCTTAATTTATTGATGTTGATATTTTCTCTCCTACATATACAGCTGAGTGTTGTGGAGAGGTTGAGACACCGGTCATTGGCTTTGTGTATCATGTCTGTGGACTAAACTTTTCCTCCCACGCCTTCGAGCAAATGCTTGCCTGGACACTAAGATAGCCTTGACCATAATAAATTCTGTTGCAGCTTTCTGTTTTTCTTTCAAACAGTGCAGAACCTCAACCAGAGTCATATTGTCATGACTAGGACCTTCAAGATTGAGGCGTAGTAAAGCTTCTCCCCACACATCCCACTTCAGAATTACCCTCGTGCTTTAGTCATTCTGTTTTCATCGGCTCAAGGAAAAAGCCTTTGAGCATGCCATACTAGTTAATCTATTTTATTTCTAGATATATCATATCCACAAGTTTCGATATACAACTCTATCCAAGAAACCATCCTTTCTCATAGGCCCTGGTCATAACAATGGAAATACCATCTCCCAAAGGAAATAACAGCTTGGGAAAGTAAATACAGTGCCGTTTGTAATAAATTCAACCCATTATTCCACATTGGTGCAATCTCCAGCCTTCAATAGATTGATAATTGGAAACTTTACAACTTGTTTATGGAGATATTGGTTCACATGTTTTGTTTTTTCATTGTTTTTTTTTTTTGTGGAGAGAAATCAATGCCATACAACATAGATTTTTTTTTGTTGCAGTGTTCTTTCTCTGACTTTGTCACTAAGTATCCCAAAAGGACGCATGTACAACAGGATTAATGAGGCTTTGATCTGTCCAGACACAAAAAAAATGACTCACAACTCGGGGCGGGGCTTTGGGAATGGCTATGAAATTCATCTTTTATTCACCATGCATGCCACTATATAAAAAGGACATTCAATCAAAAAAAAAACTTTACAAATATAACACTGTATCCAGGATACAAAAATTTTTTTGCTTTTGTGTATGTGGATGGAACTGACCAAGCTTTAACCGTTCCTCTAAGCAGCTATTTTCAGGGCTTTTGGGGGGTCAGTGAGTTACAAATTACGACCTATCTTCCGATACCCAAACAGATAACTAACTTTTCTATCATTTCAAAGATCTAGACAAAATGCCGACGGTATTTTACTTCTTTTTTAATTGGTCACTTCTTCTTTTATCTCAAATATGATAACTAAGCCGGTGCCATCTGTTGGGAGATAGGTCAAATAAAGTAACAATTCCAGAAGGTTATTTTGATGCGATGCAATAAAGTAAAAATAGAAGATACCGATGGAAAAAAATAATGAGATTCGATTTGTATTGCACGAGGGAACTAAAGACTTAGGAAACAATTGAAAAGGCGCCACTTTTGAAGAACGGGCTCAGGGTGGGGGCTGGTTGCTCCCCCTAGATACGCCAGGCGAACATTAATAATTTCACACAACAATGTTTTTTTCACATAACTACCATCTTTGTCGATCTACATAATTCAGTAGTGAATAATAATCACATTGATCGAACATTACATTGCAAAAATTCCAGATCAAAATTCAGCTGATAAATACTTGCAAGGCAACGGATTAATTAATTATTCCAGTAAAGTTCAATATTTTGAATAGAGACATCATCATCATCATCATCAGTTTTTTAACGTCCGACGTTGAACATAGACCTTCACCAGAATTCGCCACAATTCTCAATCATAGGCGTCGCGGAGCCAGTATTTCCTGAATCTGCCCAGTTCATCTCTCAATCTTGCGTTCTGTCGGCCTCAGTTTCTCTGGGGATCCATGTTGTGAGTCGTGATGTCCATCGGTTGTCTGCCATTTAAGTTTTTAATAGATTCCATGATGTCTCAGACTCGTATTTTCTTCCTGATGTACTGTCTTATGATCTCTCCATGTGAGGTTGAGCATGATTCTTTCATGTGTACGTTGCATGCTTCTCAGTTTGCGTGTCTGTCTTTTGGTTAGGTTTCATATTTAAGCTCCATAAGTGACTATAAAGAGGATGCATTGGTTATTGGAATCTACTTATTTTTGAAAGTTGAACTTACTCTGCCAAAGACTTGCCATCGTAGGGTGATTCTCCGCTTGATCCCTTCCTCCTTTGTAGGTTTCATAGGTAGATGTAGTGGTCTACTTTCCTTAGTTTGACATCTTCGAGTTTAACAGTTATGTCCTTATTCTTGATGGGATTGTTGCACATGATTTTTGTTCTACTGAAGTTCATGTGTTGGCAATATCGTTCTTGCAATATGGCCTGCCCATTGCCATTTGACTTTTTTAATAGTTTCTATGATTTCAGTGACCCCCGTTTTTTTCCTTAGATACTGTGCTGTCTTGTGATCTTTCCATGTAAGGTTGAGCATGATTCTCTCATGTGCACGTTGCATACTTCTCAGTTTGCAGTTCTGTCTCTTGGTTAGGTTTTATGTTTCAGCTCCATGAGTGACTATCGGGAGAATGCATTGGTTGTATACTCTTCTTTTTAGGATTATTGGGATCATCTGGTTCTTGGAAGTTGAGCTTGCTCTGACGAAGGCTTGCCATTCCAAAGCGATTCTTCAATCGCTTTCCCCCTGTTTTGAGGGTCTCATGGAGATTTGTTGTCCTAGGTAGATATAGTGGTCTACTTTGCCGAGTGCTGCATCTTCTATCTTGACTGTTATGTTCTTATTCTCAACATGATTATTGCCTATGATTTTCGTTTTACTGAAGTTCATGTGTAGGCCGACTTTTTTGCTTTCTTCATTTAGATCATCTAGCATTAGTTGGAGGTCGTGTAGGTTCTCTGCGAAAAAGACGATGTCGTCTGCAAATCTAAGGTTGCTCAAGTATTTGTCGTCTATTTCTCTATTTTCCCAGTCCATGTTCCGGAAGATTATATCAAGGCAGGCAGTAAAGAGTTTGGATGAACTGGTATCACCTTGTCTTACTCCTTTTTGGAGTTGAAACGGTTCAGACTCCTTATGTAGCCTAATGAATGAGTTACTGTGGTTGTATACGTGTTGCAGTACTTTAACGTATACAGGGTCTACACCTTGTAGGGTGATGGCCTTCATGACCATGAGAATTTCTACAGAGTCCAATGCCTTCTTGAAGTCTATAAATACTACAGCGAGCGGCATTTTGTATTCTGCTGCCTTCTCTTTCAGCTGATTTATTGAATGAAGATGGTCCATGGTCGAGTAGTTCCTCCTAAATCCAGCCTGTTCTCGTGGTTGATTCTTGTCTAGTGTTTTCTTAATCTGGTTGGTGATGATTTTTGTGAAAAGTTCGTTTATGCAGTTGAGCAGGATTATAGGTCTGTAGTTGTTGAGGTCTTTGGGGTTACCTTTTTTATGTAGAAGCATTATAATAGCAGTGTTTCAGTCTTTCGGGACTTTGCTCTGTTTCAGACATAAGTTGAATAGAATAGCTAGTTTTTTTGTTGACGATTTTATTAGCTTTTTTGAGTAGATCAATTGTGATGTTATCTGGTCCAGGGGCTTTTCCTTTTTTTTTTTTTTTTGTTTGGTTTGCTTTACTTCCTATGGTGTGATTTCGGCGAAGTCCTCGAACTGATTGTCGGTATCTTGTGTATTCTGGTCGTTGTTGTATTGTCCGTGTTTTGAAGAGTAGAGTTCCTGATAAAATTCTTGGGTTTAACTATTCCGTCTCTGTTTGTTGTTATGTCTCCGTTTGCTTCGAGGATGCTACTTTGCTGTTTCTTTCCTGTACTGAGAGCTTTGTTTATTGCTTTAAATCATCAACGTTTTTCGAGGTTGGTCTAGATGATGGTTGCCGTATACCTTCTTTTGTCTTCTTTTTGTTTCTTTTTTATTGTTTTGTTCAGTTCGATTTCTTCTATTTTCTCCTTTGTAGTCGTTGGTGGTTTGAGGTTTCTGCGCTTTTCAATCAGTTTCCTCGTTTCATCTGAGATTTTGCAAATGGTTGCTGTGTTTCTTGGTTTGAACATATTGACTGCTTCTAATAGAGAGGTTGTTATTTTGTTGTGGAATTCGTTGACGTTGGTGCCGTTTTCGTCGGTAAGGATATCAAATCTGTTTTTCAATTCTAGCTTGAAGGGTTGGGTGAGTTCATTTGGTACGTTTAGTGGCTGCGGTCTAGTGTGGAACATTTTTCTGCGTTCTTTATTTGTGTTTATTTGCATCTTACATCTTACCATTCTATGGTCTCTCCCTGCATTCACTTGGTTTAGGATTTGGATGTCTTTGATGGTGTGGCTTTTGTCCGTTAAAATGTAGTCTATTTCGTTTTTGGTTTCATGGTTGGGGCTCTTCCAAGTCCATTTTCTACTGGGTTTTTTTTTGAAGAGTGAATTCATAATTTTGAAGTTGTTTGCCGTTGCAAAATTTATTAGATCTTCACCTCTTTCGTTTCGTCTTTTGTATCCGGATTCTCCGACGAAGCTTTCGTTTCCTTGTCCTACTTGTGCGGTGAAATCTCCCATGATGACATTGAAGTATCTTTTGGCATCTTGTAGTAGGGAGTTCAAGTCATCATAGAAGTTGTTTATTTCTTCTTTGGTTAATTGCGAAGTGGGGGCGTAGACTTGGATGACATTTAGCTTTTATCTCTTTGAGAGTTGTATTGTGACACTAGCTATGCGGTCTGAGATAGCTTTAAGGCCTACCACGTTGTCTTTGGGGTCTTTATTGATGATAAAGTGTACTCCACTTTGTTTTATTTTCTCTCTTCTGCAGTTGTAGAGAAGGTGTTCGCTTTTCAGTTCTATTAGTTCTTCTCCTGGTCTTCTCATTTCGCTGATACCGATGATGTCCCATTTGATGTTTTCGATTTCATTCTCTAGATGGGTTAGGTGAGAGTCTGTTGAGAGTGTCCTGACGTTGTAGGTGCTGATCTATAAGATTGTCTTCTTGTTGAGGGTTTTTGGGTTTTGTCTAGGTTTAAGGATTCTGTTTGGGCTTTGCTTGGGTGGTCGCTGTTGGGATGCATCACTTCCACCCAAGGCAAGAGATGCAGCTGGGCCTTTTGGAACCGTTGGCCCAGCAGGAACGGGCGTTCTGCTGGTGTAATGTGTACCTTTATGTATTTTTCTCCCTGTTCATTCATTCAGATTTGTTGTTTTGAATAGAGACAATGTGTGCTAATTTGGCCTACAACAAAACCCTGAACCTTTGTTCCGCCATATAAGTTCATCAGATAGACTCTCTACAGTATGATCGATTTATGTATGTAAATATATATTTGTGTGTGTGTGTGTGTTACACTAGTATTGTGGAATTATTGCTTTCGTAGAACACTTCAGTAAATTCACGAAATCCTTAGTTTCACAATTAGAGTAACAATGGGTAACAACGAGCGTGAAAATTCCACATCAAAATTCTGACATATCATGTAGTAGACTTCATCTACTGATCTCTCTCAGTGTACACACACATGCATGCATATATACATCTCTGTGTGTATGTGTGCATGTGTGTGCGTATATATATATATATATATATATACATATATATATATATATATATATATATATATATATATATATATATATATATATATATATATATATATATATAGTAGGTTGTGGATTCGCTACATAAACTAGCTCATGTTTCAGCCCTCTCTGGGCCTCTTCAGGCGAATGATTGTCTATGTTTTGGGGGGTCTATTTATTGGGAATTTGGTGAGAATGTTGTGAATGTGGTAGTGGGTGGTGGGGGGATATTCATTTTGTCGAATATATACGTGACAGCACACACAACTGAAGATGGGAAAAATCCCGAAACATGTCTGGACCATTTACATCTAAGGATTAATAAACCTTACCTCTAAACACTTTACTCCCGAATCAGTCTCACCCTTTACAGCACACATTATATATATATATATATATATATATATATATATATATATATATATATATATATATATATATATATACATATATATATATATATATATATATATATACATATATATATATATATATATATATATATATATATACATATATATATATATATATATATATATATATATATATATATATATATATATATATATATATATATATATATATATATATATATATATATATATTTCCCTCGTTGAGGGAAGGTATATTGCTGTCGATGCAGAAATTTATTTTGGGATGACATATTTGTTAACATCAGTGGGAAATCTAATATGAATTTCTCTTCTCAGAAACTTACAAACCTGTATTTACACTTGTACAGACGAACCCGTATATACACCTGAATAGACTAATGCTGCACGCAACATAAACAAAAAGATTTTTTTTTTATGTGGGAGCGAATTAATTGTTTTCTTTTATTTTCCACCAGTTAAAGCCTGTGAAGAAATTCATGGATATATTTGAATTTCTATGAGATGATTCTTTTAGAGAAAAAAAAACTAGCGAACTACCTGCTCAAACGACTTGATTTGTATAACCCAGAGTTACAATCGTGTCTAACTTTACAGTTTCCTCTGGGACCAAAAACTCGGTTCATTCAAAACAATCAAGTAAGTCAAACATTTTTCTCCTAAAGCCGAGGTTCTGAACGTGGGGCGCGCCCCATACGGGGGTAATTTGGAAATATTGAGGGGCTATTTGAAATTTGGATGCGAAGGGTGAAAAGCGTTCCGTAGCTCAAAGCTAAGTCGTGTTAAGGATTCACTGATTTCAAATCATACAATAGTACTGATTACACAACACTATTGATTACTAAATTATGATAGATCCCATGGTAACTAAAGTTCAAGTCATCAACTTGGTAGATATAGAATGGACAATGTGAATATGTCTGTGTTACTTAATTTCACATAAAGAAATTATCAACAATTTATCAAATGCCTGAATCTTCATATATCAATATTTTCCTACAAAGTATTTGTTTCTTTACAAATATTTTCCTTGATTTAAAACTGTGAATTTTCGTAAATCCTGAATTAATCATTACATTATCATACCTTTCAACAGAGGTGTAGGGGGAGGGGAATATTTACAGGTATAAAGAGAGGCATAGGTGAGGCTGGGGTGTTGCAGACAGAGGAATGGCTCGTTGCCAAAAAAAAAATTGTGCTGAACGCTATTTTTGTTTTACAGCTTTCTCGTAATAGCCAAAATGTAGTCAGGATTTGGGGTTGACTAATATGCACAAAATGAAGGTGCATATCAAAACAAAAGAAAAGCACTTTTAAAAAAAAACATTACAAATACAGGTATTGCTAAAGTAATTACAAAAGTTCGCTTTACGGCAGTGCGCCTTCACGAAAGACCTCGAGGCATCGTGTCTATGAGCATCTGTGCTTTATGTCTGTTTATTGTACATCTGTCGACAAGATATTTACAAAGGTATTAGAAAATCCTGAAAAAACTTGTAAAAGGTGACAGATACCCGTAATCCTCTTTATTGGTTCTTATTTCTGACTATTATCTGTGGATTTTCGGTTTTACATGAAAGCGAAAAACTTGCTTAAATCTAACGTTCGCCAAGCGGGGGGTGTATTTCTTTTTTATTCGTTGTTATTTCTGACCATTTTCTGTAATATTTCGCTTTTCACCTTTTTTCGTGAAGGCGAAAAAGTTGTGGAAAAAAAAGCTTCATAGAGCGGGGTATACCTGTATTCCTTTAGTATTGGTCGTCATCTCAAACTATTTTGTGTATTTTTCGTCTTTCAGAATGAATTCGATTTGGTTATTATCAATTTTCCTGTCGATTGCTTCAGCAAAGGTAAAACGGAACTTTTTTAATTTTTTTTTCCTCGAAACTTTCAAGTAGAAGTTCTAAACTCATTTGTTTTATGTTCCACATTGACAGATCAAAGAAAACGTTTGATTTGAAAAAATTAATCAAATATCAGATGGCCAAAAGAACCACATTCATAGTTTTCACATATTTATATATTTAATTACGATTTTTTAATGACATATCTATTTTTTTAGTTTTGTCCACACACCTCTATAAGACGCTTTTCGGTCGGTCGGTTATGTTAAACAACAGAAAGGGAGAGGAATGGGTTTGTGTTTTATATACCAGCTGTCATTACATCATGAAAGGTGTGATGTCATCAATAGATAACGTATTGAGCGTTCGTTTTTTCTACAACGCTGCTAAGTGTCGTTTTTATTCAATACCAAAAACTGTCTGAAAAATGGCTTGAATTGGCTGAAATTCCCAATTAATAGCTAACTTTAAAACTAAAACTGTTAAATATACCAATTTAAAGCGTATTAAATAACCGTACGCTAAAACTTCAGGAAAAAATTATTGATAAAAAATAAATTGTATACTTCCTAATTGTTTTTCCCTAGTAGCCAGATTTTCGGCTGAACCATCCCCACTTTCCTCTTTCTCTTTCTGCTGTCAATTCTGCTACTCGTGAGAATTACTTCGTTTAGAATCCTTTTGAAATTGGAAATCATGTCTATGGACAAATGGATGATGCACGCATCATTGTACTTAAGATTGTTGCTTATGAAATGTATGCTATAATACTACTACTTCGAATTTAAAGTATCATCTATGACTAAAATCAAGAATCATTCGGTTATACCTGAACACGACTCGGTTTTTTTGCTGTTCATACCCCAAATTTCGAATTGCTGCTCCCAATTTATTTATATTGCCCCCTTGTTGGTCATGTACCTCATGTTCAGAATCACTACTCTGAAGTTTCATCTGATATACCATTTTTCTTTTAGCAAATACGTGAAGGGTGGGGATTATGAATACACGTAGTACTCGGTTCACGGTCCTCTGAGCAATGGAATTACGAAAACTCTCCATTTTATGTTGTGGTCAGGTTACTTAGAACCACCACCTCAACTGTGAGAATGTCAAGTGAAACAACAAAAATGATACTTGAGCTGCTAACACGATGGATAAATAGAAGACAGAATTAACGAGTCGAGTCATGAAAATGTACATGGTTGAAACTTACTACTTCCCTTCTCTCTTTGCATCGAAGGCAACTGGTTTTTTTTGGTTTTTGGGGGGTTTTTTTTTTCTCCACTCCTTCATCAGTTGACGATGACTAATAGGCGTTTCCATGACAACAAATAGAAGCGAAATCTGATCGAATGTACCGTATAAATTTTGCTACTTATTTATGTCTTATTAGAAAAATCACTCAATTCACAATCCAACTAATGATATTTTACATTATCGTATATTTACATCTTTTTCTCAACGATGTTATAATGAAACGGTGTTAAATGAAAGAACGCTAATCGAGGAATTTATGCGGTCTGTCAATATGAATCACAATTTGAAAATTCCATTGTACAAAAGTAATAGTTGCTGATCACTATTACATCCCAAGGGAGCATTGTGAACACAGAGAATGCAGTTACATTTAGACAGCAAATACATACAGAATAAAACGTAGCTTCAAAAAGTTCAAAAGATTATTATTTTCTTTCTCTCACCTTCTTTGGTCTCTTTTTTCTCGCATATTCAGCGACTATTTTCCCAGAGACTTTTTTGCAAGTGTCACGAATTAATTGTCTCCATTCTTGATGATTATTCACGTTTTTCCTCCACCTGGGACTGCATTTCTGAATATTTTGCATGTCTTTATAGCGAGGTTTCGAACACCTTGAATATCAGGCCCCTTTAGCTAATTTACCACGGAGTAAAACTATTACTGATCGACTGTTCTCAGGATAAGATCATCATCATCATCATCATCATCATTATCATCATCATCATCATCATCAGTCTTTTAACATCCGTCACTGGACAAAGACCTTCCTAGGATTCGCCACACTTTTCTGTCATGGGCGTTGCGGAGCCAGTATTTCTTAAATTTGTCTAGTTCATCTCTCCATCTTGTATTCTGTCGGCCTCGGTTTCACATGTGATCTCTGGGAATCCATATTGTGAGACGTGATGTCCATCGGTTATCTGTCATTCTTGCAGCATGGACTGTCCATTGCCATTTAAGTTTTCTAATAGATTCCATGATGTCTCAGACTCGTATTTTCTTCCTGATGTATTGTCTTATGATCTCTCCATGTGAGGTTGAGCATGATTCTCTCATGTGCACGTTGCATGCTTCTCAGTTTGCGTGTCTGTCTTTTGGTTAGGTTTCATATTTAAGCTCCATAAGTGACTATAAAGAGGATGCATTGGTTATTGGAATCTACTTATTTTTGAAGGTTGAACTTACTCAGCCAAAGACTTGCTATCCTAGGGTGATTCTCCGCTTGATCCCTTCCTCCTTTGTAGGTTTCATAGGTAGATGTAGTGGTCTACTTTCCTTAGTTTGACATCTTCGAGTTTAACAGTTATGTCCTTATTCTTGATGGGATTGTTGCACATAATTTTTGTTCTACTGAAGTTCATGTGTAGGCCGACTTTTTTGCTTTCTTCATTTAGTTCATCAAGCATTAGTTGGAGGTCGTGTAGGTTATCTGCGAAAAAGACAATGTCGTCTGCAAATCTTAGGTTGCTTAGATATTCGCTGTCTATTTTAATTCCTCTATTCTCCCAGTCTAGGCTTCGGAAGATCATCTCAAAGCAGGCTGTGAAGAGTTTGGATGAGCTGTTATCACCTTATCTTACTCTTTTTCGGAGCTGGAAGGGTTCAGTGTCCTTATATAGCCTGAGAAATGAGCTGCTGTGTAAATAGGTTGTAGTACTTTAACGTATACAAGGTCTACACCTTGTAGAGTGATGGCCTTCATGACCATGGGAATTTCTACAGAGTCCAATCCCTTCTTGAAGTCTATAAATACTACAGCGAGTTGCATTTTGTATTCTGCTGCCTTCTCTTTTTGCTGATTTATTGAATGAAGATGGTTCATGGTCATGGTCGAGTAGTTCCTCCTAAATCCACCAAATCGAATGTTCTCGTGGTTGATTCTTGTCTAGTGTTTTCTTAATCTGGTTGGTGATCATTTTTGTGAAAAGTTTGTATATGCAGTTGAGCAGGCTTATAGATCTGTAATTGTTGAGGTCTTTGGGGTTACTTTTCTTATGTAGAAGCATTATGATAGCAGTATTCCAGTCTTTTGGGACTTTACTCTGTTTCAGACATAAGTTGAATAGAATAGCTAGTTTTTTTGTAGACGATTTTACCAGCTTTTTTGAGTAGATCGATTGTGATGTTATCTGGTCTTGGGGCTTTTTTCTTTTTTTGTTTGTTTGATGGCTTGTTTAACTTCTCATTGTGTAACTTCTGGGAGGTCCTCGAACTGATTGTCAGCTTGCTGCATATCTTGGTCGTAGTTTTGCCGTTCGTGTTTTGAAAAATAAAGTTCTTTGTAGAATTCTTTGGTGCGTTTGACGATTCTATCTCTATCTGTTGTTATGTCTCCTTTTTCTTCGAGTATGATAGTTATTTGCTTCTGTCCTATACTGAGAGTTTTGTTTGTTGTTTTAAAGCCCCAACGTTTTTCAAGAGTTGTTCTGTTGATTGCTGTCGTTTACCTTCTTTTGTCTTCTCTTAGTTTCTTTCTGATTGTTTTGTTTCATTCGGTCTCCTCTATTTTTCCCTTGTTGTTGATGATTTGAGGTTTCTGCGCTTTTCAATTAGTTTCCTGGTTTCATCTGAGATTTTACTAAGGGTTTGTATGCTTCTTGGTTTGAACATAATGGCAGCATCTATTAGAGAGGTTGTTATTTTGCAATTGAGTTCGTTGATGTTGGTGTCGTTTCCATCGGTAAGGATTTTATATCTGTTTTTCAATTCTAGCTTGAAGAGTTGGGTGAGTTCCTTTGGTACGTTCAGTGGTTGCTGTTTGGCGTGGAACAATTTTCTATGTTCTTTATTGGTGTTTACCTGCATCTTACATCTTACCATTCTTTGGTCGCTTTCTACGTTTACCTGTTTTAGAATTTGAATTTCTTTGATGGTGTCGCTTGTGTTCGTTAGGATGTAGTCTATTTTGTTTTTGGTTTTTTGGTTTGGGCTCTTCCAAGTCCATTTTCTATTGGGTTTCTTTTTTAATATAAATATCAAGGCTCAGCAAGTTTTTGGAGGCTCCTATCATATGTCTGAAATAGTCGGACTTTCCAAATACAAATTTGAGAATGGGAAAATTAACAAATCAAACAGATAATAAAAACAGTCAAAAATTCCCTGATGTGAAGTCAGATTTTTCCAGGAATATAAAATGATTCTATACTCTGATGGGCGCTGAGGATCACTTGCCAGAAATACTTATGGTGATAGTGTATGTTCTCCATAATATTATCTTCGGAGCGGTCGCTTGTGGCTTGTATATATTATTCCTTGTTCTGAGCTCCTTTTAAAGTGTAGTATGTTCAATATAGCATCGATGATCACTCTAGATTTATATTATACACAGAACCACTAACTCCTACCAATATCCGTCAGCCCCTTGTTGATTATATAAAGATTCTTTGCAACACCAACAGCATAAAACACGCTCACGTTCTCGAGGCAATCCGTATAAAAAGCCAAACAACTCACAATAAACATATATTTCTTTCGATATTGGAGTTGGTGTTTTAAAATGTCTCCGACACATCAAAATGGAACTACTAAAAGATGCCATAATTAACATCACTCTCTATAAAACAGACAAATGTTTGTCATCTTGCATCTGTATGCCTTATAGATTGCTAAACGACTGCACCTTAGAGGTAGCAAATTTGAAGAATTAATACAGGATATGCTGCACTGACCTCCCAAGATCCGAAAGGTCAGCCTTTTTTTTTCTTTTTTTTTTTGCAGCTTTTTGTTCGTTTGGATTTAGCAACGAAGTATCGAAGTTAGGGTTTATGTTTTTAAGATTAGTGCTTTTGTTATACTTTGTTGATAGGGTTACTGACTTAGTCTTAAGAACCATATAATATTGAACGCTGAAAAGGATTCCTGAATTTAGCGCGGAAAAGGTAACAATCGCTTAAAAGTGTCTGCAAAGTTTTGAATTTCCCATTTGTGGTTATTATTGAAATATTTGCCTTTTTTTCCAGGAAACAGACCCTCGAACTGGTGAGTAATATTTTTGTCCAATTTCTACTGGCACATTTTTCCATGTTTTTTTCTTCATGTGAAGTAAATGTGAAGAGGCTTCATGATGCATATTTATAGGGGTCTCGTTTGGCAAGAAAATAGTACACAAATGATTGAACCCAAAAGTGAATCATGATATTTTTTTTAAGTAAACTTCAAAATAACTAAAAAATTATGGTAAAAAGTATTAAAATCAAAATTATCATAGAACTTTCATACTTTTACCCGACTTTGGGGGAACGCTATAAATTTTCCCACCCACTTCCTGACTTCGAGACATTCTATATCTTTTTCACATTCACTGATTGGAGGGGGGGGGAATTATTCCATCATTCTTTTTCCCCTATAATGTAAAACAAAAACTGGATGCAATTTTCGCCTTTAATCTTTTATCGAAAAAGCAAAAAAGTGGCATAAAGCTAACTTTCAAAAAGTGAGGACTACCTGTATTTAAATTTTATCAGGTGATTATTCCAGAAAAGAAATTAAAAATTTTGTTCCAGCGGAAGGGTCTTGATTCAAAAAGAAAATATTGCAGGAAGAATAACTTTTTGTCTTTTACGCGTATTATGTTGGTCCCGAGGTAACTTATATAATGTTCATCAATACGCCATTACTCGTGAAATGGAAGACTTACAAATTAATCAGATGAATACGTTAAAACGAAATGAGAAAATGTTCTCGTCCGATTAATTAGCAGAGGTCTTCAATCTCAATTGTATTTTTCGGCTGACTGGTGAGCTGAACATGACATTAAATTGAGGTGATTTTCTTTGTTGAAATCACCACGAATTATCAATAAAATTTTCTTAGTTAAAATTAATACGAAAATCCGAAAGTACTTCCTGTGAATTTACTTCCAATGAGTTTGGTCAGCAGTTCACTCGCTATAAAAAGCGATGCTTCTTGTTCCTTATCCTCTTTCTCTCACCTTTTTTTCTGGGGCTCGCTAACCAACGGATGTGCATGTCTGAACGGTCATTAAGTCAGAAGCCGCCACGATTCATCAACTAAGTCTTCCCGTATCAACCTGCATATACATTCATTGATCCCATCTTACACGCATACACTACATAATAACAACGTGAGAACTTCTAAATACGGACACTTGATGTATTTTTCTTGTCTGAATGAATAAATGAATTCTTTTTCCTTTTGAAATACGGATTTGGTTGCGTTTCTTTGCAGTCAGAACGTGTTCCAAATGACCACGTGATATCAAAATATTTGAGCATTCCCTCTCTTCATCACTAATCATGGAGAATATTCGTATCACCATAAAATTGCAGCTTCCCTTAAAGCTGACCCACACCTTCATTTCCACGCTAAATATTACGAAAAAAGACTTACGGATTTTCAATAGTTCTCGTAGGCTTGAGTCATCAATAATGATACTTAATTATTGTCACACAATTACAATTTATTTCTCTATGAAAATAATACTTTTTAATTTGGAGATTTTTTTTATTATTCTTACTCACCTTCTCCTAATTAGCTCACTAATTCCATTAATGTGCGTTGCTCGGCCAGCAAACATGGAGTTTTTTAGCGTATTCAATGAATTCATTGATAAGAACAAATTTAACCATTTACTGTCTGATGCTAACCTTTTTGGCTTTCACATCAATTTTTCAAATCCTAAATTTCTACTTTTTTGTCTGAACATTTTTTATAATGTAAAATTGGACTGATTTCTAATCAATTTCTAATTCAATTTCAATTCGATTTAATTTAATTTAAACATAATTTGATTTTGAAACCACGTTTACAGATTTCATTTATCATAACTCAAAGATGGAAATTGAAAAAAGATGAATGCAAAACCAAATAGGTTATCAGTGAATGTTGGAAATGCGTTCCAATCAATTGATCCAATAATCACGGTCGAAATCTCCATGTTTGACACTCATTCTATTTCCAAATGATTTTGTACCAATCTCTTTTTTTCAGTCAAGTTTACATGTTTGGGTGGTGGCAAAGTAACGTTTCAGGTCAACACAACCGCCGATGACAAGATGAACGACATTTTTTCTACAGACCCCCAAAACAGTTGCAGTCTATCAAAAAAGGATTTTATTGGGAATGGCACGACGGATTTTCCCTATGAAATAACAATCGATACCGAAAAGAAACCCTGTGGAGCGAAGGTTAGTAATACGCAGAATATGGAATTGTAAAATTACCTGTTGCATAATTTTTGTCAAGAACATTCTTTAAACTGGAGAGTACTCAAAGAGCACATACTCTGCTAACGCCAGTCAATAAAACCTGAATGAAAATAAGTTTTTATATGCCTACGATGCGGAAGAGGTAACTGTAAAAAAAATCCTTGGTCAGCCCGAAAATCTAAGCAATTCTTCCTTAGCCAATGACTCACTCTTCGACAAATTGTCATTGAAGTCCATTTTTGTTTCTACCTTTTCACCACTTTTTGTTTCTCCTCCTCCCCTACCCTTTGTTCTTTCTCATTTCCTCCCCTTTCTCCTCCTCTCTTCCCCTTTTCTCTCCTCCTTCCCTCTTCTTTTGTTTCTCCTCCTTTGCCCCCTTTGGTTTCTTCTTTTTTCTCTTCCTTGTTGTTCCTTCCCCTTTCCTCCCCTTTTGGTTCCTTCTCCTTCCCCTTTTTGCTTCTCCTCCTTCCCTCCCCTTCTTATTTCTTCTCGTTCTTCCCCTTTTGGTCCCTTTTCCTTTCCTCCTTTTTTTTGTTTCTCCACCTTTCCTCCCTGTCTTCCTCCCCTTCCCTCTTCTTTTATTTCTCGTCCCTTACCCCACTTTTGCTTCTCCCCCTGTCCTCTCCTGGTTCTTCCTTCTCATTTTCTCCCCCTTCTAATTCTCATCCTTTCCTCCCCTTTTTGTTTCTCCTTCTCTCCTCATCTGTTTCCTCTCGTTTCCACTTTTTGTTTCTCACCCTTTTACTCCCCTCTTTTGATTCTTCCCCTTTCCTCCCAATTTTGCTCCTTCTTCCCCAGTCACCATAGTTCTCCCCACTCTTTTTCTCCTCTCCCCCTTTTCTTCTCTTTGATCCCACATTCTTGTTTCCAATCATTTCCCCCCGGCCCCCTTTTTTCTTCCCACACTTTCTCTTTCTAACCTCCTCATTTTTGTTTCATCTTTTTGGCCCTGTTTTGTTCTTCTCTCATTTCCCGTCCTCCTTTTTTTGTTCCTTCTCCCCCTATCCCTTGTCCCTATTTTTTATAGCTAGAGATTCGGGGGACTAGGGAATCATGATTCTTTGACAGCCCCCTCCAACATTAAGTGGAATTTGTCAGTATCAATTGAGTAGATGTATAAAGCTTTTGCCCCCTCCCTCTATTTGGAGCAGGGAGGATTTTCAAATAGCCCCCTTGTAATCACTCCCAGAACGATTCTGTCTCCTTCCTTTGCAATTCAGAATTTTCCTGACATTTTAAACTTTTGCAGCCTTTTCCCTTTCTTCGCAGGTTGACAATGATTCGTTTAGAGTGGAATTTGTCATCAAAAGTCATGAAAATTTCTTCGCAAAACACGATCATAAGTACACCATGGAGTGCAGTGTTCAAAATCCACAAGTGACTCGTGGGTGAGGGTCTGCATAGATTATTTCGATGAGATACGAAATATGTTTTCTGGCGTCTTGATATAGATTTTCAGGGTTGAGGTTTTATACAGTCACTTCATAACTTTTTCTGGCCGGAGGAGCCCTTCAAATACCTTTCTTGTCTTAAGGAACTCATACATAGAAATAGCGTATGTATAGCTAATAACATATCAGTGTGTTTAAAATGTATGTGTAATACAATCTAAGAGTTATTATCAATATTTTACAGAATACAGAAAGATAATTTTCGGTATATTTATTCGTTTTAGTAAACATTCTAAGATACTCTGTTTTGTCGAATCCCTTTTCACCTAAAGGATATTTAGTTTAAAAAGATATGAAAAATATTGATAAGCTTAGCTTACCTTTTTTTAATAAATGCTTATATTGAAAATATAAGATAAATGTGTCATTAATCTTCAAGATGGGTCAAGCAACTCATAATATGAAAAAATCAAATGAAACCAAGTCACATGATGTTTTCTCACTCATGTAAAGAAATTTCACGGAATCCTCAATAATCTTTGGCCGAACATCAGGGTTCCACGGGACCCCAGTTAATCAAACAAAAGATCCTAAGAGACATTAGTAACATTTATTTGTTTAATACTTCATTATCATGTGGTATAAGTCAGATATTTGTAAAACTCTCTTTGATTCAACAGATAACATTCAAATTAAGTAAGCTGGCTATGGCTTCGTATCTATGATCACCCTGTATTAATTTTGTTTGTAATAATGTGATGGTGTAGATCAGACGTGGCCAATATTTCTTCTCATTCGGCAGGTAATATTGAGGATGTATGCAAGTGGAAATGGTTTTTATTTGTTAATCCATTAACTGTAAATGACGGAAATTTCCGTCATTGCAGTTATATGGCTATTGCAAATGATGAAAACACTCCATCAAGCAAAATGAACCCTTCTGCTTAAAGTTACGGACGACTTTTTCTTCTAGTGTATCTATGTTTCTGTCAGTAACCGTAAGTGGAAGGGTCCGTTGTTAAGAAAGAAAAAAACCCAATTCAGCCTATTTTGCGTCACCCTGTATAATCAATGTCTCTGCCACGCTTAGATCACGGCAACAGAGCTGCTCCTGTCGCTGTTATGGGGTTAATATGAGGGGCTGCTTAGTATTTTTCAAGATTGGAATATGGTATTAAACAAAATCATTTGGTGCCAAGAATGAAGATTCGGTTGTGGAGGAAAATTTCATAAAAGAAAGTAATCCTTTTAAAATTACACACGAATCATATGATACGACGTAAAATACATATCAACAATAGTTTGTTTTTCTAAAATATGTACTTTAATCCATTTGTCCTGCAAGCCTAATCTGATGATGCATTATAAGTTATTTGATTATTTTGGTACCGAAGCTATTTACTTTGGTAAATATTTGGTGCGGTAAAGACATTTGTCAACCTTGAGTGTGAGCCGTGATTTATGTTTGTTTTTCTTTTCCAGTTCTTTTCGCGCCAATGCAGTGAAAATTCTCCATTATGAAAATGTTATGAAGATGAAGTTAGTGTCAACGGATTCTGAGGACATTTCTATTAAAAAGATGAAACTGGGTCAAAAAGTCAAATTAAAAATAGAATTTTTAAAAGATTCCAGGGGTAAGATTGATTATCTTTTATTCCAACATATATATATATATATATATATATATACATATATATATATATATATATATATATATATATATACATATATATATATATATATATATATATAGAGAGAGAGAGAGAGAGAGAGAGAGAGAGAGAGAGAGAGAGAGATCAGTAGTTCTTACTTTTTTTCACTCCATACCCCATCTCAACAGCTCGAAAAATTTGATGTCCCCTTCGCTATAATAAGAAAAATTGGGGGTGGAAAGGTATAATGATATAATATCAAATTTAAAAACTTACCAAGATTTAGAGTTTTAAGATCAATTAAATATTTTATTCCGACTAGAAATAATCAGAAGACAGAAAAATGTTCTGAACATTTTTGTTTAACACTGCAAATGAAGATGGAGGAGGTAGAGGTGATGCTCCTATTTTGAACAGATGCGTTCCGAGAAAAATGTCCAATCTGGGAAAAATAACAAGTGAAGATCCTACTACGTCCGCTACAACTTTGACTGAGATCGTCTAAAGCAGAGGAGCACGAAATAAGAGCTTCGCCTATACATGTATTCACTTGTATTTGTCTGTCTGCTTCTTTGTCCACACATATTACCAAAAGTTCACGATTAATTTCAATGAAATTTCATGAAAAGGTAAACCGTAAATGAAGGGAGGGTTGCTTAAATTTGGGGGCGAATCCTGTAATCTTTTTTGATTGAGAAATGTTCTTTCTTTTTAATGTTTGTTCATAGAATATCTTAGAAAATTCTCAATGAATTTCTGAAATATTTAGTGGTGGGTTGGCTAAAGAAAACTGAATAAATTTCAGCATTCAGAATTTTTTTAGTCCGAAAATTGAAATTCAATACAGTTATCCCCCCTGCACTGTAGCCATATACAATTTCGTTTTCATCCAATTTTTAATTCGTGTATGGTGTTAACAAAAGTATACACTCTCTGAGTGCTTACTAGTTAAATATCACATACTATAATAATACCATATTGCATTCACAATATTATCTAAAATTATCATAAATTCTGATTTTCAACTTCGGTAATCTACTGAGATACTTTCACCTCATGTTTATTATTAATGATTTTGATTTCAAGCTCTAATTTAGGTAATTTTCACCGTTTTATGACATCTGGTAAATTTCTCCTATGAATATAACCATCTTGACGTGACGTCACTGTGTCATCTAAAAATGTGACTTAATTTGGGGGCCCAGTTTGCACATTTGATCCAAATCGAAATTGTTTTACAGCTTTTGTTATTATAAGTAGAGAAATTTCATAACTAACCTCAAAAGAACGATAATTGCTTGCAGTTTGTCCGTTCGGGAAACAATGACTCTATGGTTGATCTTATTTCTAATTTCATGTCTAGCAATTCAAAATACTCCAATTTTGAATTGACAGGATTCGCTTACAAAAGTGCATCGAGGCGGAAACGTTTCATTGATTCTTTGTTGAAACATTGATGGCAACGTAAACAGAAAGGTAATCACTCACTGTAGGTATAGAGCCAAACTTCAGGTACTCCTCTGGATACCGAGGAGCTTTGCTTTTGTTAACACTACTCATCTTAGTTGGTAGATATCTGTAAATAATCAAATTCTTTGTGACGAAAACAAATACTGATATTTGAAGTCACTTACTATTTTTTTTTTTATAATTCCTTTATTTTGTGAAATTTGGTAACAGCAATGTAATTACCTTATCGCTTTTATAACTCAGAAATTTAATGAGATAAGCTTTAGTTACTGTGGAATCTACAGCAAATTTAGTAATTAATAGTACTGTGTAATTAAGAATTATTAGTAATGTATAATTAAAATTAATCAATCAAGTCTTAGCTCACTTTTGAGCCTAGGAACTCTTTTCACTCTTCACACCTGATTTTCCAATATGTTTAAATCAAACCCTGGTGGGACATGTACCCTAAATTCCGAATCTCTGATCTCGGTGAAGAAATTTCATAATTGAAAAAAAAAAGACAATCCCAAGAAATAAATTAACCTTGACAAAAAATTATTATTTTGTTTTTCATCGAATAAAAATAAGATGCCTTTTGTCTTATTCTTTATTGAAAAAATGTATTTATTGGTTTTGTGATGAATTTCTTTGATTGTTCTTTTTACTGTACTCTTTTGTCATGTGTTACTGAATTATAAGTGAAAATGTTGAATCAAATATTACTTTCATGCTTTTGGTGTCTTTAAAATATTTGTTCGAACTGCCACAGAAGATCTACAGACTTCAGTTGGGAGGGGAAGAGGTAGAAAAAAAGGAGGAAATTTTATCTGAGAAAAAAAGGTTCATCTTAAGTAGCCAACTGAGCAACTACAAATCTTAGATTTAACCAATAACTAAAAATTTGTTTGTTAAAAAAATACATTGGCCCCTCTCTATAATGCAGGTCTTGGTGTCCAAAGAACACAATTACATCCGTAAATTAAGGTGTTATTTTCATCACAAAATCAAGGAAATTATGTGTAAAATATATGTATTGATTTCAAATCGAAGAAATTTGATATTTCGGTCATATTAAGTCTTTTGATGAATTCTGCGATGATATAGGCAAAAATGTTGGGGTCCAACCCCCATCTGCCTTATATTGTGAGCTGTGCTACAGTGAACCACGCTATTTTGATTGACCCCTGTCTTGACAATCCAACCCATATCTGCCAAACCCATAAAAAGATTCTTTTGCTTAGCTAGAAATGCAAACAGTTAATTCCATTTTCTTATTACAGCTTGGAAAATGGAAGTTTAAACTCTAGCAGGGGCTAGGCATGAATCGAATTCTCCCTGTACCCACTTCTATCCTACTCATCCTGTGTATGGTTTCGTCACTGACATACGACTATGGTAAACAGACAAGGGAATGGGTGTGTAGCAATTCCGGCAATCTAATGAGTTGTTAATTAATTGGATCTCTGACTTCAGCATAAATCGAATCCTTCCTGTGTTAAGTTCTATCACAATCATCTTGTGTACGGTTTTGTCGATTTATCGCCCCAAATTGGCAATATTTAAAAATGATTACCCACATGGGCTCAGTGTTACAGAAACGCCAGCTGTATGGGTTAATATTCCCTATCTCTGACTGACCCCTTCGTGGTCTACGAGCGTAAATCCCAGATACGACTTCGCCGTAAACCTAGTTCCAAAAACCAATTTACGTCGCCACTAAGGGACCACAAACCACATCCTCGTGAAAATTGGTGTGAAATGATGGGACCCCACTTTTAACATGATAGTTTTTGAAATTTTCAACATATTTCAAGTTTTAAAAGTAAATCTATGCTAAAACAGTCTCTTATTTTGCTTCCCGTTGCATTCACGTTTACTTAAAAAATCACCATATGTCCGTCTGGCTCAAGTATGACTAGAGCTATAACTACTAAATTTTCTGTGATTAGTAATGGGAGCTTGATGCATATTTTTCACATATCAGTCTTTGAAATTTGAATAAAAATAATAATGTTGGTTATACATTTGCACTGTCCCCGTTAATAATCATCTAGTTTCCATGATAGATAGTATCGTCTGCTTTTGTATATATGCAAATAACCTCTAAGTAGCCGAAATTGTGCAATGTAACTAGAGGTTTATAATTAAGCTACTCCTAAAAAAAAACAGCTTTGATCTCTTATTAGGACCAAGGCCTTATTTAGGCCATCCACTGAAACTAAGTGGGAATCCGTCATACGGCCCAGTTTTCCAGCTATTAATGATAATTCCTCATCTCGAAATACCGAGACAAAAATCTTATTTGTCCAGGTTTTTACACTTGTTTTTTGTTATTTTCTTCTCTCTAGTTGAACGTGGTCGAGTCACTTTGTGTTATGTTCAAGATAGCCTTAACAAAAACTCAACGTTGTTTTACACTAATAAGTAAGTATGTCTTTTCTCTTCTTACTGCCTTGGTGACATCATGTGGAATCGGAAGACAAAAACTTCCGAGTCTAAGCTAAGTTCCTTCCTTTATTCTTGATTATAAAGGTTCGGAATTCAAAATCATTCACATGCGATTAGTAAAAGGCTTTACTCATTCAAATGTTGTTGTTTTTTTTTTGGGGGGGGGGGGTTGTTTGTTTGCTTGTTTGTTTTTTGTTTGTTTGCCAGGCCCACAAGTGCTATTGACCCATAGCTCTGTTGAGATGTGGAATCATACCTTTCCCAAGGGCATTAGTGCAAAGTTATCCTGCCAATTCAGTTTTCCGTGCCGATAATTGTTCCGCCACATTACACCTCCTCTGGATTTAACCTTGTTCAATATCTTTTGGATGAAAGAATCAATTTCAAAGTCATTGCAAACTGCTTCTCTCTCACTGCTCCAAAGATAAAGTAAATTCTTATTTTAGTTATAGAGACAGTGCCCACCTTTTTTCCACATCAGTCTCCTGTACCTCCATATCTCCCAATCCCTGATGACTCAATCTAATATACCATCATCACCATTTGGGTGGCCTCTTTATTCTTAGATGGTTTATTGTACAAATAACTCGATTTCAATGAATGCTACCAGCAATAACCAGAAACTGTCTTATAAAGTAAAAAGAATAGGCGTCGTTTGCCGTACTTTACTTTTTTCTTTGTTCTGTTCATATTCAAGCCAACCCTTTTTTATTTTCCCTATTCAGATCACTCAACATGTTTTGTAATTCATACTATGTTTTTTTTTTAATGTCATCATCAAATCTTTTAATTATTGAAATATTCCACGTCTATGTTTATTCTCACTCCCTCCCAGTCAGTTTTCTAGATGACGCTTTTAAGGCTCGAAGTAAATAATGTATCCCCTTGACACACTCCTTTTCATATCTTTATCTTCTTTGTATCTTTAGGTCATCCATTTATTGCATTCAGTATTTGTTCTGAATGACTTGTATATAATTCTTGTTTACACCCTGCTCCCACGTTGAGTAGAAAATTGTCAGCTTTGAATGCTTTTCCATAATTTACAACAGCTAAACAAAATGGGATATTGTATCCTAATACCTATTTTTTATCAATTTACTCATTTTGTGTAGGTGGTTTATTGCTAAAGAGCCACTCCTGAAACCTGCCTGTTCACGTGGTTGTTTCTCGTCAAGAGTGCATTGGAATCTGTTTATATTTTGGTGAATAGTTTACGTATCTTAGGTAATGGTGTAACGGGGTCACAATTATTTCCTTTCTTGAAGTAAGATCATTATTCCAAGACATAAGTTTTGAGGTAATGTGAATGGCTGTACAAGTCCTTTGTGAAAGGCATTTCCTTCATCTTCTTGAAGATTTATCGTTATGCCACTTTCGCTTGGAGCTTTTTCGAGTTTCATATTTCGTAGTGCAAACACTACCACTTCTTCTGCTATGTCTGGGATATCACAAGTGTCTATCGGCGTACCAGTTATATATGTGGGGAGGTATGTGAGTTTGTGTGTAAAGCTTTACAAATGTAATAACTTACAATTTTCCATGTAGAAATTTATTTACTTGTTCCTGCATCCATCCGTCCAACCCACATTTCACTTTGTGATTCATCCGAATTGTCGTCCCTTTTCCTCCCTCTCTCCTTCCCATTTTTGTCCAAGCATCTGTCAATCAACCTACGCGTTTGCTACGTGAATTGGACGTCCAAATTTCAAACCATTCTACAAAAAAATGAAAATGATTTTTAGAAAAGTTTAGAAAATGTTTTTCTTAGAATTATGAGTATTTTTTTTCTTGTGATGATCATCAGCAGCTTACCATGAAACGTTTCATCATGTCAGCAGTATTGATCAAAGACACACACATACACATATGTATACGTGTATGTATGTTTGTGTGTGTGTGTAGGAATATATGCGTATATATATATATACATGTGAGTATGCGTGTGCACGTATGTGCATGTGTGTATTATCATTAGCTTGGTCAATTATTTCCATTCATTTTTGCCTAGTATTTTAAAAAACAAATTTACAAAAAGAATATTTTTTCAAATCACAAACACTTTATAGAACTACTAATATGATTTTCTCCTTTTCACAGATGTCCTGCCAGAGGTTACCCAGGGATTAGCGTGACATTTGCGACCAACAAAACGAACCCAAAACTGATTGAATCCACAGAATTCAAAGCTTTCCGGTTTTATGACGAAGGAAACGTCAAATTCACTTGTTATGTGGAACTTTGTTTCAGTCAGTCTGATCCTTATTGCTCCGATGTAAGTCAGTGTTTTCCAATCGTTCATGGTAAACGTCCACCCTGTGCAACTAAGCAACCTATGAAATGAATTCCAGCCATTAGCTGTTAATTCATTTGTTATTGAAGAAACTGATATTTAAATTATCATATTTTTGAATAAAGGGGGCCGGAGTAATTGCACCTTTGGTCCCCTTATAAATCCGGCACCTGCTAGAATGATAGGCTCTATAAATTCATTTACAATCAAATTTATAATATGAATTTGTCACCTGAAGATGGAGATTTTTGCACATTTCCTAAACATGAAGAAAATGGTAGGAGATACTGACTTTAACTCGTCACTATTTATAATCCACCTTCTTGCTTTAGGATTAGTCTAAAAAACATTTGTGTATTTTGCTATCACGGCGCCAATAATCATATCAAGTGCTTAATCGATTGTGTGCACACCTGAAATACTTTTATGTTTACTTTATTCTGACCAGATACTAAACTTTGATGTAAATATGTGTTTTAGTTACTTTTTCTTAATAATCGCACAGAAATTCACATATATCAGTGGGTTCTTTTTTCAGTTAAATAAAAAGGAGAATCTTTCTGATTCATTATAAGAAAAGAATATGTATTGAAAAGTAAATTTACTTTATCCTTCTCATTGTAGCCCTGTCATGCATATGAATCCCATTGAAATAAGAGACTCATTGTACTTTCAGCAATTGTTACCTTTTCCGAATAATATCCTGCTGAATAATTGACGTTGATGATTTTAGGGTCAGTGTTTTTAGGGTTAGTGTTTGAATTAACAATAGTTTGGTTAAGGTCATCAGCATATATTAGTCTGCAGCTGGAACGGTGGTCATTTTAAGACTGGAAAGGTAACGATTACCGTACTTTCTTATTGCCTAAACGCCTTCTAGAGCAACCTGTGATATAATTTGGCTCATCCAACCTCGAGGCTCTTGTTAAGTGTAACTTTGTTCCAACGAAACTGATTCTCTTTGCTATTGCGTAAGTGAACAAAATACTCGGTATAACATCAACTTATGGAACAGTATGACCTTTTCTGTAACCCAATCTTAACAATGAACTCTTCCATTTGAAGGTAACAATTTTGTTTACAAAAATATTTCCTATCCCCCATTTGAAAATAATGGACTATTCCACTGATGCATTACCTGATACTACCTTGCACGTCTTTACTCAACTCTTCATTCCAGATAATGTAATTCAGCAGTTGCTTTCCTTCCTTATTTAAGTAACAATTTATGTCCTGGATCCGATCCTGGATAAAACTGATCTTTGAGTGTGCATGCCGACAATCTTTAACGAGCAGGTTTGAACAGGGTTGGATTACAAACCCTACCCTCCATCTTTCTTGCTATTTCATCCATAGCTGGAGGTGGATTCTGCACCTGGTTTTGGATTCAGAATTCTCCTTCTCTCCTAGACTGGTTGCCAAACAAGATTAAAGAGCACAGTTTGCATTGCTATCTATCTATAGTTGGGAGAGAAGAGACTGATTCATGCCTTTTAAACATTAACGTGAAGAGAACACAAACAGTTTCTACCTGAATTTGAATTCGGCTCACTGGTTCTATTTCCCATACCAGTACTGTGATAAAATCACTCAAGTACAAAATAAGATTCTTTTTTTTCCATTGTCAAAAATCTTTTCTTCAAAAAGAAATTGCAATTTTCTTTTTTCAGACTGGCTGTGTACCACTTGGGACATTCCTACATCCTTTCACCATTGTTAAAACTTCAGTTATTTCCGGTTAGTCCTTTGTACTTATTCAACCCTTTTACAAATTACAACTTTGATGACAAATTCATACAAGTTTATTTGGTGCATTTTCTAAATAACCTGTTTATTGCTTTTGTCTGATCAAACTTCAAAATGTACGTATTGCTTCCTCTATCATCTGTTTCTTGTATTGTCTCACTTTCAATCAATCATTCTTTGTCTTTCAATTACTCATTGTATTTGTGGTCAATATTTTCATTTCTGTCATTTTTACTCTCCGTAACTCTTTCTAGCAATCAGTTCTAATCTAAAGATCTTCTCTTATCAATTCTGTGTTGTTGTTTTTTCAAAACACTCGATCTGATTTTTTTTTTTTTTTTTTTTTTGCAAACCTGTCTACCCATTCATCCCTTGACTCTAACATGTACTGTCGGGCCTGACCATCCGCACATTCGTTGTCTGTGGTTTCACTTTGGTCCAATTAACATAGCAACAATGGCCTACTTCTGGCTGAAGTGTGCTTACCCTTTTTTCACTAGAAACTCCATTTGTGCTAAATATGTTTCCCTTGCAATAAATATTATGAATTCAACTGTTCAAGTAAATAATTTCTTACTCCTGATAAAATATCGTTGGGCACCTTTTAGGCCATCCGCAGGAACTTGCTGCAAACCCGCCTACGGATTTTCAGCTAGTCATTAAAAGTGGAAATAGAAAGAAAAAAAGCGGAGGATAATCGAGTAATTATATATTTATCATAATCTAACCAGGAGTGCAGAGTGGCAGAGCAGTAACTAGCACTGGAAATTTGATTAGAAAAATAAGTTCAAGTTTTATTGGTGGCTATTCACGTTCACTTTGCACTTATCTGTCTGCAGCTAAAGAGAAATAGCAGCACAATTGGAGTCCTTTAGCCCTGTAAGCCTTGGGCGTAGGGATAGCAAGTGCACCTTATAAAACATTTTGCAACCGAAACAGCAATGTGGCCTCATGCTCCACAAGGAATCTACAGGAAGAAAATGACTACATAGGAGAGGGTAAAGGGAGATCGTGCTGCATCTATCATCCAACGGGGGAGACCCCTGATAGATATTTTGAAAATCAACACTCAATCCTTGCTCGGATACTGGTGTGATATAATTATCTCAGGCACAAAGCATTTTCTTAACCCTTTCGAGGCTAACATATCAAGGTGCTTAATCCCTGAATTGATTATCCACACACACACACACACACACACACATATATATATATATATATATATATATATATATATATATATATATATATATTCAAGCAGTCATATATATCCCAGGATTATTGAAAGGGTCAAGTGGAGAAACAAGTATGCAAAGTGAAAAAAAAACCAGATCTAAATATTGGATGAAGGTTGAGAAAGCACGTTAAATCACTTCCTGTGCCGCACAACACATGATGCAATTGTTGTTTGTAGCAATAACAGGTTTTCTATGGGACTGGGGTGCCAGCACGACGCCCAAGATCTGACTTTTTAAAGCGAAAATGCTCCAGCTACGCTGCCATTTTCCGATTGCTAAAAGGATAAGAGATAGATTCATACCTTTCTCAAGGGCTCTAGTGCCAAGTGAATGCAAACTGTCACAGGTGTAGTTTGAGCTCCGTTCGCTGATTCTATTTTCCATGCTATTAACCTGTTGTTTAGATGAGACTTTGCATAAATCATTACATTTCTCTGTGCTTATCCACTCTTTCTATATTTGCTGGCGTCGGCCATCCTGCTTCCATAGAAGAGTACCCTGCTGCAGGCGTCACTCACTAAGGACTTTGGTATCCAACCCACCAATTAGTTGATACTCCTGCATAGAGAGAGTCCCACAATGAGGACTCCGGTCATCTATCTCTCAAAGAGCTGAGTCCTCTACTAAGATAATCCGTCACAAAGAACATTAACCATCCACCTCCAAAAGCTTATCACCCTTCTAAGGGAATCCATCACTAAAGGCCTGAGCCGAGTCACCTGTTAAGGAAATTTCTCTTCTGGGAAAATTAACTCAGGATGCCACAGTCATAGATAGTAGAGTAAATTAAACTTGGGAAAGTGAAATAATTTCTAACAAAGCATCTTATAATTGTTTTGCTTCATTTGAATAAGAATTTTACCACCATTTGTACTGATCAAAAGCAGATATAAAAATACGTGCAGAATAGGTAACTCAATAATTCCTCTGTATCAGACGATTCAATTTCCCCCTATTTATTTTTCTCCACAGGTGCCACCAACATAATGTCATTCACGTTGATGTCTGTGACAACCATCATCATTCTCTTGACAAAATCCGACTGGGTCTAAAGATCAGCTCCAATGAAGAATCAAGTTCAGAAATATTTGCAGAAAAATTGTATTTATGGAGGAAATATCTTTTTTTTTTTTTAATCTCTTTCTGCGAAATAATGAATGCCTATGAAATTAATAAAAGCCTAAAATAATTTTCTGTGATTCAAGTTTTCTGATTGTTGTGTCTTTTCAAGATTTTGTGATAAAATGTTTTTTTTTCATTCAGATCGACTGATAAAGAGGAATGTAGAGATATACTACACGAGTGAATGGATTATCCCATCTGGTAGCGTTTCAACTCTTTAGGGTGTTGATAACTCAGGCGCTTTGTGAGGGAGTCCCCTTTTATTATTTTATTATATCATTGGTTATTGAAGAAACTAATTTTCAATTATGCAAGTTTTTATATATTGGGAACCCGGAGTAATTGCCCTTTTTGCCCCCTCATAAAATCGGCAATGCCTAGAATGATAGGCCCTATAAATTTATTTAAAACAAAACTTATTTTGTGAATTTGTCACCTGAAGATGAAGTCTTTCACACATATCCTAAATATGAAGAAAATGGCAGGTGGCATTGACTTTAACCCCTCACCATTCGTAATCCACCTTCAATTGCCATCATGGAGCCAATAATAACATTTTTATCGAATATTTGTCATATAAATATAACATCTATAGCTACAATCAATGGAAGACTCGTTCAAGTAAAAACAGAAGATCTGAAATAAGAGATTTTCTAACTGCTGAATGACACGGTGCTAAAATCATTTGTAACAGACGAGAATCATTGGGAGTTTGATCGTGAGAGAAAAAATAATTTTCCTAAAAAGTGCTGCATGCAGGATAAAATCACTTTTCAGATCCACCTACCTTTGCCAATCGCTTTGTCCAACGATGGATTTCATAAAAATCATAATACAGATCTCGTCTTATCGATGGGCACCTTGATGATTGTTTATGATCAGTTAAACCATCTTACTCTTTTCTAACTATGAGGCATTCGTCAATTGAGTTCAATGCAAAAAAAATCCCATTGACTGTGATCAGGGCCGTGCAGAGTGGGCCGTGCAGAGCGGACCAGCAGGGTAATTTGATCCAGCCGACGAATTTTAGAGAGCCAACTCGAAAAAACCTTGTTCATATTTTATTGAAAGGTAAACTGAACGGTAGTGGTATATATATATATATATATATATATATATATATATATATATATATATATATATGAATTTTATATAATATTGCCACCTCCATCTGAAGATGAATCACTACCATCATTGCTACTTTTTTTGATAGTATAGACTTACTGAGTATCTTACCTTTCTGTGGCCAACTTACCCAACCCAACTTATATAGAGTATAAGCACAAACACGATAGAGTAGCAACGGTGATACACTGGGGAACTGAGTAAACGAATGGGATTCAACCAACGGAAAAGTGGTGCCAGCACAAGCCAGAGGCAGCATTGGACAATGGCAACCACAAACTACTCTGGGACTTTGAGATCCAAACGACCACCTCATCCAGGCAAGAAGATCGGACCATGTAGTCGTAGACAAGAAGAGGAGAACCTACCAAATAATAGATGTGGCTGTGCCTGCAGACCATAGAGTAAAGAGGAAAGAGAGTGAAAACCTACAAGAGAACTGAAGAAGATGTGGAACATGAAAGTCAGGGTAGTGCCAGTAATAGTAGGTGCACTGGGAACTGTCCTAAAGACACTGAGGGCGAGACTAGAGGAGCTCGGGATGAAAGGAAGGATTGAGACAGTACAGACCACAGCACAACTAGGAACTGCATGGATACTGAGGAAAGTGCTGGAAATACAAGGACTGCAACACTTAATGTTAGCATTGGCCCCTAACAAAGGAAGGAAAATGAAAGCGGAAATATGAACCATAGCACTGGCATGATATGCGAGGGAGAGAAGAGATGTTGGCTGAAGACCTGTGGAGACTTATTGTCACTCAGCCTTCAGTAATGACCACCGGACAACTGGTGTGAAACTGTAAACCACAGTATTACTGTTGTCTATGAAAATGATGAGAGAAGGGCTAGAGACTTGAGGAGACTTGCTGTCACTCAACCTCCAGCGGTAACCAACAGGCAATTGGTGTGAGATTGAATAATAATAATAATAATAATAATAATAATAATAATAATATTTTTAAAAATGTTTAGACCTTTATCGTCATTGGTGCAGGCTGTATGCTTCATGCATATATAATAAACCAACCAGTCAGACCAACTTGACGGAACGAATCAGTGTTGACAGTTTCAGTGAGAGTTTTGATCGACGACTTGTAAGAATTGATTCAAAGTTAGGGACGCTGAATATTGTCTGTATGAATTAATTGATCTAATTTAAAATATACACGGCTTTGGTAGTAAGTATTAATTATTGTTGTTTTATTCAATTGTTTCGGGTTCATATCAACGAAGAAAAAGAAAACAGTCCCAACATCCGGACACATCATGGTCTATGTTATGAGCAGATAGGCGGACACAAAATATGCTTGTTTCGAAGCTAATTTCTTTGTGTGAACATTCTGATTTTTTAATATTCATCTTTACTTTCAATATGTTTTTTATACTAACTTTATCCCTTCTAACATTACCTTAAAATATGTTACATTAATGAAAGGTAAGAAATAGAGGGACTTACTCTTCCAATCAGTTTCGGGCCTACTCTCAGCTCTGCTTGGACCTTACTGAGAGAGTTTTAGGGAGTTTTTTTGCATTTAAATATAAATTTTGAAATATTATTTAGAAATAAATGTTTCATTTGTATTGTATGATTATTTTATTTGGGAATTAATTTTTTCGGGTAATCTTCGTGATCTAGTCCAAATATAAATTTGCTTTGCGACTGCCGAATACATTTGCATAAGAATAAACTATCCTCACACCAAGCCATTTGTCATCTCAGACAATGCACAGAAATTTGGTCCAGAGCTTTTAGAATTTTCAGGAGCTTTTTCCCTGGACTCCATTTGAGGGCTTACAGGATCCCAAAACCTCCATCTGCATGGGGTTCGATTACCTTTTGCACCCCTCCGAACATTTTTTCCTTGTTACAGCTTTGTTTACCTATTATTACACGTGGGAATTTTATCAACTTCGTTTGGGGTTTAATAAATTTGTTGGAAAGGTGTGGATGTTTTTGGTCTATTCGCCGATTGGTTCGTATGTTCACTAGATATATCTCCAAAAGTACAGAAGGCAATCCAATGATACTTTTGAAGGGTAGACAATAGACTATGGAAAAACAATAAAGTTTGGGGCGGATTCATGCACAATTACTCCTCCTGACAATGGTGTTAGCTTTGGCATACGCTCTGTGAGTGCTTTCTAGTTTGAATCACATACTTTGTATGATCTATCATGTTTATTAATCTCCATAGGAACTACATGTTACACCATCCATTATGTTCATTATTAAGTCAACCTAAATATTTACTATGATTTTTTTTTCATAATAGATTAAACAATTTTAAAAAGCTTGCTGTTTTGCAGTAATTTGTTTTGTGCTTTATCTTAAATAGGAATTCAATATTATTCTGTATGTTTTGATAATCAAGACCAAGTATAAATCTGGACTTGAAAAGTGAGTGATGACTACTGCACTAGTGCTAGTCGAGAAAGTGCATTTTGACACAAAAATCTTAGCGACCCTTGATTCAAAAGAACGCTTAGAAACATCATACACAACTAAAGTATCAAGTTTAGCACCGTACTAATAAAAAAATCTTCACTTCAACTTCCAATAGAGAACCGTAATTTGGAAATCTACATGACGCAATGAACACGATTTTCAACAATTTGCCAGCATGAATTTGAAAACATTCATAATGAAGAAAGGTGCAAATTGAATAGACCAGTCCTAAAGAAAAAATCTGGTCTTTTTTATACAGCTAGCAGGATTGCTTTATTTCCTCAATCCATACTCTAATTACTGAAGCTGCGAATAACAAACACAAATTGTATTAATTCATTTAAAACAACTGAAGGCGTCAAAATAAATCTCATTCCAAATCCAATTCATTTCTTATTAAAAAACAAACAAAATCTTAATAGTAATATATTAATGAATAGGGATCCCGGTTAAATTCTTTTTTCGTACCTCTTATAAACCCGCCACTAGGTCATCCGCTACCCAAGTATCGAGAGCTTACCACCTAAAGCGATCCATAAGGACATGATGGCGACACTTATGAAGCATGTCCCTTCCTACATCATCGTTAAAGAATGGACGTCTGAATTTCATGTCCGGTGATATTGAATAAATAGATACGGTTAAGTAAATGACTGAGAAGTCTGTCATTGAGATTATCAAGTGTACGATGGAGAAAAAGAAGCGCATATGAAATTTCACATCGACCAGTCATTGCCACCAGCTAAGAAAACATAAACAGCTAGCAGTCCTACTTTCTCTCCTAATGAGCTATCGTAACATCCACATCTTCGTTAAGTGCATGTTTCGGTTGATCCAGGACGCGCAAGCATTTTTACACCCGAACTTTTGGAATTAAAAAGAAAAACCAAAAATACCAATTTCGTAATATAGACTCCATGAAGTATAAATCTTTTCAACTTTAATTAAACAGATCACTAGATTTCATAGCATACCCTAAATGAAGAGGGTAATTATTTTGTATTTTTCATCAAGTTTGACACAAGATCACGGTAGTAGGGCACTTAATGAAGATCGGATTCATTACAGTAGTAATAGTCAGTAACACAAGCTTGTTAACCACTTATACACTGTATGTGAAACTAGGGATTTCCTGAAGCTACTGAAATATTCAGGGATTTCACAAAATTTCCGGTCATTTCATGAGAAACTTACTGTAATACATTATATATATATCCTTCTATCTATCTATTTATCTCTTCTCACTATATATATATATATATATATATATATATATATATATATATATACATACATACACACACACACACACACACACACACATATATATATATATATATATATATATATATATATATATATATATATATATATATATATAATGAAGAGTGTTCCCTTTGCATTTACTTTTTCTAAAATATTATTTTCTTACCTTGATGATATTGAGGCGTTTATGTCCACGTAAATGTCAATGAAGAATCTTTTGGGGGAATGCCAAGTCAGTGGCAATTCTAATACGAATTTCTCTTCACACCAACAGCAACTTATAAACCTATATTTACACTTATGTACACAAACCTGTATTTACACTTAAACATACTTATATTGCATGCAATGCAAACGTGAAAAGTTTTATAGGGGAAAGAATTAATTGCTTTCCTTTAGTTACTTAACGGGAAAAAATTCATGGATATATTTGAATTTCTATGAGATTATTTTTTTTTAGAAAAGAAATTTCAGAATACAAGTGGAAGAAACCATTGTTTCAAATGATAGGAAGGAGATATTTTCATTAGCAGAGTTATTATCTTCAATTCATGTTCATTGTTAGATTGACATAAAGAGAAAAAAATCAAACCGTTCAATATATCGACAAATTGACCATCTTCAAGTTATATCCTTCTTAGCAGCTTACTGACTTGGTTCTGCCACGATCAGACTGACACGAAAAAGAATTTTCCAGACACACCTTTCTTCTTCCGTCTACTTTCTATTGATGACCTTAATCTACAGCTCGCTAACTGAACACAGCCACATTCCCACCCACACGGAAATATTTTACAGGCAGACATCCCCATGTGAACTAGTTGAACCAGAACTTCGTTTAACAACTGGAATCATTTGTTCAACTTCGAGTTACAGTCGCGGCTTCATTGGACATCCAGGGCTATCAAGTAAGTCAAACATTTTGCTAAATTATCTTCAAAAATGGGAAGATCTATCAAAAATACAAATATTTGTCTGGGATTTATATATATTTATTTATATAATATCTCCAAAGATACTCAATGAATTTCGATCAAATATTAAGGATAGGTGAGCAATGGGAGTGAGTTGGTTAGATTTGGGGTGAATCAAATAATTTTTTTTTTTGATTGAGAGAGATTTTTACGTTTGTGAGTTTTTTTTATACATTTATGTATATGCTCATGACTGTTCAATATCTCAAAAAGTTTTCAATGAACCCCAATGAAATAGTGTTGGAGGGTGTACAATTGAATACAAGAAAATTAATTCAATTTTGGGATGGTTCTATCCATAATTAATTCCTGTGGCAAATAGTTTATGAGCAAACCACATAAATATCATGTCTGCCCACATGATATCATCAAAAGTGAAATTTTGCAGAAAGGTGCACAATGGGCCATAGAAGAAGTGAATGAATTTTCGGACTGATCCATGCATAATTACCCCATCTGGCAATAGTGCCGGCAGAGGTATGCTCTCTCTGAGTGCTTTCTAGTTAAAAAATATGGTTTACCTCAACTCAGATTTATCAGTTGTGCAGAGAGGAGTATTTCACTGAGTGTTATCATTTCCTGTCATCCATGAGAGAATTGAAAATATAAAACTAATGAGTTTGATGAGGTACTGAATAGAAACCGTCTCATAAACAACGTCTTATGTCGTGTTGGGAATAATATTTTTTTCTTAAATAGGAAAGGGGGTGATCAATGAATCGGTTACTTTTTTGTCTTGGGCGGGGGGCAGTAAACATTAAAAAAGTTTGAATTTTCAAAAAAGTTCAAGTACAAATAATGATGGACACAAACTAGGCATGAATTTCGCATAAACTTGCATTACATTTCCTCTGCATTAAAACTAATTCGGGAGTGGTTCAAAAAACGAAATAACAATGTTTACATTTTCAGTCCTCTAGCTCCATTTGCATGGGCAGCACATAAATACGTAGCCAGCCAGCCAGATAAACTTGAAAACTGAAGAAACCTAAGTTCATAGTTTTAGTTAACGGTTTCTATCATAAGTTGACAGTAAATATGGTGTAGGGAGAGTTACAAAAAAACTTCATTACTCGACCTTTGAGCCGTGTTCACCCGTAAATGACTCCACTGGTAAATAATTGTATTTTTCACTGTTTTTAGAAAGTGAGCATTATTTTTGCAAAATCCTGTAAATTACTCATTAAATGAACTAATTTTCTTCGTAATCAAATTTCTCTGGCGTCAATTCTAGTTTTGAGAGAATTTTAAAATTTGACTCCATTTTTTCTGCTAATAGATTCATCGATTACAGAGGAATTAATGTTTTTTAATAAAAAAAAAGTCATAATCCGCTCAGAAATCCACTGTGTGTGTGTAAAAGTATTTTCCCTTTTTACGACTAATTTTCTGCAATTTTCTTGCAATTTTTACCAAAATTAAACACTCAAAAAAAAAAAAGATTAACTATTGCAATACGCTTTGAAAGAGCGTTAAAAAGTGCATGGCATATGCTACTTAATAAATTTTAGATGTTGTAAAGATATTCTATGGACACCCTCTATTGGACCACTTTGTTCCTCTATTTATTTCTAGGCCTTTGTGAACACGTTCAACCAGGACCTGGCGATACAAAATGGTCATTTTTTAGTTCGTGAAATACTCAGAATGTTTTGCAATATAAATTAATGGTTATTGCTCCTTCCCCTTACGTCATTTCGGTTTATGAAAGGTTTAATACGAACCCTCTATTTTCGGATAGTGGAAGAAACCTGTGCAGTAAGAACAGATTGAGATTCAGAAAAATGCCTTCGTTCTGATATTACCGTTTTGAGAAAAAAGGGATGTCTGCATTTGATCCGATATCCCGTCTCCTTATCTCCCAAATTTAGACTTTACTTCCCAATCCTCGTCTACCACCATTGTTTGGACAGTTTTCATAGACATCCTCATGTAAATTCACTGTTTTTTCCCATCTTCAATTGAAGATTTCTTTCCTCCGTTAAAAGAAAATACAACCCTTATTTTGTCGTAAATAAATACATTTATGAAAAAATATATATTCGTATAATTTATCCATTCGTAAATATTTCTGCCATCGTTAGTAATTCTATTCCATAAAAACACATACAATATCTTTTTATTCTTTCAACTATTTTTTTGAATAAATTTGATATTATTATTTTTTGAAAACTACTTGCAGTCTTTTTTTCTTTCACAATATTCTGTCTTGAAACTTCATGTGATATCACCCTTTATCTATTAGGAAATTAAAAAAATTAGGACAATTGATATATCAAAAATGAATTAGCTCTATGCTCTTTGATGTCGTTCCAAACATCAATAACCCGTCATTTTTTACGGGTATATGCTAATGTCCCAATAACAGATCTCGATGTAGCAAAGTTCTTTTGAAAAAATATTTTTCGTGGGCTCCCAAAATCTTGGGACCCTATCAGAGGTGTAGCTAAAGACTGGTGGGGTATTTGGGGGCTTTGTTCCCCAAGGGACCCCCTTCGCCAGATCTCTATATCGCGGGCGTCATAGAGCCAGCACTTTCTGAACTTATTTAGCTCGTCACACCATCGGTTCTGCAATTGATCTCTTGGGATACACACTGTGAGTCGTAATGTCGGGCATTTTTTGTCATTCTTGCAACATGACCAGCCCATTGCCATTTAACTTTTCTATGGATTCTTTGATATCTCGGACTATTTTGCGATCCAGGTAAGCTGTAAAGAATTTAGGTGGGCTGATCTTACCTTGTCTTTCTCCTTTTTTTTGAGCTGAAAGGTCTCAGAGTCTTTATGTAGCCTAATAAATGAACTGCTCTGTCGATAGATATATATTGCAAGACTGTGACATATACAAGGTCTACGCTTTATATGATAGCATTGATGACTTTGATGATTTCCACTGAGTCGAATGCCCTCTTAAAGTCGACAAATGCTACAAAAAGTGGCATTTTATATTCTATTGCTTTCCTTTTGAGTTGATTTACTGGAGGGAGATGGTCAGTGGTTGAGTAGCTTCTTCTCAATCCAGCCTGTTCTCATGGTTATTTTTCATCAAACGTTTTTGGTGATTTGGTTTGTTGAAAAGTTTGTAGGTGCAGTTGAGTAAGTTTATTAGCTCATAGTTGTTTAGATCTTTTTGGTTTCCTTCCTCATGTAATGGCATAATGATTGCAGTGATTCAGTCTTCTGGGACTTCGTTTTGTCTAAGGCATACGTTGAATAGGGAGGCTAGTTTCCTGGTGATGATTTTAACAGCTTTTTGAGTAGGTTGATGTTGACTTTATCCGGTCCAGGTTTTTTTTTATTGTTTTTTTGTTTTTTGTTTTGTTTGTTTGTTTGTTTGTTTTTTGTTTAATGACTTGTTTCACCTCCAACGGAATAACTTCTAGGAATTTTTCAAACTGGTCACTCGTAACGTGTATTCTATTTGTTGTCTTGTATCCCTTCTTTGTAAACTAGATATCAGTTGTCTCATTCATATCAATTTGGATTGATAAGAAATTGGTTCAGGCCTTAGGGTGGGCCATCCTCATCTTCCTCTCACCTTCATAACAGCTCTCTTCAAAACAAACGCTCGGCGTTATTTTCGAATTTTGCCTTCTTTCGTAAAAGCGAAAAAATGGTAGAAAGCGAACTTTGAAAAAAGCAGAGTATATCTGTACTCCATCGGACCGTTAATCGGTTGTGATCTAAAAAAATCTCTAAAGTCCGGTAATAAATTCCCCTAATCATTCACATAATTTGTAGCTTACGAACGGTCACTTCAGTGATGGTTACCACAAGTATGCAAAAAGAGGCTGCTACTGATACTATAAGTGTGATAGATATTGTAGGAAGAGGGAGAAAAGAAGGTTTGATAAAAGGAACGGAGAGGGGAGAAAAGAAAATTGGGCAGTTAAAAAAAGGGGTTAGGAATGGAGAGATGCTGATCACTGCTACTGATATTTGGAAGATACTAGAGAGTGAACGTAGAAGAGACAGAAAAAGAGATGTCTCTATAGCCACTTGCTGCAAAGTAAAAACTGAACTATACTTTAGCTTTTCGCCTTTTCTCGAAAAAGAGATGAAGTGGCATTAAACGATCTTTCGAAAAGCTCGAGATACTGACAGAGAATCACAACAAAGAATTTGCATCATCCATTATATAGAAAGGTTCCGATTCTTTGAAAATCAAATAAAAAGGAAACCACTTTTGAAAATCACATTCCAAATGCAAATATCCTTTTACGAAGATCTGTTTTATGCTACCTCGATGTTATGAAAGATCTTGAAGCTTTGGACTGTGTCTGTGAGCATCAGCACATTTTGTGTCACTGTCAATACGATGATGCCTGAAGTATCAGAAAATACTAAGAAAGCTTGTAAGGGTATTTTGCTTAACGCAAAACTGGCAGACATACAAAGGGGAGGACTGTAAACATTCAAACTTTTTCCCCTTTGAATTAATGGCAATTGCTTCTTCATATTACGTCACTTCGGCTTATGAAAGGTTTTATAGTCTCCTGTATTTCCCAAGTATCCATGGAACCCTTCTATTTTCGTACTTACCTATTTATCAGACGGATCAAAACAAACATGAAACCGGTTTAGTTAGTCTGGTTAATCTCTCAATAGAAACTGTCATGTGACTGATGTCTTTTCGCACCATGCCAGTTTAAGGGGATCAATTAAAAAAGATTATAAGCGCGTGATCAATGCATTTTGTTTGACAATGATCACTAAAAAAGTCTTAATTTTCGAAAACAAGCGTAAATACTGCCGAACACATAGTAGAACTTCAGTTTAGCATAAATTTACTTTGTGAATCAGAACCTCACTGAAAAACCTATTTAGGGGGAAATTTATAAAAAAAATCCAAGTAAGTTTTTTCGTAATACTTTTATATTAAGCTTTTCAGTCCTCTAGCTCCATCGCAGTGGCCTGTGCATTTGATATGCCAGCCAGCCAGACCAACTCAAGAATTGTAGAAACCTGCTCTAACAGTTTAAGTCTTATTTTTGCTTGATGGTTTCCAATATTCATGAAATAATGATGTTTAATTCACCGGAAAGTCCCTCATGGATCAATAATCTATTTGTATGTATCTTGATAGATCCCCAAACAAGTTTTGTCGAGACATTTTTCCTTAATTACTCATAAAAAGAACAAAAATATTAAAATATCTTCAAAGATATGTTTTTGAGAAATTGAAATCTTGGAACCCTGTCAGAGGATCAGCTAGAGATTTGGGAGCCTTGTGTCTTTGAGGGACCCCTCCATCATTTAGTGAGATTTGTGTGTAAAAATGCCGAGTTGAACTACTATTTATACAGGTTTTGTGCGTTTTCAAATACGCCCCTCCACCCCCCTATCGAATCTGCATTTGGACCCTGTGCAGCTGAACTGTTTGTGCTTCCATAATGATAGACCTGCACCCAAGAAAATCAAGTTTGACAAGCTCTGTCGCCTTTACAATTTATATTGATTGAAAAAAAAATAACAATGAATAATGAACATTGTTGAAACCTGTTTTTCTCATCATATCCTAGTCTTGGAAGGGTGTGTCTGAAAGGCGAATGTTCCGGTTGGGGGAATGTTTGCCAGTGACCTAACAGCGAGAATTTAACTCCTTTCTTTGTAACAATCTTAACAATTTCACACCTGGCCAGAAACTGTAACTAAGTGCTATCCTCGAATACATTGTTTGACTCTCGGATTTCCAATATATTTACATTCAACAATTGATTGGATTAAAACGTCTTCTGGTCGTACGGAGAAGTTTCATCTAAAATCCTAACTCACCCCAGAATTCGATTCCTTGTTTAGAAGATAAACGTAAGTAAGCATTTTCCGGTATGTGTTGGAATTTTTGTCATATAAAGATTGTTGTACCTGTGTGAATTTCACAGCTCTTGACAACTAAAACATCATCATAAGCCTGGCATATATATTACTGCAATTTAAGTATACTAGGACAGTGCCCGTTCAAAAGATGCAGGTTTGGAAAGTGGTTGGTACGTACGGTGCATGGAGTAGCCTGCCATAAATGCCATGTGAAATAATCTTCTGTTCGTTATACAAAACTAAGGTTTCGGATTTCGGTTCATTCTCTTCAATGTTGCCAATGGAAATATTTTATACCGAAATTTTGATAATTCTTTGTTTTCCTTTGATTTCTCGAGAACCACAGATCCAAACTACTTCAGTCTCGACTCTGCACTGGCTTGAGTGCTGACTAATATACTTGGAGAATGTTAACTTCGTACACTGGTCAGTTGTTGAGTAATCAACGTGCATACAAACAAAGATATAGAGATTTCTTCAATTATAGTTTGATAATAATTTTATTAAAGTGATTTCTAACCCATGGAATGTAGGTGTATTAACAACAATAATATGCAAACGTAAACAAAACTATTTCAATGTATTTTACAACCGATACAGCCTATGTGCTCATTCCTTTTAACAGATTCCTGCAATTTCTGTTTCTAATATTTTTCTCATCACCCTAAAGTATTCTCTTCTTATATTCCCTTTCATTTCTTTCCGTTTTATCGCGCCACATTCAAGAAATCCCAAGTTTTTATATCGGCCCTGCGTTGTCAATACTCTGACTTTTTTTGTTGACCGGTAATTCGATTCTTTCTGTTGCAACTAAGCCTTATCCCGTGCATCACCCTTAGTGCATATAATCCTATTCGGAACTCCATTTCAATGTCGTCACTAAATTCTTTCACTTTGCTGAACAAAGTTTCGAGCTCTTTCCTGTTCTCTGCAAATATTTTTATGTCGTCCATGTACATTAGGTGGTTGACTTTTCTCTTTGCTTCGGAGAATTGGTATCCTTTTCTGTTTTCCAAGATTCTGTCTCCTTGGAAGATTCACCCTTTTGTGCTTACCTCTGGTAAGTTTTCTCCTGAAGCTGTCAAGTTTATTTTCCAGTTTTTCGAGGAGTTGACTATGAATTTCACCACTAATTTTTTTATCATTATTATCACTAATATAATTATTATTATCATCATCATCATTAGCTCCATCATTATCATTATTATTAATATTATTTGTCCAAAAGTACATTTCATATTTGTCAAAGTGTCCTTTTTGTCAAACTTCTGTACACAGTCTAGAGTTGACTTTGACGAGTATTGTGGAAAACTCTTCATCAGGACAAATTTCCCTATGCACTCAGCAGCAAACTGAGAACAATCTAAGCTATATGATTAGGTTGGGAACGAACTGGGAAAAGTAATTGCGCTCTTGTCGATCAAAAAAGGATCTTCGAGTCGCCTCCGACTGTTTGTGCACAGTACGGTCTTTGACTTGACCTGAACAAGAACAAGAACAATCTTCGTTAGTACCATTGCCTTTAGATATTATATTCAGTTTTAAAATCATGAACAATAATCATTGTTGAAACCTGTGTTTATCTTCATGTCAGAGTGTTAGAAAATGGCGTTTCCGACGATTGAATGGTTCGGTTGATAACGCGTGTTACCGACCCAGTAGTATGAATTTAATTTCTTTTCTTGTAACAGACTAAATGCAATATTTCATATCTTGCCAGTAACAGTAACTAACTGGTAATCTCGAACCATTGTTCAGCAGAGATTTTTTCTATTGTAATTAGATTATGATTTTATCATTCTGTTCAATACTGGTAGGGTATTTAAAAGGAGTGCCGTTCATAATCCCAAATTTTGCTTTTCCCAATTTAGTTATCCCAAATGTTGAATGTACCTATGTTAACAACAATAACATACACAGGCAAATGAAACGATAGGGGTCCCTTTATTATTATTTGGAATCTCACACCAGTTGCCTGGCGGTAACCGCTGGAGTTTGAGTGACAGCAAGTCTCCTCAAGTCTCCAGCCCTCCTCTCCTAGTACTCATAGGTCGCAGTAATTCTGCGATTTACAGTTTCACACCGGTTGCCCAGTGGTTATCGCTGAAGGCTGAGTGACAATAAGTCTCCTCAGGTCTTCAGCTAACGTCTCCTCTCTTTTGCATATCATGACAGAGCTACAATTCGTTGCAGTACTTATATCTCTAGCACCTTCCTCAGTACCCGTGCAGTTCCCAGTAGTGCTGTGGTCTGTACGGTCTCTATCCTCCCCCTAATCCCGATCTCCTCCAGTCTCTCCCTCAGCGTTTTGGGGACAGTTCCTAGTGCGCCCACTATGACCGGTACTACCCTGGTTTTCATGTTCCACATTTTTCTTAACTCCCTTGCTAGGTCCTGGTATTTTTCCCTTTTTTCACCCTCCTTCTTTTTTACTCTATGGTCTGCAGGTACAGCAACGTTTACTATTTGGCAGGCCTTCCTTTTTTTATCTACTATTACTAAGTCCGGCCTTCTTGCCTGGATGAGGTGGTCAGTTTGGATGTCAAAGTCCCACAGTAGTTTGTGGTTGTCATTCTCCAAGACTGCCTCTGGCTTGTGCTGATACCACTTTTCCCCATGGTTGAATCCCATTTGTTTACTTAGTTCCCAGTGTATCATCGTTGCTACTCTATCGTGTCTATGCTTATACTCCTTCTGGGCGAGTTGACTACATTCACTAGTTATGTGGTTTACCGTCTCATCTCTTTCACTGCACATGCGGCATTTGCTGTTTGTCTGTGTTCTGTTGATTTTTGCTTTTATTATTATTATTATTATTATTATTATTATTATTATTATTATTATTATTATTATTATTATTATTATCATTATCATTATTAAGAATAAAAAATATATATATTATAGACATGTTTTCCCGTTTCCTTGGTGCCCTTTCTTTATCTGGTCGTGAGCGGGTTTATGGAAAGCAAGTAATAGGCCCAGGCCAGATGGGAAATGTAAGCCTGATTTCAAACTATTCATAAAGTATTTTTGTAACCCAAACTATACGCATATGATTTATGTATGGTTATATATGTGTTCATGTAGTGTACATGATATATTTACAAGCAACAAAACTGAATGTAAGAATTAGAATGACACATGAAATAAGGAATGGCATGTAATTCCATGCAAAACGTATATTAGTCTAGCTGCTACAAAGAGTCCTATGGAAATTTTGTGAGCCAGAAATTTTGTTTGTTTAGACATTTTCAACGATCAATAGTAAATGAAAGAAAGTTGGTCGAATGATTTGAGATATGATCATTTCCGATAAATGTCCGCCATCATGGATTTTCATGGACTTTTTTTTTTCAAAATTAGTGTGATTGTAATATCAGGGTGTGGTACGTCATTTTACGTTTTCCCATACGCTGGGTTTAATTTTAAAAAAAAAACAACATAAAAAGCTCTGTAAAGGACAGAAAACGCCGTGTTATCGTTTTCAGTGAAAATGTTTATACGGGTACGAGTATTTCCAAACTGAAACATAATTAAACAATATCGAATTACTGTAACCCTACAAATGACCAACCAACCAGCCAAGTGAGCAACAGATTCTTCTCTCTTTGAGTGTCTGCATGTGTTACCTGATGTTACTGGTTACATATTTGGGGCTACTTTAGATAATTAATCTTGGTACGCACTCAAGATAGGGTGATTCATTTTTACGCAGTACGGATATAGTATTTATTTTCACTATATTTTTCAATGTTATACGTGGATTTTATTTATTTAACATGATCATAAGGGAGATTTAATGTTATTTGATATGCTGCCTATTTTCACTTTATTGTTCAACATTTAAATATAATTTAGATATTTCTAATATAAGCATGAAAAAATAAAACAGTATTTAATGTCATATTTCATTTCTATCTCATTTTTGAACCTTTAAACTTTTTTTCTTTTACTCTTGCAAAATGGACAATGAATCTTTTCAACTCTGCACGGACAAATAGTTTATTATGCACATTTCTGACAGGTGCGAGATGGCACAAAATTGTCGTTATAATAATAATAATAATAATAATACCTGAGGAGACTTATTGTCACTCAGCCTTCAGCGATAACCACTGGGCAACCGGTGTGAAACTGTAAATCGCAGAATTACTGCGACCTATGAGTACTAGGAGAGGAGGGCTGGAGACTTGAGGAGACTTGCTGTCACTCAAACTCCAGCGGTTACCACCAGGCAACTGGTGTGAGATTCCAAATAATAATAATAGCAGAAATCTAATAAAAGGAATGAACACCTGGGCTGTGTCAGTAGTTAGGTATACAGGACCATTCCTAGGATGGACAAAGGAAGAGCTCCAATCAATGGATAGGCGAACAAGGAAACTTATGACGATGCATAAAGCATTACACCCTAGGGATGATACAGATAGACTATACGTTAAGAGAAAAGAAGGTGGTAGGGGGCTCATCAGCATAGAAGATTGTGTCCAGAGAGCTAAAGTAGTCCTAGATAAATATGTGCAAACAAATAGTGAAGAAATCATAAAGAGCGCGAGGGATAGTGCAACAAACAAAGTAGAAAGCAATGGAACGGTACAGCAAACTAGAAAAGAAAAGTGGGAAGGGAAAAAATTGTACGGCGAGTTTAAAAGACAGATAAAAGATATAGCAGACGAGAAATCATGGACGTGGTTACGAAAGGGAAACCTTAAGAGAGAAACAGAATCGCTCATCATGGCAGCCCAAAACAAAAGCATAAGGACAAACTACATAAAAGCAAAAATCGACGGAACACAGACAAACAGCAAATGCCGCATGTGCGGTGAAAGAGATGAGACAGTAAACCACATAACTAGTGAATGTAGTCAACTCGCCCAGAAGGAGTATAAGCATAGACACGATAGAGTAGCAACGATGATACACTGGGAACTAAGTAAACAAATGGGATTCAACCATGGGGAAAAGTGGTATCAGCACAAGCCAGAGGCAGTCTTGGAGAATGACAACCACAAACTACTGTGGGACTTTGACATCCAAACTGACCACCTCATCCAGGCAAGAAGGCCGGACTTAGTAATAGTAGACAAAAAAAGGAAGGCCTGCCAAATAGTAGACGTGGCTGTACCTGCAGACCATAGAGTAAAAAAGAAGGAGGGTGAAAAAAGGGAAAAATACCAGGACCTAGCAAGGGAGTTAAAGAAAATGTGGAACATGAAAACCAGGGTAGTACCAGTCATAGTGGGAGCACTAGGAACTGTCCCCAGAACGCTGAGGGAGAGACTGGAGGAGATCGGGATTAGGGGGAGGATAGAGACCGTACAGACCACAGCACTACTGGGAACTGCACGGGTACTGAGGAAGGTGCTAGAGATATAAGTACTGCAACGAATTGTAGCTCTGTCATGATATGCGAAAGAGGGAGGAGACGTTAGCTGAAGACCTGAGGAGACTTATTGTCACTCAGCCCTCAGCGATAACCACTGGGCAACCGGTGTGAAACTGTAAATCGCAGAATTACTGCGACCTGCTAGTACTAGGAGAGGAGGGCTGGAGACTTGAGGAGACTTGCTGTCACTCAAACTCCAGCGGTTACCACCAGGCAACTGGTGTGAGATTCCAAATAATAATAATAATAATAATAATAATAATAATAATAATAATAATAATAATCCATTGTTTAAAATGGATAGGAGATACTTTTGTCTGCAAACTTGTTATCTTCAAGTGGAAGAGTCAATGGTTACGGACAGAGAACAAAAAATCACACTGCTCCTTACATAAAGTAGATGATTTTTTACTACTATTTTTTTATTTTCGCCTTTTGCTTTCCTTCTTAAAGGCTAAAAAGTGGTGTAAAGTGAACTTTCGAAGATCTGGGATATTTGCATTCCTTTTATAATGGTTATTTCCAGCTATTTTTGTATCTTTTCGCTTATCGCGTTTTTCTCAAAATCAAATAAGTCGTGTAAAGTGAACTTACGAAAAGTGTATATGGGTGGTAGCTGTATTCCTTTTATACTGGTTGTTATTTCTAACCATTTTGTACATTTTTTGTCTTCCAGAATGAAATCTATTTGGATTCTATTGGTTTTCCTACCGATCATTTCAGCAGAGGTAAAATGGAACTTTTCTAATTGCTTTTTGCTTGACGCATCTTTGAGTCTTTGAAATGGTTTCATCGACGGAGGTAACCTATCTATGCTAAAATTGAAGTTACCTCCCTTGGAAATTTGTACAAGGGATTAGAATTTTCACAAATGTGTTCTAAACTTTATTCTTGTTTTGCTACGAATTATTGAAAAGAGAAAAATAATCATTATATGTACATATATATATATATAGTTATAAGTGATGAATGATGTATATATATATATATATATATATATATATATATATATATATATATATATATATATATATATATATATATATATATATATATATTTATTTATTTATTTATTTATTTATTTATTTATCTATTATTTATTTACAAAATTATTCATTATATATATAGTTATAATTGATGAATGATATATATATATCATTCATTCATTATAACGCAAAATTGAACTTTTTAAACCAACGATTATTTTTCATCGGCAAAACAGGTCTTGAAGTATAAATGAGAGGGGAAGATGAGATACTCTTCTTCCCTTTTTGAAAAATGTCGATCGGAAGTGTCATCATTCATTCTGTAAAATAGAAGTTGTAAAAAATGATTATGTCTACAATGACACTTTTAAACACTCAACATTTAACAAAAGGACCCGGCAGTTATGGGGTGCCGGTGTTCTTGTTAAATGGTGAACAATTTAGAATAGTTTTTTTTTTTCCTAATTTCCTCCCCGAAATGGGTTTTTAGTGCGAGTCCAAAATGCAATGAAAGTTTATGATAAATTGATCCTTTATTTTGTATCCGCTTATTTTTTATAAAATCCAGACATTTTTAGTGATCACTGACAAACAAAATGCGACTAAATTAACTTGTTCATCGATCACCATTAGTAAACATACATGATTTCCAAAACAATCTTAGTAACATATGCATGCATATGTGATATATATATATACGAGAATATAAGATTATACGATACACATAATATGCACTTATTTGAATTGGTAGCACACACACACACACACACACACACACACACACACACACACACACACACACACACACACACTTGCCATATCACTTGCAACACAAGTATGTACAAATACACAGAAGTATACACATATGAACGCATGGATAGATACATGATCAAATCACCACATTACTTGAACTTACAAATGTATATGCACTGACACACACACACATATACACACATACACACATGTATTCAACGTGAACACAGCATATATATGCATAGATACACATGTAGTTTAATTATTTGGTAGATATTGTAATTGATAAAATGCATACACACCAACCATCTATCTCTGAAATAAACACATATATATATACCTATATATAGAGACTGCACAGACAGAATTGAATAGTTCACATAGCTATACCATGTTCATTAGATTTACTATATGTACACACAAACACAATACACAATGTATATATTCATTTGAAAGTAACACTATGCCGATGTATAATCATCATAACATATAATACACCTACACAAGCAATCCGTCATATCAACGCACACATACAAATAGAAAATGACATTGGAACCAAAAATTAGTTGGCTAGTTCGAAAACAAGAACATATAAATAAAAAAATCTGAAATATGTTCCTTGTCTGTTATTTTTATTTAATGTAAATTGAGATGAAAAGATATACATATGCCCATTCATGGCTTGATAGATATGACCGAACTTAGACATACAAATAGATCATTGTATAGATATGATGCATGCATTACATTTATATGTCTTCGTTGGTATATATATATATATATATATATATATATATATATATATATACTCTCATTATATCCAGATATTTCTACACACTCTTATATTAATACCTACACAGTTATACAGGAAACACGCAACCGTCGTCTAAATCTTTTTCAAATGTTATACTCATTATCAAATAAAATAACAATAAACTAAGTCTCAAGAAGAAATTATTGATAAAAATTGTACATTTACTTTTATCAAACTTGCTGCATTTGTAAAAAAAAAATGTTTATTTATGACTCTAAGAATATTCTCAAAGCAGAAGTTCTAGTTGAAATTTGGTTTATTGATATCATGGAAGAATGATATTCTGGCTGTCGTTTCGCATTGAAATTTCTTATTTTTTCAGAAAACTTTTATTGAAGAAATGATTTAATCAGCTCCTAAGTAGATGATCCCTATTTTGATTTTTTTGCTAAAACTAATTGAAAAATTGCTAAAATCAGTAAAATTTGATCCACTTTCGGCTAACATTAAGATTAAAAATATCAAGTTATCTATAAAATTAGATTGAATCAGCCATTTTTTTTATGGCCAGATTTTTTTGCAATTTGCTATTGCAGATATCTATCAGCTGAATACGAAGATCGGCTAGATCTAGCCGAAAAATGGCTGATTTGGCATCCCTACCTCATACGGACTGATGACTTTTTTTACGTACACAATATATGATTTAAACCACAACAAACGACATCGCCACTTTTATGCAATTCATAATATGTCATTAAGTATGTCTAATGTAACTTTTCACATTAACCTGTTGCAGAATAAAAACACTTTAATATCTTCTATTTTTGCAAAAATAACTTGGAATATAACTTTTATACAGTTTACATATAGTCTTTATTCGGTTGGGAGTTCAAAAGGCACAATAAATCTGCATGGACATATTAATGCTTTGAGAAAATATCTCGCTTGAAGCAAAACAAAATACGTACACATAATCCAAATCCATAGATTTAGTATTTATAAAATCTGCTGAAACGAAAGAAACAAACAAACTGATTATATCATTGATGAATTTCAGTCATCCACCTTTTTATTTTCCTCTTTGAAACACTAGTTTTAAAAGAAGGAAATATTTGGGTCCAAAACGAAAAAGGTTAGGAAATAAATTCATAACCAAAAGCGTTGACCGTTCAGTATATATTTATATATGAATTATAAATTGCGTTATGTTATACAGGAACTTATTTGAAATGATCTCCCTTCAATACTCGCTTAATATATAACTCAATTCAGACAACGTAAATAGAATAGAAATTAAAGAAAATGAACCTGCCACTGATAGGATAGCCGCTTTTACGTAGTGATGCTCTCACCATTGAGCAAAATAGCCGCCAAAAATGCAAAGGCCTAAATAACTGCTTTCAACCTAAATTCTCATTTCGTTTATTCCCGGTCTATTCGTCTCTTTAAACGTGACAGTTATGGATTGAGAAGTGGGTATATTTGGTCAGACAGAAAGAATTATAAATTACATTACGTTATAAAGAAACTTATTTGAAATGATCTCTCGTCATTACACAGTTGATATATCATTCAATTTAGACAACGTAGATAGAATAAACAATCAAAGAAAATGTATGTATATATGCAAAGCCATATGTTTGCACTGATGACATGATATATCGTTAGAAACAATGTATTTGATCAGTTTGTATATATTGAGCAAAAGAAGTTATAATTAAGACGGTGAAGGTAGGTATTCCAGCGCACACTGACACTAGTCTATGTGACAGTGGGGGGTTATTATTTCAATGGGATAGAATCTTGGAAACCAAGTTAAATCGTATCTAAAAAAACTATTCAAATTGAGAAGAAATCGTGGTCAGTTTTCTTTTGAAATTTAAGGGCAGTTATTTTGAAATTCAGAATGGACAACTGTGACTGTATATTTCTTCCAAAAATGCCGGGGTGATTTAGCATGGATCCGTCCCAAATTATAAGCAAGCCTTCCATAGCCTCCCACAAAATTTCATTGGAATTCATGGAGAACTTTGGAGATATTGTCAACAGCAAATACAGAAATTAAGAAAAAACATCACAGGAATATCTTTTGAACGAAAAAGATTCCCTGGATCCACCCCCAAAATTGATCTTATATTCCTCTATATCTGCACCATCCTTTCACATAATTCATTTATAATCCATGAATAACTTTTGAAGACATCACGTGGAAAGACAGGAGCGAATACAGACATCAAAAAACGTATAAATATCTTTTAATCAAAAACCAATTCTTGGGTTCACACTCAAATCATATCATTTTTCTTCATAATGTGACACATTCTATCCCAGAATTGATTAAATGCATTGAGAACTTTTGGAGATTTATAAATCCATAGTCGTCCATTCTGAATTTCAAAATGACCGCCGTTTTGGTCTTCTCATTAATGGTTTTCATTAAAATGCTTGATTTTTCTTTTCCAGATAGACGAAAATCGAACAGGTCAGTAATCTTTTTGTCTGCTATCATAAAGCACATTTTCCCCCTTTTCTTCATTTCTTATATAAATGTGCCGTGGTCGTACAGGAAAATCGAAATCACATTTTTAAAGGTATTTTCGTTTATGTTGGTTTTGACATTATTGTTATTAGCAAGCCTCGCTGAAACTCAACTTTTTTATCTGAATATTCAGTGAACTCATGGATTAGAAAAGAAAATGAAACGGCAAGAGTTGATAATGATCCTGAATCATACTCATGTAATTGAGTTTTTCTATTTAAAAGAATCAATTAAAAAGGGTTTTTCTTTATTATTGTACTTAAGTTCTCATAATTTGCTCACGAATTCTATTTCATATGCATGATTAAAAAAACATGGACTTTTTGACCGGAACTATTGTATGAATGGATTAGAACGCATGATAATCATTTACTGCCTAGAGTTAATATGTTCAGTTTCGTTTTTACTTTTTCTAATTCTGAACTATTTCTTCTTCTAAAAATAAAACAATAACAAATTTCTATTATGACGTAGAATTGGACTGTTATGAAATCAATGTTCATTTTAATTTAGATTCAATTCAATTCTATTTCAAAATCTCATTTACATTTCTAGTTTATCATGCCTCAGGCATGAGAAGTTTTTAAAAATCAAATGCAAAATCAAATAGATTATCTGCAAACGGTGAATGTTGGAAATCCATTGATTCAATAATCACGGTCGAAATCTCCATGTTTGACACTCATTCTATTTCCAAATGATTTTGTACCAATCTCTTTTTTTCAGTTAACTTTACATGTTTGGGTGGCGGCAAGGTGAAGCTTCAGATCAACACAACCGCCGATGACAAGATGAATGACATTTTTTCTACAGACCCCCAAAACAGTTGCAGTCTGTCAAAAAACAATTTTATTGGGAATGGCACGACGGATTTTCCCTATGAAATGACGATCGATATAAGAGTGAATCCCTGTGGAGCAAAGGTTGGTAATACAATATTGATTTAGCTTCTATTTCAGAAATGTTATCAACAGACATTTTTCAAGCTAGAAAACACTCAAAGAGTGCATGATATGCCAACACCATTCACAATAAAAAACTAAATGAAAATCTATTTATATATACTCATTAGTAGCTGCAAAAATTCCTCGATCGGCTCCCAAATTCCATCAATTCTTCCGTAGCCTTCTTTCAGCAAAATGCCATTCAAAATCACGGAGGACTTTTAGGATTTTATGGAATTGACACATAAAAGTCTGAATGAAATGAAAAAGTAAAATTTTTCAATGATCCACACCAAAGTCTTACCAATTTTTCCTAACCCAATGGCCCATTCCTCCATAAAATGGCATTGAAATTCACTGAAAACTCTTGGATATACCATGTGGACAAACAAGAATTTGAATGAATGAGCCTAGTCGTCTTTTTTGTTTCTTCTTCCCTCTCTCTTCCTTTCCTCACCTTTTCCTGAACTGCTGTTCCCCGCCTCCATTTTATTTTTTTCTCTTTTCCCCTCTTTTTCAACTTTCCCTCTCATTTTTTCTTCTTTTTTGTGTCATCCAGGTTTTGTCTCCTTCCAGTTAAAGATTTAGGAGATTTGAAGGACACCCGCAGATACTTCGTGGGATTTGTCAGTATAAATGTAATTGGTTAACTACTATTCATTGTTGGAGGGGGGCTTTTCAAATAGCCCCATACCCCCCTTTCAGCTATGCCTCTGTTTTTTCCCTTGCAATTGCCGATTCTTCTAACATCTGTAACCTTTTTATCGTTCTCTTTTCTTCGCAGATTACCGGTGACTCGTTTACAGTGGAATTTGCCATCAAAACTCATGAACATTTCTTTGCCGAAAATGATAATATATACAGCATGGAGTGTCGAATTGAAAATCCACAAGTGACGTAGGTAGAACATTTTAATCAATTGGGAAATTTATTAAAACGTAACGTGAAAATGTACCAAATATTGTCACCATTTTCTATGGAAAACTTGAGGATAAGGTCTGCATTGATTATTTGGTTGAGATGCAATGTGAGCTACAGCCTGTTTTCTGCATTCTGAATAAAGATTTTCTGGGTTGAGGGTCAATCATAATCACTTCGTATCAATCAGAATATGTTCACATGTTTCTAGCTATTACTGTCTTTCTCAACCTTTTTAGACTGGAGAAAACCTTGAAATAACTTTCTTATCTCAAGGAACCTATGCATGAAAATATCATATGAAAAAGATAACGACATATCAGTGTGTTGAAACATGTATATGTATCATAATCTAAAAGTAATTACCAGTATTTTACAGTGTAAAGAAAGAGAGTTTTCCTTCTTAATTACTCAGTTCCCTTTCACACATGTAACGTGACATGAGTGTTGTTAGACATTATCGTAACACCAGATATGGAGAGTTGTCACAGCACTAAAAAGAGATATGTTTCATATGTATGGAACTATCGACTGGGGAGGACGTTGGCCGCTTTTATTCTGTCGTGGTATTGAAAAGTTATGGATGTACCCAACGATTATTGACTGGTGTTGGTAATTAGGTGATTAATTGTCTACTTATTGCTCGCCGAACTTTGATTATGCCTGGTGGAGAAATTTCAAATCACCCAAGGACACTTTTCTTTGTAAAATATGTATCAGGCTTAAAACGGAGAGTTGTTTTATGTGTCGATGGCAACACACACACACACACACACACACACACACACACATATATATATATATATATATATTGAGAAATAGAGATATAATCTGACAAAATTAATCATAAATACATTATACTACTTTGAAGCTTTACTCGAAATTATCTCATGTTATAACACCACAGATGTATCACTTGGCCTAGACAGCTCAAATAGAATAAACGATTTTAAAAAAAGGTCTGCTGCAGGAATTAAACCTGCGACCGATAGGTAGCCACTTTGACCTAGCGTTGCTCTTACTGTTCAACTTAACAGCTGACAATAATGCAAAGGCCCAAATAACTACTTTATCTCTAAATGCTCATTTTGATCATTCACGGTCTAAATTAACTCTCTTTGTATCTCTACAAGGACAATTATACTGTTAAAAAAATGGATTTACATTTTCCGACAAAATTGATCATAAATGCGTTATATTACTTTGAAACTCTATTTGAAATGATCTCCCGTCATTATACGGTGAATGTATCATTTGGCCAAGGCAGCATATATAGAATAAACAATCAGAGAAAATGGGCAGCTGCAGGAATCGAATATATATTTATACACGGAGAGAAAAACTTTTTTTGTAGAAGTCTTCTTATCAACAACTGTAATTGTAAACATAGCATATATGTCAGATATGTTTGAGATGTTTTGTATGTGACAAGTACATTTTTCAGTTTGGCAAAATAAAAAATATCATACTTACAAAATATAACATACCCTCCTTATCTGTACCCTCAAAGGAATTTATTAAATAAAAAAAAGAAATGAAAGTCAGTTTCCTTCAAAAATATTGATAAGCCTGATTTACATTTCATAAAATTTATATTTTCTATAAACTTTAAATGCTTATATGGATAATAAATCTCAGAATTTCCCCTGAAACATCTAAATTCTAAAACGATCGTGAAATTTGGTTCTTCAGATATCAAGCGCCACAGACCGCCACTTGTTATACAAAAATGGAGCAAAAGTCAGGTACCTTTTTTCATGCATGTGTAAATTTTTCATCAAACCCGTAACAACCCTTGGGTTCCACGAGACCAGGGTTGATAAAAAGTTTCTTCACAAATCTTGCCTTGTTAAGAAGTTTGCTCAATCCAAGGAAACCTCCTGAAAACTCCTATTCTGATGATGTATTTCAAGTTTTTTTCTTTGCACTAAAGTTATTTATTTGGTACTTAGACCAAATTGGTGTTGTGCAGCAAAAGACATCTAGTAACCCTGATTTTGAGATGTGATATATGTTTGTTTTTCATTTCCAGACTCTATCAAGCCAAAACATTGGACACTGGTCTGAGAATAGTCGAAAACAAAATGAACTTGTTGTTCGCAAATTCTGCGGGCATTTCTGATAGAAAGGTGAAACAGGGACAAAAAGTCAAATTGAAAATAGAATTTTTGCCTGGATCTCATGGTAAGATTGATAATCATTTAATGATTGAAGTCAGTGGTTCTTAACCTTTTCCTTACCATGCCACTTCTAATGGTTGGACCTTGCTCCCACGCATATCTTCAACCTAATGATTAGTTTGAAATGGGTAATACAAATGTGTGAAAAGATCATAATATCATTTTCATCACAATGATTTGTAAAGATTTGCTAAGAGAATTCCTAAAATAACTTGTGAAATTCTTACTTTTTCTCTACAGTCTCATAACCCTCCTTGAAATTATTCACCCTACGTAAGAGGCATGTCCCTGGTTGAAAACCACTGATCCAAGTCATTTAAATCATTTAGAAATGGAACTAATCTATTCACTTATTTGAATGTTTTGTTAATTTGTATGTTTATTTGTCTAATATGTTCACCACAATTTGCACCAATGATGTTGAAATTTGGCGTACGGATACATTCTCTCATGGCACTGGTCTCAGTCTATATGGAGTTGACCTCATTCAAGATCACTGGTCATTTCTTGCAAATTTCTCAAGTTTCGAGCCACAATTTTGCAACTGGAATTGAAATCGATTCTTTCCACGGCAAAGATCATATGCAAGAGATAATTAGAAATCATCAGAGGTCATTTCTGACAATTTTTTTCACATTGTTGGTCACAATATTGCACCTACAGAATTTGAATTAGGATAAGGATAAATCATTTTGTGGTAAAGGTAAAAGGCAATGTGAAGTTGACTTGAGGGATAATTCAAGTTTAGCAAAGGTAATTCTTGGTCATTTGGAATGCATTTTCCAAGTTATTGGCCATAATTTTTCACCAGGAATGCTGAAATTAAGTATATAGGTACATTTTCCCTCATCAAAGGTCAGTGGTTGGGTGAGGTCTATTCTGGAGGTCATTCAACATCAAGAGGTTACTTCTAGCAACTAATATGCACCGATGAAACTGAAATTTGGCATCTTTTCATGGTAAAGGTCATTGCAAGTTTGACCTCAGAAATAATTCTTGATAATTTTTTTGTCATTTTTAGCCAATGTTCAAAGTTGTTGGCAACACTTTTACACGTATGGAATTGAGATTTTGCATAGGTATAAATCTTTTCACTGTGAAAGAATTAGGCAAAGTGGATTTGACCTGGGCTATTTGAGGTCACCAGAACTTTTTTATGATCATTTCTGGCCAATAGGATAGTTTTTACCCACAATTTTATTCCTAGGATGCTGGATAGGGTAGATTGTTTCATGGTTTGCTGTGAAAAAATGTACCCCATCCAAAATTTCATTGGCAATGTGAATTTCATCTTGGAAGTCATTTGGGTCACGTGAGGTCTTTTCTAGCCAATTAAAGCAATTCATAACATAATATTGAGTTTACTATAAAGTAAAAAATGTTTTTAACCTCACAAATGGTGAAGCGGATAAGGTTGTATTCAATTGGATAGGTGATGCTGATCTCTGGTCATCTTTAAAATCCTTAGAGGTAAGTACTCTGGATTAAAATGATTTTTTCAGTAATTCTGCAGCCAAACAATTAAATTCTTGGAGGTAAATAAGTATGTGGCATTAACATGGGCAGAAAAAGATGACATGATAAATGACACTGACTTCCAGGGTCATTGGAGGTCAGCATTGACAAATTCTTGATCAAAAAGAGGCTTTTACTCACCATATTGCAACCAAACTATTACATTACTGGAACTGAATTTATCTGAGAGGTTAACTTAGACAGAAAAAGATCAAAGGATAGGTGGTCCTGACTTCCAGAATTTTTTCTCTTTTGTCTTTAAAAAGTTGAAAAGTGCAACCCTGAAAAAATTTTCCTGATCAAAATTCTAAAATTCTAAGAAGACATGAGGACAATCTCTCAAGACTGCTGGCTTTAACCTCATTTCCCATACTTTTCCCATGACCATCTCCATAATGGTTGTTCTTGGTTGGATCCCCAAATAACCTTTCATTCCTGGCACCAAATGGGATAAGCGCTAAGGTTATGAATCCAGATGACCTGTCAAACTAAGGGATTGCATCATTTGTTTTATTGTACATCAGAATATTTTTTCCTTAATAGCTACTTTTTTGTGTGTTAATTGTATGAATTATAGATTTTTTTTTTGCCATTTGTTGCATTTTGTGGGGAGAAATGTGATAAAAACATTTCTCCCACGTGATAATATTTGAAGTTATATTCCCCATGGTAACGCTGAATATCTATGATAGTATTAATTATTTTACTGCTGGATATTCTTAAAATTGCTTCTTAGTTATTCTTGATTACCTGTCTGAAGATCAGGAGGGATCCAAGAGTTCCACACTATTGCCCAGTTCAAGCAAAATACTATTAAAATGATAATTTTAATAAATCTAGATCAGTGGGGCTTAATCTATTTTGCTCTAGGCTTCACCTTGACAGCAGAAAGTTTGATGTTACTGTAATAAAACAAATCTTGTATTGGAAAGGTATTATAATTGAACAATCATAGCCATCAAAAATGTCAAAGGGTTCTATCCTTTTTCATATGTGCATGTGTTTGTTTATGTGTTTGAGTGTGTTTGTTTATTTGATTTGTTCCAGTGCTCCTCGCCATACCATTTTGTCTACACACGTGAAAATTGGCATCAGTACTCCACTAGACCCCTTCTAAAAACTTTCTCCAGAATCTACATGTTTGTAGATGTTTGCAACTCTATCATAGATGTTTTCCAGTGCAAGAAAATGTGCTGATTTCTATCACAATCATCTGGAGGATGGTTTTGACACTGATATACACTATGGTACACGAGGAAGGGAATGTGACAATATAAGCAATACATACTGCCGTTAATTGATTATATATCTGACAATCAGAGACTAAGTTCTTAATTGGGGTTTGATTGACAATGTAAACTAATGCTAAATTGGTCCCATGTTTTGTGTCCAGCTGTGTTCATACTTATCAGGAAAATTTGAAAATTTCAATCCCTAAAATTTGCTTTATTTTTAGAAATTACTTTTATATTTACCTAGAAATGCACAATAATTCTAATTTGTTGAATGTTGGTCCATCCGTGTTATCATAGTTCAAGGATGGCTGGAGTAAGAGCCACCAAATTATCTTTGTGTGCAAATGGGACCCCAGGCATATTTTTTGTATATTAGTCTTTGGAAGTTCAAGAAAAAAATTGAATTCCCACTCACCAATAATGATGATCCCATTTGCATGTCTCTATCTATTTAGAATATATGGATGATTCTGTTTATCAGTGTGTGACCTCTGAGTAGCCAAAATCGTGAATCGGAACCAGAAATTAGGTACCTCTAAAACACTTTGATCTTTTATTGGGACCAATGGCACCATTTAGGCCTTCCAAAGGAACTAGCTTGAAATACTGCGGGTTCGATTAATGATAATAATTCATCTAAAAGAATCAGATAAAAATCTTATTTGTCCTGGTTTTACTTTTGTTTTGAATTTTTTTCAGTTTATGGAGCTCGTGTCACTTTGTGCTATGTAAAAAATTACCTTCTAAACAACTCCACGGTGTTCTATGATAATAAGTAAGTGCTTCTTTCATTTTCTTTTCTCATTGCCTCCATGACATCATGTAGAATCAAAAGACAGAAGTCATCAGTTCAAATTACAGTTGAAATGATTTCTCAATAAAGTGAAAAAGTGATTGCCATATTTGAAGCCACAATTTCGCAAACTGGACAGAGAGTGATCAGTGAAACAGACCCTTTCCCATCAAAAAAAAATATGTCCCAGCTTGAAGAATCAACCAATGAGAAGAGAGCCATGTTGATTGGCTAAGCGAGTCAAAATACTCAGTAAGGGAGACTGTGATTGGCTGACTGACAACCCCCACAACTAATTCACTACAACACCCTCACCCAGAATTAAACTTTAAAATTGTGTTTTAGAAAAAGGATTTCTTCAATAGAATTCATCATCAGTCTTTCAACGTCCGTCGTTGGACATAGACCTTCCCCAGGATTTACCACACTTCTCTATCATAGGCGTCGCAGAGCCAGTACTTCCTGAACTTGTCTTGCTCATCTCTCCATCTAATATACTGCCGGCCTTGATTGCGCATGTGATCACGGGGGATCCATGTCATGACTCGTGATGTCCATCGGTTGTCCGCCATTCTTGCAACATGGCCAGCCCACTGCCATTTGAGATCTTTAATGGATTCTATGATGTCCCTGACTCTTGTCTTTTCTTGGATGTACTGTGCTGTTTTGTGGTCTCTCCATGTGAGGCCCAGCATAATTCTTTCATGTGCATGTTGTATGGTTCTCAATTTGCAGGTCTGTCTCTTGGTTAGGTTCCATGTTTCAGCTCCATAAGTGACTATTGGGAGGATGCATTGGTTATTCACTTTTCTTTTTAGGATTAATGGGATCTTCTTATTTTTGAAGGTTGAGCTTGCTCTGCCAAAGGCTTGCCACTCTAGTGTGATTCTGCGCTTGATTTCTGTTGAGGGTCTCATGGAGATTTGTTGTGCTAGGTAGATGTAGTGGTCTACTTTCTCCAGTTCTGTCCTCAATTTTGATCTTAGTGTTTTTATCTTCGATGTGGTTTTTGCACATAATCTTCATCTCCAACTAATGATAGATGAACTAAATGAAGATAGCAAGAAAATCGGCCTGCACAATAGAATTCATTTTAACCAAAATGCTTAAAAGGCGTAGTTTTGGACGATAAATACAATGTGAGGGTCCAGATCAGTATTATAGTTGAATTGTGCATAGATCCCACCCCACAAAAGAAAATAATTGTTTTTTAGGGGGAAATGATTAAAAATACTCCAAAGCCATATTTTGCTCAATAAATGGAATTCTGCAGCATAATTACATCATATAAAGAATCCTCTCCTCCCTTAAAAAATCATGATTTCTCAATGAAGTCAGGGAATCTAACCACTATATTTCAAAGCCATAGTTCCATCTGATGGACTGAAAAGGAGGGTCCATTTGATTAGTGTATCATAAACAGGATCCCTCATCCAAGATGAAACTTTTTAATTTTTGTGTTCAAGGAAAAAGATGCTGGGCTAAAAGTATTCTGCCTACCACAAGCCTTTTTTCTTGGTTTACGATAACATTCATACATATAGGAAAACTATCAATATCAAAGAGATCATCATCATCTGCATTTTTACCCCAGTTGCCTGATGGTCATCGCTGGAGTGTTAAGTCTCCTGCCATCATCTCTACATTCTCTTAGTCCGTGACTGTGCTGTGGTTTGTTATTTCACACTAGTTACCTGATAGTCATCACTAAAGGCTGTGACAGTAAATCTCCTCCGGTCTTCAGCCCTCCTCTCAGTGTCATCACATTACATATCCCAGCAGCCCTACGGATTGTATTATCTCGACCTTCTCTAGCTTTACTTACACATACCTTTTTTCATTCCATTATGCCATCACTGATAACTAAATGTTCTAAATCTCATATTTCTAATACTCACCTAAGTATTCATACAGACTACAGTGATGCAGTATTCTGCATATTCTCCATCTTTCCTCTTATCTCCAGCTTCTCCAATCTTGTTTTCAATGTCTGAGTATGCCTACTATTATTGGTCTGACCCTGACCTTTATGTTCCACACCTTTTTCAGCTCTGTTACTAAGTCCTGGTATTTTCCTAGCTTTTCACTCTCTTTCATCATCACTCAGTGATCCTCAGTTCTTTACCTACAATGTCTAGGTCTGGTCTTCTTGCTTGAATGAAGTGGTCAATTTGATGTGAAAGTCGCAGAATATTTTATGGCTCTTACTTTCAAGTTTGTTTGATGGCTTGCTTCACTTTCCATAGGACAATGAATTTCCATGAGATCCTCAAAAGAGGAGGAAATCAAGCAAAGAATCACTCTAGGATGGTAAGCCTTCGGCAGAACAAGCTCAACTCTCAAAAACCAGATGATCCCAATAATCCTAAAAAGAAGAGTATACAACCAATGTATTCTCCTGATAGTTATTTATGGAGCCCTAAACATGGAACCTAACCAAGAGACAGACCTGCAAACTGTGAAGCATGCAATGTGCACATGAGAGAATCATGCTCAACCTTACATGGAGAGATCACAAGACAGCACAGTATATCAGGAAGAAAACAAAAGTCCAAGACATCATAGAAACTATTAAAAAACTCAAATGGCAATGGGCAGGCCATGTTGCAAGAATGAAAGACTACCAATGGACATTACGCCTCATAACATGGATCCCCAGAGATCACATGCAAAGCCAAGGCCGACAGAATACAAGATGGAAAGATAAACTAGACAAATTCAGAAAATACTGGCTCCACGACACCCATGATAGAGAATTGTGGCAAATCCTGAGGAAGGTCTGTGTCCAGCAACGGATGTTTAAAGACTGATGATGATAATGATGATGATGATGATTTTCAAGCTAGTGCTGGTACCATTTGCTTACATGGTCAAATCAATTTGCAGAGTTCCCAATGTGTAACACTTGCTACTCTAACGTGTCTGTTCTTGTATTCCTTCTAGGCTACTTAGCCATAAAATATTTCTCTTGTTGAATCTATTTTGAGCTGTTATGATGAGCGATTCTGTTTGATGCATGATCACTCATCTGCAATATTTTCTGTCTTTTGAATTTTCTGTGTATTTTTTTCTATTCTCATTTTTCCTTACTTCTCTATCTCCTCTACTATTTGATATTTACCTGTGCCAAGTTTTCTCCAGTTGTAGTCAAATCTACTTTCCAGCTCTTCGTATAATTGGCTATGAATCTCACTACTTATTCACTGATTTTTAATATCCTGAGGCATTCAAGTATCCAGCTCTGTGGAATCATGTCAAATGCTTTTCTGTAATCTATCCATCCCATTGCAACATTTTTGCTTCTTTTCCATACTTCTTTTAGATTTAGCTGGTCAATGTTGGGTAAGTTATTCACTCCTTGGGCGCCTTTTGTGATAGGCCCATGATTGGTCTATAGTTGCTGGCCTGATTTTCTTTTTCAGTGTCTTTTTGGATAGGGTTCATTCTTTTTGTGGTCATCCAGATTTGGACCTTGCCTTAATCTTGGTAATCTTGAAGTTGGATCAGTCTGTTATGTAGCTTGGTGAATTATTTAAACCAATCTTGTGGATCCTATCAGGTTCTGATGCTCTCTACTTTGCTATTTTTTGGAAAGTATCTTTCATTGTGTTTTTATTCAATACAGTTTGTTCTTCCTCATCTATGCCTTGTTTTATTTGTTGTGTATTCTTTTTTTAGAATATTATCTAATCATTCTGGAGAATTGTTGTCTTTTTTGGTATCCCAATATGTTGCCCCAGAAGTTTTTTGGCTCTTTAGCATCTGGCTTAGTGTTAACATCAATAGATGGAAATCAGGAAAATTCTTAATTCTGATCTATGATTGAAAATTCTTTATTTCGATCTGCAATGTTAATTTATTTACTCACTGCTTTTTATAGAGGATTAGACCATTAGAGGATAGTTTGAAAAAGTTATCAATGAGATATTGATTCAGTTCTGCTCATAACAAAATTATACCTTCTTTTTTCATATGTTTACTGGTATTTTCAGAAAAGCATATTCCAGGTAGGGTAAAATAGATATATCCAGAAGTTGGTTCCCCCAACAGATGCCCATCTATATTATTGTTAACTTTGTCAAACATCTATCTCTATTTTTCAAAAATTTTGAGTTTGTAAAAATTTTTTTACTTTTTTTTTTTTAAATCCTAAACCTTTTATTAAAATACTGAAATTATTTTTTTTTTCTTTGCAGATGTCCTTCCAAAAGTTACAAAGACACCAACCTGAGATTTTTGACTGATAAAAATAACCCTAAAGTGATCGAATCAACAGAATTCAAAGCTTTCCAGCTTTATGATCAGGAAAACGTGAAATTCACTTGTTATGTGGAATTTTGTAAAAAGAAAAACAATGAATATTGCTCAGCTGTAAGTCAGTGTTAATTACTACAACTCCCACATTGTTTGTAATAATGGTAATAGTCATGATTTTCACCCATAGTTGATGGGAGGAGTGGGTTCAACGACTGGTTTTGAATTCAGAGGCATCCTTCTTCCAGACTGTTTGCCAACCAAGGCTAAAGAGCCCAGTCTGCTGTGCTATTTACCTATTGATTTGGGGAGATGATATAGACTCATACCTCTCCAATTGTATTAATGCAAAATCAACATAATATATATATATATATATTTGGCCAGAATTTGGATTCAAAAAGCCTATTCAATCCTCCAGGCCAATAACTGTTAGGCCACTCCATGAATCAGATAAAAAAACTGTGATTAAATCAGTAAAGTTCAAGACAAATGTTTTTAAATTTATCAATAATTAAAGGAGCAAAGATCCCCTAGAGAAGCATTCTTTTCTCCCATTGTCAAGCATTATTTCTTTTAATGGAAACTGGTATGTCTTTTTTTCTTGTAGACTGGCTGCGTACCAATTGGAACATTCATGCACTTTTATGTCAAGACGGAAACTTCAGTTAGAGTGATTTCTGGTGAGTTTTATGTGCTCCTTTTTGGAAATGAAAACTTAAATGCCAAATTCATTAAGTGTATTTTGTATCCCCTCTTTTGTGACATTCTTTAGTTTTATCAGATCAGCAGAAAAATGGAAGTTTAGGGCTTTTACAAGCCACATCTAAAGGAAGAGATATGTATATGTGTCTCGATGAAAAGTTTTGTATCTGAAGCTAATACTCATTTATTTTTGTATTTAAATTTATCTTGAAAATAATGAGTCACAGCACTAGCTTTCTATCTCTTTTAATCAATAATTTTAGCAATGTCTTGTTTTTTTTAATCATTCTTGAATTGTTTATCTTTTTAAGCAATTCTAGCTTTATAAAGTCCTTAACTAAAGGCCTTAGCTTCAACCATGAAGAGGTGAGCCTTTTGCTAAAGGAGTCCTTTATTAAGGGCCTGAGCCATCCACTTGAAAGAGCTGAATTCCTCACTAAAGGCTCAAACCATCCACCTTCCAAAGACATGACTGGCCTGCGAAGAGAGTCCCTTCCTAAGGGAGTAAACTGATGAACAGTCTCAGATGGTAGAGTTAAACAAACTTTAAAAAATAAGATGATTTGTCAAATTTCCTTTTAGAATTGTTTTGCTGTGATGGCACAATTTGTACTGAACAATGAAAATATGTGCAGGGGAGGTAACTCAACAATGCTTCAACGCCTAATGGTTTAATTTCACTACTCTTTCTTTTTCTCCACAGATGGGACCAAATCTGCCAATAACAGCCATCATGATTTTCCTGATAAAATTAATCTTTTTCTGTTATTGATTTTGACTTGTTTCTACTATAAATTTAATTTTTAGTTGCTCTTTATCACAACTTTGACCCGGACAGTAATTCTACAGCTAAGTTGACTGTGTAATCTGAAAAGAAGAATCAATAAATCAAAAATAAATAAATATCTTTACATGAAAAATTCAACTTATTTAAAGATCAACTCTGATGCAGTATCAAGTTCAAAAATATTTGTTGAAAAATTGTAGGAATTCTTTGAGGAAATGAATTTAAAAAGTCTCTTTTAATGCAAATCAATGAATGTCTATGAAATGAATAAAAGCATAAAATAATTTTCAACGACTCAAGTTTTCTGATTGTTATGTCCTTTGATGATTTCATGATGAAATGATTATTATTCAAATCTACAGCCAAAGTGGAATGGTCCTCACTGGACACAGTTCATTAGAATCCATTTCTTCTTACCACCCACCCACCTATATCCACTATGGAAAAATGGCAGGGCCGACTGAACAGTCATGGTTGGAAACCAGTCTAGGAGATAGACAACTCTGTTTCCAAACCAGGACAGTCCAACCTCTAGTCCAGCACTGTGAGAAGTGGGCAACTGACAGAGTGAGGTAAAATGTTCTCACAAAAACTAACACAGAAGAAAAACAGACAAAATTAAACAACTGCTATCACTATTTCCCCATGACACCTTGAATATAAATGAAAGATTTTTTTTTAAAGCGAAGGATTTCCTGATCAAATGGTTTTGTTCAAATCAATATACCAAAGAACATTCCTTGAAATAAATCAACTTGGGGAAAATAGAATAACTTTGCTGTTGGTTATTTTTACCTACTTTCTTCTAGATGAAAAATTGGTTAATTTTGGTTTTGTTACATTTTAGTGATTCATCTTTGAAAAATAGTTTATTTTTCATTTTAATGAGTACAGTAAATTTAATAAAGATTGATATAATATTAGGCAAAGAATATAAAAATCAGAACAATGTACACTCATTATTATAAATTTATGGTAATTGTTACAGATTCATTATCATGTAATTGAATTTATTGTTATAAACAACTTATGTTATTAAAAAAAACTGATATCAGTATTATCAATATAATTTTCAATTTATATCAAATAAAATGTTTGGGACCAACTGATTTTGAGATATTATATCCATGTTTATGATCGATGCAACTGAGCACCCCAAGTACCTATAGATATACTTATATATCTTTCTCACTGCAAAATATAAAATAATAAAATAATACTATACTCTAATAAGTACTTGTAAAAGGCACCAGGAATCCTAGAGACAGTTCTGATTATGAAAAATCTTTCCTCTGTACATCAGAAAAGATATATTCATTCTGTTTTGTGCTGACTCAGAAAAAATATTGACTGAGACTGAAAACATTGAAGTTTATTGATTGCTTTTCTAATTTTTTTCTGTAATCAAAAAAGAATTTAACAGCATCAGTGAAAAAAAATGTAGAAAAATCTCAAATGGACACAATATCTTTTCATCAATTGCAATATAAGAAGAAAATGGAGAAACAATGATTTGAACTGCAGGGCCAATATAGCATAAAACTTCAGGGTAGAAATGATGGAATCACTAGGCTGAATTCAAACTTAGGCTGAAGCTTTTTGGATTTACTTCACACAAATGAATCAATCTCTTCTCCTGCAAGTGGGTTAAATAACAACAAATACTGATCTCTCTAGCTTTCAGAGGCAACCAGTCTCATCATCATCATCATCATCATTAGACTTTTAACGTCCGTTGTTGGACATAGACCTTCCCCTGGATTTGCCACAATTCTCTATCATGGGCGTCACGGAGCCAGTACTTCCTGAACTTGTCTTGCTCGTCTCTCCATCTAATATACTGCCGGCCTCGATTGCACATGTGATCACGGGGGATCCATGTCATGACTCGTGATGTCCATCGGTTATCCGCCATTCTTGCAACATGGCCAGCCCATTTTCATTTGAGATTTCTGTTATATTTCATCATATCTCTCTGAGTTCTGCTTTTTTTCTCTAATATAATGTGCTGTCTTGTGATCTCTCTTTGAACATGATTTTCTCCTGAGCATGTTGTATGGTTCTCATTTTGAGGGTCTAGTTTTTGGATAGGTTCCATGTTTCATAAGTGACTTTTGGGAGGATGCATTGGTCATAGACCCTTCTTCTAAGGACTAATAGATTTTTGTTGTTCTTGCATGGCCTCAAAACGTGTCTGAAACTGGTCAAATTTCAAAAATCTCCCCAGGCCAGATGGGGAGCTTGAGCTTTAAGTACCCCCCATGCTGAGAGCAGCCATACATTCCATCACTTCAATTTTTATCAATTCACCACAGACTACTGTAAAATTAAAGCTTGTTGATGCTGATCTTAACTTAGTTTCATTGGGTGAACTAATCTTCACTTGGTTGCATTGAGTCATGCTGACCTTCACCAGACAACCTTATTAGTACTGATCTTTATTTCATTCTTTACTGGTCAATAACTTTGTGAAAAGATCTTAATGGTTCAAGCTTTGTTCAGACGATTGAACTCCTCCTTTGTGTTGTTCATGTTCTCAACAAAACGTTTACGATTTTGGCTAACTTATTCTACAGCTTTTTTCAGGGTTATGATATCTGATTGATTAGCCAAAAATTTTGTAAGTACCTTTCCGACCAAATAGCCACTTCTTTCTTCAAGATGAATTGTAAAGAAATATATCATGTAGAAAATTGAAACCAAATGAAAGGTCATTTTTAATTGGAAGTGGGAGAAAAAAGGGAAACAACTCTGGCTCTACATTATTGTCAGTTATTCCACTTTACAGAGTAATTATTCACCAACTTGTGCTCATGAGGGAAAAATGAAAGATTTATCCATTCAGGATTGGGCCTGTCCAGAGGTTGGGGAGTGTGCAGACCAGAAATACTCCCGATTGGAAACTGTACAAAATATTGATTTCAGAACTCAGTTAAATTTATTTAGAGTCACTACACATAACAAAATATTTTCCTTTACCCAATTTTGTAGGCACTTTCACAGACTTATCGATGCTCTTTTAAAAATCTATGGCAATATATCTTCTTCAAGTCATAATTTTGGTTATAGCTACAAGAATATACCATTAAAAAACTATTTTGTGTTCTCACAAAGGATTTCAAAGCGATTTTACTCCTTGGTTGCATAATTTGACTAAAATTCCAATATTTTTAAAGTTTTTATTGATGTGTCAACAGAGATAAGGAACTTGGTGTTTAAAAAATATTGAAAAATAGAAATTACATCAGAAAAAATTGAATCAAACAAAATTAGTTGATTTGATGATTAATTTACTGGATTATACAAAAATATTGCTTACTTATATCTAGAAATACAGTGAAAGGTGAAGGTCATGATGGATTTCTTTATTCTCACGTAAATTGATGTGATTTAAACCTTCTTCTGGTGTTTACTTGTATTTTACAACATACTATTCTCAGGTCGCTGCCTACATTGACTTGATTTAGGACTTGGATGTCCATTAGGATGTAGTCTATTTCATTCTTTGTTTTATGTTTGGGACACTTCCAAATCCATTTCCTATCGGGTCCCTTCTTGAAGAAACGGTTCATGATTTTGAATCTGTTAGCCGTTGCAAAGTCTACAAGACCTACTCCTCTCTCATTCCGTACTTTATATCCAAATTTGCCAAAATAATCTTCATTTCCTTGTCCTACCTGTGTGTTGGAGTCTCCCATGATGACAATAAAGTGTTTTCTTGTGTCTTGGAGTAGGGAGTTCAGGACATCATAGAAGTTGTCTATTTCCTCTTGGGTTGATTGCAAAGTGGGAGCGTAGACATGGATTATTTTGAGTTTGTATCGCTTTGAGAGTTGTATGGTGATGCTAGCCATTCGGCTAGAGACGGCTTTGAAGCCAATTACATTATGTTTGAGGTCCTTATTGATAAGAAAGCCTACTCCACTTTGTTTTGCTTTCTGTTTTCTGTAGCTGTAAAGAAGATGTCGTCTCCTCAGTTCGATTAGTTCTTCTCTGGGTCTTCTTACCTTGCTAATACCTATGATGTCCCATTTGACATTTTTTATTTCACTTTCTAGATCAGTTAGGGGCATGTCAGTTGGCAGTGTTCTGACATTGTAGGTGCCTATGTATATTGTTGTCCTTTTGGTTACAGTCTTCGGGATATGTTTAACCGATGTTTGACCGATGACTCAGTAGGAACAAGTGTTTCCTTGGTGAAGGGTTTGGGTTTGGGTAGTCACCCTTGGAGCACATCAACCCCACCCAAAGTAAGTGATGTGGCTGGGCCTTTTGGCACCGAGCACCAACAAAGAATGCAGGAAAACGTTCCGCACAAAACTGCAACCTCTAAACATACCAAAAGCGCACGCTCGATCTTTCAAGCTCGAACTGAAAAACAGATTTAGAATTCTTACTGAACAAGATAACACCAACATCAATGAACTAAACATCTATAATACAATTCGCCATAATATTCAAACCAATGAGCACACAACCCGTTAGGAAAATGGAAACCTAATAATAGACAGAGACAGGATTGTCGAACGTGCCAAAGAACTTTACTAAAAGCTTTATTCGTCCAAATAAGGACTACAGAACAATGAACAGGATAGGCAAGACATGAGCAATCAACTTGAGGACTTCCCAAAAGTAACCCCATGGGAGGTGAAACAAGCCATTAAACAGACAAAGAAAGGAACAGCCCCTGGACCAGACATCACTATCGACCTACTCCGAAAAGCAGGTAAAATCATCACTAGGGAAACTGGCCGTCCTTTTCAACTTGTATCTAAAACACAGTAAATTCCCTGAGGATTGAAACACAGCTATCATAATGCTTTTATATCAAAAAAAAACCTGAAACTACTGGCCTATAAGCCTACTCAACTGCGTATACAAACTTTTCACAAAGATCATCACCAACCGAATCACAAAAACTCTCGATGAAAAACAAACCACGAGAGCAACCTGGCTTTACAAGAGGCTACTCGACCATGGACCATTTGCATTCACTAAATCAACTGAAAGAAAAAGTAGCAGAATATAAACTACCACTCGCCATAGCATTTATCGACTTCAAAAAGCTGTTCGAAATCCCCCAGGTCATAGAGGCCATCACTCGACAAGGTGTAGATCCAGTACATGTCAAAGTGCTGAAACATATATACAATCACAGCAGCTCCTTTATCAGGTTACATAAAGACTCGGGCACCTTTCAGCTCCAGAAAGGAGTAAGACAAGGTGATACTAGCTCACCTAAACTCTTCACAGCCTGCCTCGCGATGATCTTTAGAAGACTAGACTGGGAGAGTAAAGGAATTAGAATAGACGGTGAGTATCTGAGCAACTTCAGATTTGCAGGCGACATTGTCCTTTTTGCAGAGAACCTACACGACCTCCTGCTAATGATAGATGAAGTAAATGAAGAGAGCAAGAAAGTTGGCTAACATATGAACTTCAGCAAGACGAAGATCATGTGCAACAACCATATTGGGGATAAAACACTAAGATCAAAATCGAGGGCACAGAACTGGAGGAAGTAGATCACTACATCTACCTAGGACAATGAATCTCCATGAGATCCTCAAAAAAAAGAAGAAATCAAGCGAAGAATCACACTAGGGTTGCAGGCTTTTGGCAGAGCAAGCTCAACCTTCAAAAATAATAAGATCCCATTAATCCTAAAAAGAAGGATGTATAACCATCCTCTCTTATCTTATGGAGCTGAAACATGGAACCTAACCAAGAGACAGATCTGCAAATTGAGAATTATGCAATGTGCACATGAAAGAATTAAGGAGAGACCACAAAACAGCACAGTACATCCAGGGAAAGACAAGAGTCAGGGACATCATAGACTTCATTAAAAATCTCAAATGGCAGTGGGCTGACTATGTTGCAAGAATTGCGGACAATCGATGGACATAGCAAGATCACAAGCGTAACCGAGGCCAGCAGAATATTAGATGAAGAGAAGAGCTAGCCAAATTCAGACGCCCATGATAGAAAAGTGTAGCGAATCCTGGGGATTTGTTGAAAGACTGATGATGACAATGAAACTTTCTGCTACCACAAAGCACGTCAGATATTGGCTAACTGCTGATGAATACAGATGACTTGATTAGGAAAATATAGCATGTTGAGCCGGTGTTCATCAGGATAACAAGCAAAGAAAGATAACTATCAGATGAATAGCAGTCAGGCAATGAACAATAGTCAGTTATCAGCTACTGTATACCAATAACTGTAACAAAATAATCAAAATACTGTGAAAAATGATTGGCACCTCAGAATTTGTAACACATTTAAAAATTTATCGATGGGTAGAGCCCTTTCTTTCTTATATCAGAGCATCATAATCTTCTAGGTTTCTAAAGTATTAATAATTTGATGACAAAATTTTTATATGACCATAATTAAATTTCCAGCAGATTTTTACACATAAAAAACTTGCATAGTACTTGAAAAAGTAATTTAAATATGATATGGGGGGGGGGCATTTGTTTTTTAGGGGGGTCGTTTGTTTGTTTTGGAGGGGGTTCTATCCAGGGCCTGTTTCAAAATGACTGTCTACTGGATCGAATAAAATTCCAAATGGATTTAGTTTCTCTGCAATATAATCTTCATAAGAAAGTAAAATGGTGGGTTTCTGAGAATCGGATTATTACAATATGGGAGTGAGGAGATTGGAAAAAATTCTATGGGATTTCGGACTAAATATTATTTTCATTGTAACGTTCATTCAAAATGAATATATCCCTAATGTTTTAATTGAAATCGGCCCATTGGCAAACTTGGGGTGGAATCTGAAAATAATGTGAGTAAATCGCTGAAAATCGGGCTGGAATTTGGACGCACTATTTCTACTGGTCCATTTACGTCACGAATTTAAACAAGTTTTCAAGTCCAGTTATCTCCATTATGATATTGTTTATAGAAAAAAAAAATTCTGCAATCTTTCTTCTTTTGATAAACACAAAGATTACAACGGTACAATTGATGGATTTAAAATTACAGGCGTTTCAATCGACACGTCGCTTTTTTTTCCAAAAGTGCGTTTAAGCCGACAATTTTGTCACTATTTTTGTTTTAATCTTTTAATAATGCCTTTCCCAAGAAATGAAGGTAATGTTAGTTGTTTTTTTAAGATCGACTTTCTCCAGTTCTGTGTCTTCGATTCTGATCTCAGTGTTTTTATCTCCGATATGGTTGTCGTACATGATTTTCGTCTCGCTGAAGTTCATGTGTAGGCCGACTTTCTTACTTTCTTCATTTAGTTCATCTAGCATTTATGAGTTTTGCACATTACTCATGGTGAAATAAATTCTGTTCACCTTTATGAAAAATCAGCTAAGGGGAATCGACACCAAAACATTAAAAACCGGAGAAATGAAGTAAAATATTGTTCTTCTTCGCAGGTTCTAATCTTTATTTGCTAACTTCCCGCGAAACGAAAAAATATTATTATTAGAATTTTTATAGAGATTTTTTTTATTATTTTGATTCGTTTAATTCTTTTTTAATCTTTCTTGATTCTTTCACTTCCTTTAAAGGTGGGAATTCATGTTATTTTAACGAAGCAATCGTGAATTGTTAATTCATTCTTCTAAATACTGCATCAGGGAATTTCGTATATTTTTTGTTGTGAAATTCTTATTCAAATCAAATTATATTTTTACGAATGCTTTCAACAAATGAAAATTTGCCAATCAAGTGACCTCCTCTTGTTAGAAAGTAAGAAGTATTTGACTGAGAACTGATTGATCGAAATACTTACATCCCTTGCTCAGTGTTGCCAATTTAGATGTGTTTCATCTAAACGTAGATTATTTGGGCATGTATAGATGTCATACTATTTGGATGATCGATAAAATAAGTAATATTTTTAAAAACATTGAATGTGTTTGATAAACTGGTAACATTTTTAAAAAATGAATATTGAAGATTAAAGTTGCGTTTGATTTATTGATATCATGTGATAGATGTCCAAGATTTTAGATATATATCTGAAGAATCAAGGCGTTTCTTCATGATTTCCGATTTTTTTTTACTCAATTTTAGATGTAAACTTGAAGATAAAGGGGACAACACTGCCCTCACCAGCGTATCTATGGTTCGACTTTCAATCTTGTTTTGTCTTTCGATGCTTAAACTCTCATACATGTCTGCTATTGTTGACATGATCTGTTATCAACGGATCAATCTCCGATCAAAGATTGTACCAACCCATATGTTCCATTATTTGTTTGTGTAGCATGTGACGATGTTTTATTTCAGTTTAGTAACGTTGAAACTAACTTTCCTAAATTAAATCATAACCATTTTGAGTGTAAATTATTTTTTGTAGATTTTTTAAATACAGAATTTCACTTTTTGCGTTTCAAAATGACGTCAAAATCATTGATTCATCTATTAAAAAGTGAGCATTTTTTTAAAGATTTAAATTCTGTGTTGTAATCAAGAAAATTTGTATTCTTTTGACAATCAATTGCTCTTTTCTCTTTCTGACAAGAAGAAGAAACCTGACACATTTTTATATTACATTTTAATATAGGGTGTCAAAGGTTTCAAAGATTTTGTGAGTCTGCCTAATCCATTAATCAGTCAAGAAGTATGTAATGCATCTTCATTTAAATCATTTGATAATTATAAGAAAGGGTTTCAAAACAATTTCAAATTCGCCAAAAGCTTTTTGAATTTTTGAAAATCATTGGAAAAAATGACCATATTTTTGTACATATGAAAAGTCTCAAAGTGGAAAAAGATTCATGTTCCATTTTGCACTCAGAAAATGGAAAATAATCCCCTCTATTTGACTCCTAGAATGAAAAAAGAACACCACCATTTTGACCCCCAAAAGTGGTATAATCCCCATTCCATTTTGACCCTTAAAAATGGGAAAATAGTCCCTTTCCATTTTGACGCATAAGAACGAGTAAAATGCCCCCAATATTTTGACTTTTGAATGGGGAGAAATCCATTGCTTTTATAATCTCTAAAAGTGGAAAAAAAATACACATTGACTCCTAAAAGCAGAAATGAAAACACCCCCTTCATTTTGATCTAAAACTGTTTTTACCTCTAGAAGAGGGGAAAATCCACCTTCCATTTTGACCCAAAAAAATCTGAAAAAAATTCCCCTATTTTGAAAGCTAAAAGTTGCAGGGGTGGGGGTCACCATCGATTTGACTCCTGAAATGGAAAAAATCACCTATCCATTTTCAGCCATGAAAATCGAAAAAAATCACCCTTAATTGTGTTCCCTATAAGTGATACCCTTTTTGAGAAAAAAAGGATTCCCCACTATTTTGATCCCTAAAAATGGGAAAAAAAAAATTCCCTAATTTTCACCAAACAAAGCTAAAAAAGGAATTCTCTCTTGTTTTAACCTTTAAAAGTGAGGAAAAAAAACTCTCCATTTCGACCTCAAACCACAGGGTGGGAGGATTGGGGATTCACTGTCGATTTTTACCACTAAATTTTGATACCTGAAAGTGGAAAGAAAGTTCACCCACATTTTTATTCTTAAAAGTGAGCAAAAAAAATTCCAGCTTCATTTTGATCCCTTCAAATGGAGAAAAAATTTCATATGTTTTTACTCCTTGAGTAAAATCTACTCAATTTTGATCCTTAATAGTGGGAAAAACTCCAGTTTCATCTCAACACCTAAAATTGATAAAAATATCCCACTCCTTTTAGACCATCAAAGTGAGAAAACCATTTTGACCCCTAAAATTGAAAAAAAAGTTTCCCCTCTTTTTAACCCCCTGAAAGTCGAGAGAATTCCATCGTCGATATTGACCTCTGAGGTGGAGAAATAGATTTCTCCTTCCATTTTGACCCTTGAAAGTATGAAAAAATTACCCTCTATTTTGATCCTCTCAAGCAGGAAAAAGAATCCACATTTTGACCCCCAAAAGTGGAGAAGGAACCATTCTCCCATTTTTCACCCGTAGAAGTGAAAAAAAAAGAATTACCTTCAATTTTGAACTGACAAAGTTGAAAAAAAATAATTCTCCCTTAATTTTGACCCCTATAAATAGGAAAAAGTAACTTGTTAGTAAAAAGTGTGCATGAAATAATTCTGTCTGGTGATTGATCAATCACAAGAGAGAGTTATTCTATTAATCTAGAGTTACTATTGAAATTTTGATTTATCATTATTAGCGACATCAGATGAATCATTAATGATATGAGAAATGTAATCCGTCTGTCCCTCTCAGTCTTTCCTATGCTTTTCATTTTCTCTCTCTCTCTCTCTCTCATCCTCCCTCTCTCCCCGTCCTCTCTTTCTCTCCCCCCCCCATCCTCCCACTCTCTCCCGTCATCTCTCTCTCTTTTTTCTACCTCCTGTCCCCCACCTCTCTCTTTCAATAACCCATTCTGAAATCTAAATGTTTTAAATTTGAAAATCAACTGATTGCGATGATAAAGTAATCTCTTGGAGCTTGACAAAAAAAAAACTCTTGAAGAATTTTTTTTTTAAATGGAACTCACTAATAGATCCCAATTTAAATATACTGAAAACAGAAACAGTGAATAACTTCTATAAAAAATATGACAGTAGCAAAACACATTATGTATTTGGACTCAGAAAAAAATTTTGATTTAATACAAAACTTAGACAGCACTTCTGGGAAGCATGTTAAATCCACGTAAGAGTCTCCCAGCTTCAGTGGTACAGATCAATACACTCCAAAGTGTTAAGAACAGACTTGACCAGCATTGGGCTAACTGAAGTGTTTTACCAATATCACCTGTCCCCACAAAGTATATTAAAAATAATAGGCATAGACCTAGTTAAAAGACCAGATCAAAGGCCTTCAGCCTAATTTAATCTCACATTGTATTGTATTGTATTGTATTGATTTTTTTTTAATTCAAGAAAATGATTTAGAAAAAGAGGTGAGATACAAGCATATATGAGTGCATCATTTTACAAGCAAAATTTTCATGTTATTTTGGTGAGAATTTGTTAGAAATTGTTGAGTTTTGAATGTGACTAACGAGTTTATTTTAATAAGAGAAAAAAAATTATATTTTTCCTTTGTTTTTAAACATATTTTTCTTCCTACGTTTTCAATGTTGTGCCTTTGTTTGTGGATAACACAAAACAGCTACCTCCTGGAAGCTAATGCAGTATTCAATAACCTACAAAGCACAGGTTCAATCCCAAATGACTTTAACACAGTTACACAATGGTTAGAGGGAATGCAAATGATCTTCAAGATAAAGATAGATAAATGTCACTTTCTACATTTGGAGTCAAACAACAGATAACATCAATATACTTTACCCAAACAAGCTAATACAATATTCGGAAACAACTACAAATCATTCCACACCTAATGCAAGTTAATAAAGAAAAGGGTTTAGGGGTCATAGTAGATGAACAGTGTCTATTTGAACTTCAATAAACATACTGAAGAAAAAATCTATAAAGCCAACCTAATGCTTGCTATAATCCAAAGCTCATTTTAACATCATTATATTCAAATTGCTGTACAAAACCCTGATTAGATCACATGTTGAATATGCAAGCAATATCTAGTCTTTATGCAAGAAAACTATCAAGAAATGCAAGAGAGTTTACAGAGGAGAGCAACTAAATTGGTATCACTGCTAAAAGACCTACTTCCCACTTTATATTACAGAAGGCTGACAAGTAACTTGATAAACATTTATAAAATAACACTTAGCATGAGAGAAATGGATTAAGATTTGAAAATACTGTAAATCCATAATATAAAGAACAATAAGAAGAACAAGCAGAGGTCACATTCACAAATACAAAATACATCATCATCTTGGTATTAGCACAGGTTTAAGATCCCTTTCATTTAGAAACTCCTTATCAAAAGAAATACTGAACTTTACTTCTATTGCCATGTTCAAAAGCAAACAATCAGAAGATATTTGCTTACCACATAAGTACAAAAAAATCTCTGAAATATCCACACCTTAAATGCCAACCTCTATTACATCTGGTAATTGTTTGGAATAGGTAAGATTAAAGAAAATGCCTAGGGAAGATAATCCGTGGAGATGCTAGCTGCTGCTGCTACTATTAAACTACCAAGGAGTTAGTTTTTAAACTGACAATTTCGTATGGCTAAAAGTGGCTAGATTTTTTTATTCTTCTATTTTTTTCAGGAAATCCTACAGAACAAATGACTAAAAGTGGCTACATTTTGAAGGAATTTCATGGAAGAAATGAACGCAGGAAACTATGAATATTTGAAATTGTCTTTCATTGAAAATAACTAAAAAGGATGTATTTTAGGTTTAGTGTTTTTGGAATTTAGTATTCAATATAAAGGATCTAGGGTTACTGTTAGGTTTGCAATAATCAACATAAGATTTTTTTCTTCAAACCTGCCTTCTAATCCAAATTCCAAACCTGTCAAGTAATCCTAATTCCAAACATCCTATGTTATTTGAACACTATTTGGGGAGATGTTAGACAGTATACATTGTAATGGTCAAAACAACACAGTTGAATGAATGAATAATGAGAAAAATAGAGAGTAAAATAGTGAGAAAAATAGAGAGAAAAATAGAGAGAAAAATCTGGCAACTTTGGGTCTACTTATCTGGTTCACTTTCATCTAGCATCAGCTACCAGGGAGAGTTCTTATAACAGTCAAAAAGAAATTTTCAATTTTTCACCTTACATTGTTAAAGAATTCATCAGTCAACCCAACTATAAGCAGTAAGAATTTATCTCTAGGCTGGTTGAATATGTTCTATTCGTCTTTTAATCTAAGTTTTATGGTCGGTCTACCCCTAGCTGGTGGGTGGGGGCAGAATGTGTCTTTCCTTTCTGTCTTTCTTTCTTTTTTTTTTTCAGATCTATTTGTTTGGGTGTTTAGTTGAATATTCCAATCAAATTTATGTTCATTTAGAAATATTAAAGCCTTACTCTTGCTTAAAGTTTTGGTAGATGTTAGACGGTATACATTGTAATGGTCTAACAACACATCTGAATGAATGAACAATGAGAAAAATAGAGAGAAAAATCTGGCAACTTTGGGTCTACTTATCTGGTTCAATTCCATCTTGCATCAGCTTGCAGGGCGGGGGTTCTTACAACAGTCGAAAAAAGTTTTTAATTTTTCACCTTACATTGTTAAAGAATTCATCTGTCATTCCAACTACAAGCAGCAAGGATATATCACTAAGATTGTTAACAATTTTGGGGGTTCAAAAATGGCCAATTCAAAAAATTGCTCTGTAATAAGTTCATCAGTAGCAACAGTTATAGCGTCACTGTGAATTATCTCCCTTTCAAAATTTGGGCATTTTGTATAATTCATTCGAAACAATTATCGTTTTCCTGAATGCAAACATTAACATTATCAATGATAACGAATTGCTTTCATAATGAATGGATTTTTCAAAATAAATCAATGCAACTAACGGTATTATCATTTTAGACCAGTATCTATCTTCATTCATTGCAATAAAAAGCTACTGGAAAATTAAAAAGAAGATAAGTAGTCGTCTGAAAAGTAATAATAATGATTTACAACATTTCATCAAATGAAACTGAATATCAAAAAACGACTTATGTTGATTTGGAGAATATGGTCAAAAAAATTGACAACGGCGAAAAATGCCCCATACCCATTTTGAAGTGAAAAAAAAAAATCGCTTCAACCACGTATTTGTGAGAAAAAAAAGAATTCGACTGTTAAGCGACCATAATTAAAATGATCAGAAATTATGAAATTATTTCAATAGTCAAAAGAAAAACATAAAAGTCATCTTCTTAGTAGTCCGACATTTTTCTCTACTAATCGTCTGCTTTCCAAGAAACGCCAGACTGTTATTATGGTTACCCCGCCTTACCGTAAGCATCGCTTTGCCAAGAAAATTCACCTGTAAATATAATTCCGCCGTTTAGATGGTTTATATATGTTTGGTACATCAATATGTCCATAGCCTAATGATGTAAAAAGAACATCCATCATAAACAATTAATATGTACTGATACAACGTAGGGAAGGTGGTCCCAATTGCAAAGTTTCACACTCAAAGTTGCAAACGGCGCACAAATGAAAACAATTTAGCGATTTAATTTATTCAAGGCAATAACAATATAATTTATGCATTAACTACTGATTTCCTTCAACGAATTATCTTATTTCTTTGTATTTGTTCCCTGTTTTTAACATCGAGTGTACGAAGGAGAGGAACTTCACAATCGGGATCTCATTCCTGGTGCCCATGTATTTATTTCAAGAAGATTTTTTTCCAGATGATTTTCAATTAATTAAGTCATTTTTCAGTGGAATAGACGTTCAAGATCAGAGTGACACCTAATTTATTAATAACTGGTTAATAACCGTGAAAGAATTCGTGGAAATATTTGAATTTCCATGAAACGGTTTTGAAGAAGAAAATGGAGACTAGGTGGTAGTGGAAGAGTCCATTGTTACAGACTGAAAAACTAAAAGATCACACTACTCATTGTATAAGTATATTAATTCAGCAGTAGTTGACATCAGATCATTTATACTGAGAGATCCGAAGAAAATCGAACTCACAAATAACGGCCAACAATATTACGTTGCTAATCATCGCTACACGACGTGTGTCCAGGTCCTTTTTTTTCACATCTTTTATTTAGTTCTCTATTCAGCAATCAACAGTGGGAGAAACAATGAAGATTGAACCCATTTACAAAGGCCAGCAAAATTAGCTTGCTGAAGATCCAAATTTGGAAGACCATTTTTAGTCAAAAGGACACAGATGCGATGTCATGGGCATTGGTCTGTGTCGGCTGGACTATAGGGACAAGGTTCACCCGGTGCTCTTATGTCCTTATCGCTGCAAGGAAGTTCCTGCCCTACACCTTTGCGAATGGGGCTCCCCACATTAAACTGACCTTGTCACAGGCCGTTCTCGTAATGGATCGGGTAAAAAGGAACTCCTTGAACATAGCTATGCGTAATGCGTCCGGATTCATTTTTTTATGTCATTTATAACATAGAAGTTTTGAATCAGACAATCAATAATGGATAGAAAATTCAATAAGGATCGATTTCACTAACAACAGCCAGTAAGTTTAGTTTTCTAATCATTGCTATACGACGTGTGTCCTTGTCTCCCCCCCCCCCCCGAATGATCTACTCGTGAATATTAATAAAAGAATACCCGGATATATTTGGATTGAGATGGATTTTTAAAGAGAGAAATACTGAATTTGTTTACCAGGAAGAGAGCATGATTAAAAACGGTGGGTAGGAAATTTTGTGATGATATTTTTAGTTGTGAAACGAATAGTGTAATGGATGTTGGTAAAAGACGAAGGATTTTGGTCTCCTCGTGGTTTGACTGTAGCGCACGTGCGGCCCTGTAGATGTGTAGGAGGAAAGGATGATGTAGGAAGAGAATGCGCGCCAAGTATGAATTTGGATGCGGAGATAAAAGAAAGTAAGAAGAAACACATACAAGAATTTTGGCTAGATAAATAAGACGTACGTTTAATACTAGAGAATGCATGACAAATGAAAATGTACATATAAGAATAACAAATCTGATCGATCTTATGAAGGGATAAGGAGAGAACAGATAGTGATAGGTGGTAATTTTCTTGTCTTGGTGGTACTGGCGTCGGTGTCGAAGCGGAGTTGTTTGAACTGCTTGGATTTCCATATGGATTGGATCACTCCAAGGTAATACGTGGAATCCGGGTTCAGTGTGCCAGCCATACTGCCAAGTTGTATGCGTTAAGTTGGGGGCTATTCTCTGACGCTGATAGACTCTCGACGGACAGACCATGAAAGACAGACAACATGAAGTTTTATCCATGTGTGTTTCTCGGAATAAAGTAATTTAGGAAAGATTATCGTGACTATCGGATAGTAGAAAGCCTCACCATTTCATTCATGAGAGTGAGAGGTGTATACACGTTTGGAGCACGTGGCGAAGACACGGAGGCGTAGCTGCGTAGTTGCATAGCTGTGTATATGTGATGCCTCGACTTCGGTGAAATGAAATGGGCAACGCTAGTATAGAGATAGGTCACAGTGGAAAGATGGTTAAGATCGGATCGGCTGGGAGGTCAGTGAAATGATAACGATCTCAGAGAGAGAGGGGGGCCGGCAACAAGTGCCAGGGTTTGAGGCATGACCAGCCGGGGGTCCTGGCGCCAATGAGCATTGGACCATGTGCATTCAGGGGTTTTACAGGGGTCGTCAGAGGAAGTGACGTTTTTGATACCTAGCTAAAAAAAAAAGAGTTTCGTATTTAATTCCTAACTAAAAGCATAGGGGGCGCTACAGTAATGATCTTTCGGCAGAATTCTAACCCCTCTCCCCAGTTGAAGACTCCAGCGTTATGGACAGCAAACAAACAAAAAATCACACTTTCTTATTAGAGAAATAAGTTATATATTTCCTAGATTTTAAATGTATATACAGTGAATTTAGATGTTTATATGCGTTTTAAATTGGTTTTTTTTCTTTTGTTTTTTTTTTTCAATTTTAAATGAAGCTGACAACATATGCTTGATTTTCGCACAAGAAAAAAAATAGAGCATCTGTGGTCTGATTTTCAGGCTTGTTTTTAAGAGCTTCAAAGGTAACGCCATGTCTCTTTTAATAAAGGGAGAAAAAAGGATTATGTAAGAAAAGAAGAAAATTCTTCCTTTATTTCAGCTCTCGAACAGTTAAATATGTGGAACTCTCTAAACGCGAGGTAAAAAAAAAAAAAAATATGAATCCTGTTTAACAATTTGTCCACCATCCATTGTAGCAAAAAGTGGGGCTGATGAGGATGCTTCATCCAGAAGTCTGAGAAAATTCATATATAGCATTATAAGTGGTAGTAGTAGCAAGAGAAAGGAGCAGGATGCTATTTTTCTTCGAACCAACAAGATAGTCGCGTTGGTAAAGCTTAAACTGAATTTCGTATAGGGGACGCTACTTCTATCAACATAATCAAGTATTTGTATCCCTTGAGCTTGGATTTTCTGAAGACACTTTAGCAGTCTCTCGATAGAATAAAACGTATTGCTAAACTCCAAGAGTTGACTTTATTATCGTAAATTCGTCAGACCTTGGAATTTCAGACATCAGAATTTGAGAATTATAGATCTAAAACATCATTAAAAGAAGTCGGGAAAATAGCAAGAATGATGTCATCAGGTCATGTCAACTCGTGTTGGCAAGTTTCGATATTTTTTCGTAAACTTCGTATTTCTGTTATGAAAAATACGTGCAATGCATTTTTTTTCTTGGATACGGGGTCAGTGATGGATTAACCATTTAGTTGAGTAGGCCTTCCTTTTATTTTTTCTTGTTTTGCGAGGCTAATGTTAGATCAATCATTAGGCTGATAAGGCTTTTTCTTTCTTTTTCTCAAACTCCTACTATTGAGTTTTGAGTTTGTTTTTGTGTGTAATAACAGTAACGAATGACAATGACCAGACCAAAACAGTGACGTCATGCACGAATAAGAGTTACATAGTGACGTAGACAAAAACTAATGACGAATTGACTCTCACTTCTAAAACCTAATTCATGTCAACTCGTTTTTCTAACGTTTTCAAATCCCATTTACAGGAACTATTAATAAAGGAGTTGAAATGAAACTCGTAATTTCGGAATTATATTGCATGGAGAAATGAATTGATTGGTTCAACTTTTAGATTTTAATGAAGCAAAGGAGTTTGACCCTAGTGCAGCCAAACTTGTTTATTGTTCGTTGTTACATTTTCAAGTTTATTTATAAACAATTTACTAAGGAAAAGGTGGTACTCCTCGGAACATACATAGAGGAATCCATAAAGTTATTCAACTACGATTCATCTTTTTACATTTTCCCGTGCTAGCAAGTTACCACAAGACTGTGAAGGAATCGGATCAGATTCAGACCTTGGGGGCCCGGGGCACTTTCGCTTCGGAGGTCCCTTATACACAGAAATTTATGTACATTGCAAATCACCAAATTTACTCATCAAAGTCCGTTTATTGCATGTGATTCGAACTACATGTTGTATGCACATTGAAAAGTGAAAAGAGTGATATATCTTCAGTGAATATATGCAGACAAATAAATGCATGTCATCAAAACAACATGTAGATTTTTAGTATTCCAATCAGTGTAGACCCAAATAACAAGCTGTAATTTCATAGATCTATTTAAAACGAAGGCGTTCGAAGGTAATTAATTCCAAAATAAATTCCAAGCAGTAATAATTCATTTCTCGTTTAAGAAACTAATTTTTTAATTATTATATTTTTGTATTGAGGGGGCCCGGGGTAATTGCCCCTCTTGCCCCTTCATAAATCCAGTCCTAATAACAAAACTGTAATAAGACCATTGATTTCTTTCCAAATTCTTTATTTCATTCACTTGTATCAATTATGTCATTAAATACTTCTTTGTTATTGTTTAACAGATTCATTCTCTTCTTCGCAAACAATCTTCGGCAAATGTGGAGATTTGGGACGTATTTGTGGACACTAGGACAGTTTTTACCAGTACAATTATCCCCCTCCATACTCAAACTTTCTCAAAACTTACCTAATCCAAACCCATATGATATATATCAACCAACACTATGATCATAATATGTCAGTAAATTTCCCTGGGTTTATCAACCCCTCCGCTTTTTGACCCCAGACCAATCGCCCTGAGGGGTCGATGTCGATTATTATGGCGATACCTGGTACAATCTTCCTTGCATCACTGAAACATAAGTCACTGCAGAATTACCTCCCTTACATCATTTGTCCGACTCGAAGTGTTTCGCTGTTTTCAAAAGAAACAAAAATCTTGACGTCCACTTCGGCCTGAAAAGCTATAAACCAGTAGAATTCAACCTTTTTGTTTTTACTCCATTCCTCAAGGAATTCGATTCCCCACTTACGTAATTTAATTTTTTATCATGTAGCAAAAAGGACGACATCTCATATGTAGTGCAAAAAGTCAAGCTTCAAAGTAGACCGAATTTAGACCAAAGATTTCAGATTTTTATACAAATTTTTATACTGTACAATTTTTAAAAATTCCATTTCATGTCGCATTGATATTATTCTTTCGTCCAAATTCAGTCAATTCTAAAGCTGTATAAGTATGTTAAAATTAATTTTTTGCAATATATCGGATGCTTTTTGAACTCACTGTACCTCTAAATACTGACGAAATTTTCTTGTGTCAACCCAATCGATCTCGACTGGATAAATATCTGCAAATTTCTGTTGGGACGGTTTCTAAAATCTTTGTAGTATCTTTATCGAGTGAAATTCATTCACAACAATGGAATGACTTCAACACTTTTATACCTCACAAAGTTAAAGAGTTGAGCTTTAGCTACTGGGGAGACATTAGTCATTTTTTTTAATAATAGGATCATGTAATTGAGAATTAATAATATCGTAATCTTTGAAATTATCAATATTGTATGATTAAGCCTTAATACATCTCTGTATTAACCAACGGAACTTTTTTTTTCATTTCTTGACATCCAAATTCTTAATTTCCCCAATATATTCAAATTTCCCCACTAGTGAAGTATGAGAATCACAACTATGAGCAAAATTAATCGACAACTATTTGCAAATTCTTTAAATTCTGATATATTTAAAAGTTTTTCATTGTTGCTAAAACAAATGAACGAATAAAGACGGCACTTGAGATTTCATTTTGAGATATATTAACCTGTATTCTGCCACAGACGTGATAACTCGTCTCAGCAAGTCGTCAGTCCCGTGCTAAAGACGAGATATTCGATTTACTAACTTGTGAATCCAATGCTACAGACAAGATAGCAACGCAGACGTCCAGTATAACATGCGAGATACCTCGAGTTGACTATTCTTCGGCCCAGTGCCACTGACAAGCTAAGACGACAAAACCTCATTAAAAAGTGTGAAGTACGTTTACAAAATGCAAAACGCCATGAGGTTAGATATGAATGTATTGAACGTAAGGTGGTCTTATGTGTAGATCCATTAAAAATTAGTTCATACTTATTGAAAATACTAAGATATTTTAACAAGATTATGTAAATATTGCATTTATTAGATTCTCTATTGTACATATTAGTTTATTCTGTATGAAAATAAATCCGTTTTAAACATGCAATGAAGACTTCATATTCTCATTTCTTTTACGAGAAAAACCAGTCAGAGGAGTTAGAACGTTAAAAATATACTTGACAGAAAATAGGTCAAAATAATTAATATTTCAAAGAAATACAAAATGTCATTTAAAAATAAAAATGTTTTCTTATTGCTGAGAAAAAATCCACACCGCAAGGTAGATTTGATTGAAGGAAAATTGAAAAAACTGAATTGTTTTGATCTTAGGAAAAATTCATAGAATTCTTTCTATCTTCCTACTGATTAATGTTCTAGTATTCACGTTTCTTTGATGGAGTACTGTCGAGTATAAGTTTTCATTTTGTAATCTTTCGTCTGAATGTCGAAGGATTTTTTCAAAGTAAAATAATAGCCATCGCATAAAGATCAAAATGAAACCAAAATAACACTATGACTGAAAAGTCAGGCATATTTGCCGTATCATCTGACTGTATAACAAATATGATAAATCTAATTACATTGCAAGTAAAAATGTGTTTCAATATTTATGTGTATTTTCATAATTTAGGGTCCCTACATAACAAACGCTACAGGCCCTGTGCCATCTCATTCCACCCTAGACTTCATAAAGATGAAAGAAAATGTTTATCAAAAATCAATAAGTGAATAATGTTTCTGATCGATAAGTTTCTAAGCAGAGCTTGAACTTCACCCCACCTGGACAAGGGACAGAGATATAGTACTAACGTTTCAGGAATTGGTGTTGACGAACAGTCTTTACAGAGGAACCGGAGCAGCACTTCGGTGAACTCCAGCAATAGTGCATCTTGATAAGGGACTATTTTGCGAAAACTCCTCTTGCATTATCTGTGTCTCTTTTCGAAAATAAACTCAAAAGCCCCAACACAAACTATCGGCAAGGAGTTTCTCTTGGTATCTCATTTACCTTAACCAACGAAGTTGGAGAGGTATACGTATTACCCCAAGGCCACACAATACATCCGAAAGTTCTTCGTAGATTTCAAATACTTTTGCAAAAATATGGGGAAACAAGGAAGAGATTAAATTCTGAGGTGTATCCCAGAATTTTTTTTCGATTGAGAGATATTTTTCTTTTTCGCTCTTCATACAATTATGTATTCGCTCATATCTGTCCGGGCAATATCCCCAAAAGTTCTCAATGAATTTCACCTTTCGTGGAAAGGTGGACCATGGGATAAGGAAGAAGTGAGAATCTTTTTGACAGAGTCCAAGAATCTTTCCGAATGATTTCTGCATTGGCAGTGGTACACACTGAGTGTTTTTTACTTTTTCTTTCCGAATTTCTGAAATTTCTGAAACGATATAGCATTACTTTTATTCGAATTATGTCCGAAAGGTATCTAGCTATTTATTATTAACGAAAAACAACCCACCTAGGAAAATAGCACATTAGTCGCCCTCAAACAACCACCTTTGGGAAATTCCACCTTTCGAAACAGTTTATAAAGTCTTCTTCCGGGAACACCAACAGCATTGCATCCTCCCTAATCTCGTCCACAGTTTTAAACCCCTTTAGTAAAGGCCAGAAGTCGCATGGAGACACATCTGGGCTTTAGGGGATGGATGACAGACCTTGGTGATATAGTGTTTTACCAAAAAGAAAACCCAACACAAGACTTGAGAAATAACTAACTCGGTCATTAAGGATGTGACGGTCACACAGTACTCAAGCTCACTCAATGCGTCTCCCGATTCCAGACTGAGTAATCCTTCCGGGGGAGTGCCTTTCTATGCATGCATAGTAAGATCTCCTTTGATTAGTTGACATGTAACAGCAAGACTGCGCAACCGGTTCTCAAGATATTCGAAATTGCCGAACACTTTCCAGACTGACCTCATCAATTTCCTCGTCTACATTGCTTTTATCACAATGTTCCGTCTCTATGTTGTCTTCCTCGGATGAGTGTTGTATTTGGTGAGATTTTGAACTACCCTTTGTTTGTCCCGAGGGAGGTCAATGTGAGTAAAGGAACTAAAATACGCAAATCAAATAAAGCGTTCTGATCGACATTGCGTAAATGTCATTGAATATCACTGACAAAACTTTATGATAAAAGGAACGAAGACAGATAAACTTATCCGAAAAAGATGAGTGAAAAGAGATCGGTAGGATTCAGGGGTGTCAAAAGCCCCGCCCCGCCCCCGCTAAGCTACGAAAGAATCGTTGTGTAACGGCTTGCCATTGATTGCATTTCTTCACAGCTGCTCTTCAATCAAGACCGATCATTTGGATATCCCCCCCCCCCACACACACACACACACCTAGACTTGTTGAGAGGGGAGGGGTTCTGAGGGATCTGTTTCAGTGGGTGGATATTAATGTGATACCTCAAAGTATTCAAGACATCAGACTTCAACACAAAAGCATTAATCATTCAGTGGATTTTACGATCCCTTCAGATGGAGTGCATTAACAGACAAAAGTCCTATTTGAATCAGCTAAAGCCCCAAACTGAGAGGTGTCCTTGTATGCATGACTTTTAAAAAGAATACCTACAAGGATTTATGATAGATTTGGTGATAATGCATTAAACAATTAAGGGTATTTATGTGAGTGAAAAATATTTTCTTTAACTAAATTGTTAAAATTAAATAATTTCCATGGATTTCCTAGTTTCCCCAAACTTTAAAATCAGATGGTTTACAATTAGGAATCTTCCCCCCTCTGACTGTCTCAGGGAGGTGAGGGGATCTTAGTGTTGCATTCCCCTAATGTTCTTTCCGTCGGCAAATTTTGTCTTTTTTTCGCCCTGCATACCTACTTGATATGCAGATTAGTGGCCTTTGCTGCAGCCAACAATAATCCTCAGGTATGCTTCTACTCTGCCAAAAGCTTGCCATCTTAGAGTGATTCTTCGCTTGATTTCTTCTTCCTTTGTGGGTTCCATAGAGATTCGTTGTCATAGGTAGATGTAGTGGTCTACTTTCTCCATTTTCGCATCTTCGATTTTGACAGTTATGTCCTTATTCTCGATGTGATTATTGCACAAGACTTTTGTCTTACTGAACTTCATATGTAGGCCAACTTTTTTGCTTTCTTCGTTTAGTTCATCTAGCATTAGTTGGAGGTCGTGTAAGTTCTCTGCGAAAAGGATGATGTCGTCTGCAAATCTGAAGTTGCTCAGATATTTGCTGTCTATTTTGATTCCTCTATTCTCCTAGTCCAGGTTTCGGGTAATCATCTCGAAGCAGGCTGTGCGGTGCAAGCTCAACCTTCAAAAATTCGGAAACAAGACGACCCCAAAAGAAAAGTATACAACCAATTCATCCTCCCGATAGTCACATCTGGAGCTGAAACATGGAACCTAACCAAGATACAGATCCACAAATTGAGAAGCATGTAACACGCACAGAGAGAATCATGCTCAGCCTCACATGGAGAGATCACAAGACAGCACTGCATATCAGGAAGAAAACAGGAGTCCGAAACATCATAGAATCTATTAAAAAACTTAAATGGCAGTGGGCAGGTCATGTTGCGAGAATGGCAGACAACCGATGGACATCATGACTCACATCATGGATCCCCAGAAATCACATGCGAACCAAGGCCGGCAGAAAACAAGATGGAGAGATGAACTAGACAAATTTAGAAAGTACTTGCTCCGCAACGCCCATGACAGGAAATGTGGTGGGTCCTGGGGGAGGTCTATGACCAACGACGGACGTTAGAAGAATGATGATGATGATGATGATGATGATGATGATGATGATGATGATGATGATGATGATGATGATGATGATGATGATGATTCTGCTAGTCTCGGAGTGTATATTATTTCATTGGGAGTTCTTACTCGCATTACAAGTTCAATGAAAAATCTTCTCTTACAGACCCTTTGGCCAAGAATTCTTCAGTCTTTTTGGTCCTTCATGTGCCTGTGTGAGTGAGGATGAACATATTTAAAAAGTATATGTCCAAAAGTAAAAATATCTAAAAATATGATATACTTATGTGTGTATGTAGAAAGTTACAGAAAAGTGCGCAACTGTTTATACGGTTTTATATCATTTTTTCTGAACAAATAATTTAGTTCTTATAATCCATTAGAATTTTTCCATAAAGCAAATATAATTGTAATATTCATACATTATTTGATTTTTCGCTGAAAAACTTGAATGCACAAATCCAGGTAAACGACTGGTCCAATCCCGATGCTTCCTCCACATATATGGGATGATACTAGAAACCTCCGGCATATACATTTGCTAAATTATGAATTGTTCCCAAATTACTTTTATGGAGTGTTCAAAGACCCTCTGGCACTAACGGAAGGTTAAAGCAGTCCGTAGAGGACGTAATCGACGCGATCTGTTGATCGCCGGTGGAAATTTCTGTTCCTAAAGGTCTTCCACGACCACCACTAGTACTATCTTGGCCCTGATGATTAAGCTGTGTATACACTGTGAGTACTGAAGCAGAATAGACATGATATTTATCAAGTTTAGCTTGACACAAGGCCACGGTGGTGAGGCACCCAGTAAGAATCAAAATTATAACAGTAGTAATGGTGACCATCACAAGCTTGTTAACCATCACTACACTGATTTTTTAACTACTGATTTAATGAAATTACTAAAATATTTCCGTTTTTTCATTATCCCTTGGGAATTAACGAAAACACTAGTTTCGCAATATTACAGTTACATATACACCATTCCTGGAAGTCCAACGGCAAAACTATTTTTTAGGACTGGTAACATAAGCTTATTAAGCAATTTGAGGGACCTTCTTTTCAGAAAAAATAAGCATCATTATATTCAGTGACTAGTAATCTTTTCATTTCTTTTCACGTTTCAGTGATGATATGATAGGACTGGGGACTGCTTTATTCTTTTTTTTCATTTTTTTTTTTTTTTCAAGTATTGCGCAAACAAAAATCTCGCTACTATGTGCCGTTTTTGTTGTGTCATACTAACAAACCAAGAAACATAAATCATAATATATCTAATCCGCCAATTCTGGCACAGGGACACAATAGCAGAACACCCAGTGAGGACCGAACTTGCTAACAATTACAAGCATTTCTTTTACAAAAATGTCTTTGACAGTGTGGTAAAGTAAAATAATAATCTTGGTTGCCTGTTTTGTCGGACATAATTAACATTATACTAATCCGATTTCTGTTTGTTGGTGTGTTATACTATAAAAACAGCACATCGTAGTGAGATATTTGATATATCTTGAAATGCTAATGCTTTAAAAATGTCCAGTTCAATCGGGCCACCGGTTTTCGTGTAATTAATTTTTGTATAGATTGACAAAAAATCTGTTCAAGGAAAATAATTCCATGCTTATTGATTTCTAATCACTGCTCTTTTTGCTGTTCTTTATTTTTTGTAAATCAATAGGAATAAGCAAATATGAATTGTATAAATACGAGGAGACGACATCTAACTCAAAAACGACTTTTAAGCCTAATAGTCTTTAAAAGAGAGGTCAGCAAATACCAGGTTTAAATTGTTCTCTGTTTTGCAGACCAAAGAAGTAGAAAAATGAAACAAAGATCATAAAAGGCAATGGGATTATTTTTTTAATTGTTTTCATATATTTCATGAAAAGATTATATAACTCAACAAGGTTTTATGTACAATCAGTGATAATTATTGAATTCTTTTTGAAAGGACAAAATATTGTTAAATTGTAGTTCAAATTCTATGTATATCAGTAAGTTAAAAACATTATTATGAAACTATGAAACATCGGTTTGTTTGAGGTCATTTTGCTCTGTTTTTTTTTTTTTTTAATTCTGAATTTGATTGTACGCTAATCCAAGAAAGATAAGGAAAATGAAGAATTTCTGTCTACAACATCACATTAAATTGAAGGGCCAGATCAAATGCCAGATTTGAAAGAAGAAGTCTTTTATGATTTCCGAGAAGTCATTTCTTTTCCAATGGCCTGAAGGGAAGAATATAGTTTTTTCACAAACTCTGATGATAATTCCGGCACTTCCAAGGTTCGCTCAATATCCTTCAAGATTTTCAACATGCAGCCGAGATCTGCCAGGGTCTCTTGAATTTTTTCCTCCCATAATTCTTCATTGCGCCGTTTGCGTTCGCTGACTGATGCATGCAGAGAGTTGGCCACCCTCGTACAAAGAATCACCTGCTCAGTGGTCTCACGAAAACGACACGACTCGCTTTCTGTCACTGGAGCCGCCAACAAAGATTGTTTTTCGAATCGTTTATCTAGATTAGTAGCCAAAGTCATCAGTTCTGCCTTTAGGCGAAGAACTTCTTGTTTTGGTTCGTCATGTTTTAATTCAATCTCCATGATACGTGTCAGAAGGGAAGAAATTAGAGTTTTATGCTGCTTTGTATCTTTTTTTATTTTCACAATTTCTCTGTACAAATCTTCCGTGCTGATTTCAGAGATGCTTTTCTTTCGGGACATCGCTTCAATTGCTGCTTAAGATCCAAAGCAACGAAAATCTGAAGAAAAATTCAAAATACTTAGGAGAGGATTATGCTTAACATCTTATAGAGGGATCAAAAGGTGGTATATTATATTAGATAACGGATAAGGGTTAGAGATGAAAAGAAAAAAAACATTAGGAAACTCAAATGGCGAGAAGCAGGCTATGTTATAAGAATGTCAGACGACTGTTGGACATCACGACTTAGAGATCATTTGCAAAATTATGGCCGACAAAAAAAGAAAAAAAAAAAGATGACAAACTAGACAAGTTCAAGAAGTGGCTCCGTGAAGCCTATGATAGAGAAGTCTGGTGAATTTGTGGGAAGGTCTATTTCCAACGACAGATGTTAAAGGGTTGGTGTTGTTAATGTAGAGATCATTCTTAACGTGTATTTTTTCTCGGACTATCCTGTTTTTCCTAATTGTTTTGCGTGCTTTCTATGAATTTTGGTAGCCAAGACTATACTTGAGGCAGTACAAACAGAGCCACAAAATTCCGACGCCTTATATTAACTGAATATCAATGGGGCAAATAAAGGTTTGCAAGTCATTTGAGAATGAGAATTGGGTCGGATTTATAACGAAATTTGGGTTTTAGTGTATCAGAAAAAGCAAGGAAAGTTCCTAATCGACAGATTTATTTCATTATAAATGTGTTTCAATTTGTTGGTGGATTTACTACGATATGTATAGATGATTGATCCACTACTGACTTTATGATAATTCAAACATCATATGTTTTATGACTATCCAATTTCATTTCGATTTGTTTGAAAATAATGTCTAAATGCAAAAAAAAGAAATGCTATGCAGTGGACTCAATCAAAACTAAATTTAGCCTTATTAACAACTATTAATCATGAACAAATTTTCAAATAAGAAATTTTCAAGAAAATGGAATTACCTGAGAGGTTGACACAAAGAGAAACTGACGGTGGAAATTTTTTCGTGTCCAAATCAAAATTATTTCCAAATCGACTGGCAAGCAAACGAAGAAATTTTGGTCAGTTCAATAATCGCTATGGAGATGATACCCCACGATGATTGACGTCATTATTTTGTTCCTATCAACTCAAGAGAAACGGTTTATTATATAAGCACAAAAGGAAATCTTCACCAAACCTGACAATGGGGGGGGGGAGTTATATTAAATCTAAATTTGTTTGATGATTATAAGAAACCCCGTCAACCAAAACTATCAACAGAGGTTTTTAGTTGGTCTAGCTGGCTACGTACATATGTGTGCACCCAACGCAAAGGTCACACTAATGGAGCTAGTGGGATGAAAACTTTTACATCTTATTTCCAGAAAAAAATTTTTCCTACATACGTTTTTAGAAGGGTATGTTCAATTAACATTATAAGTTGATGCTAAATCTGTCCTTCACTGAGTCCGAATTCGTTTTTAGTGAACCAACAAAAGGCGCGAGAAGTAACTTATCCATTGATCCAATTTGTTATTGATCACCCCAACACGGCATGCTGCCAAAATACGTCGGTCACGTAACAGTTTCTATTTAGTGACTAAACAGACATGTTTTTAACCTTTTTTTACTTCATCCAAAACATTTTACTTCATCAAACTTTGTTTATTTGCTCGAATTGATAAGTAAAACTAATTTATCAGTAATGCAGGTATCCACCACTTTTCGAAATTTTGCTTTACGCCACTTCTCATTTTATCAGAAAAGGCCAAAATAGCATTAAGCGTTCGTTTTGCAGTGAGTCATAATAGAAGCAGCGCACACCCTCATCTTCTCTCTCCTACACCCTAGAAACCATTTCACCACTACAACCTCCGACAACTCTATTATCATTACCATTTTTGGGTCTGAGAGTGCTCATATAAATTTATTTCTTACCTTCTTGAGTTAGATATATTTTAGCTCAGTTCATCAAGTAGTTTTATTGTCTCTATGACCAGGGCACACACACATACCGATGGCTTTAAACTTAACGGGTTTTCTCATCTTGATCTCAGCTCAGCAATATTTTTGGACATGACTAATAATTTCTGATTCATGAAATCGTTTTTGTTCCCAGTTGTTCAACCGAAATATTTAACAAAACAGTCTCGCTTCAAAGATCGATTCAAGTTTCAACTCAAATAACCAGGCATTTTCATCAGTGTCTCTTTTAATAAACATGTTGTAACGCGCAAATCAAGTGACGTATTTTGATGTATCTTTTTAAACGCACCAGCATCTCTAGCATCGATTGTCGTCACTGACTGACACAATGAAATGTGAATTATGACCCTTGCACTGTGTTGTGAATTCAGATACTTTTTGACAAAACATTTAATAACCAAAACAACGATGATATAGATGGTACATACGTTTAAGCTGAAACGAAAACATGAAAACATTTAGAACGATCATAGAATTGTCAAGAGAATTAAATCTTGGAAATGTTTGCCTAAGAGGATAATTAATTGCTAGCACGGAATAAAGAGAGATAGAATTAAAAAGGGAACACTTATACATCGAGTCTAATTTAATTCCTTCTCCTGTCGATGCAGGCTGATAAATGCTGCTTTTCAACAAAACACAATATGGATGAACAATGCAGGATTATAAAAGTTTGTTAATCAGGATGAATGTGAAAGATAGTAAGGTGAATGGGTGAGGCTGATTATCGGAATTGTCGAAGAGCCTAGGGATCCATAACATCGGTAAATATTGTTGGCTAGAGACGTTACATTCGTCACGATATAGAAAAGAAATATGCTGGTCAAAAACGACCAGGACCTTTGTTAGCGGTGGGGTTGGAGGTAAAAGAAAAGTCACTGGTCCAAGGACTAAAGCGTCACCATCAGAGCAAGCTGAGAGGTGAGCAGTTAACGCTTTTATAGCTAATAGTTAAAAGTGATGTCTGAAGATGTGGGCCAACTTTAATATTTTCGTATTTAGATTTATGTATTTAGTTAGTTTCGTATTCACTTTCGTAATAATTCCGACTAAGTATGTTAGTTGCTACGGGGTGATCAATCCATTAGTTGTTTCTCTCGCCTTTTCTGCATCACTAAAATGTTCGAATTTTCACAAGACAAGTGTAAACGTTGCTGAACTAAGGGAACAATTTAGCATAAAATTACATCGTAAACTGACCCCTTCAAAAAATCTGCTGGGGACGTAAAAAAGCTGAAAACTGTTCTTTCATGTAACATAATGAATGTTTAGATTTCCAGCCCACTTGCTCCATTGATGTAACCAGTACACGTGACACATAGATACTTAGCCGGTCTGCCAACTGTCAGAATCACTCAAAAATTGAAGAAACCTATGTTTATTACGTTGACCATTTCGGTTGACAGTTTCAAATACGGACTGAAATAAGATTAGCGACCTGTTTCTCTTGATTAATTTATCACAAGTTTTTCTGTCTCGGTTAGTTCTTCGAGGTTCAGGAGAAGTGAAAAATACTTAGATACGACAGGCGCCCGAGGCAGCGTCACTCAATTCACCATACGAATATCGAATTACTTGACAGTTATTGTTTTGTTAGCTACAACAAACAAAGCAGTGTCTATATCTATTATCAACAAGTTAATCCCAGTGAAGAAAAATTCACAGATATGCAAGATTCCTTCCATACCCGAAAGTATAACACTTCTATACACGCCTTCCGTGAAGCAAAATGGTGTAAAGTGAGGAAGCAATAACCATTAATTCATATGGAACCCAAGAATAATATATCAGGCTGAGGCATCAGAGTTCACGGTGATGGGAGGTGTAGGAGACTGGGATGTAGAAGAGAGACTGAGATGATGTGCTCTGCCTCTATAATGACTCACCGTAAGACAAGAGCTGGATGCTATTTGGCTTTTTGCCTTCCTTTCGATAAAGTGAAAAAAAATGGCATAAAGAGAACTTTTGAAATGAGGGGACCACCTGTATTTGGATTCTATCAGGTGATTTTTTTTAGAAAAGAAACTGAAAACCTCGTTTCAGTGGAAGTGTCCAATGTTTAAAATGGTGGTTGGGAGATACTTTATCGGTAACCTTGCAAGTGTCCATTGATACGGACTGAGTACCAAGAAAATCACACAATTCATTGTATAAAGGTTATTTTTTTTCTTTCATCTTGAACTTTTAGTTGATTTTCATTGCAACTTTAATCGGGCTGTCAATCTGCGGTAATGTATAAAGAACGCGGATCGGAATCGAAGGATAAGCTTTCGGTGAGGCTGAAACTCACGACCCTTTTGCCTTGCGGAAGCTTGGTTAAACTTCCTTACACAGAAAAGATGGGATTTAGAGTTCTTTCTTTCCATTATATAAAACATCTGGCCATATTTGACACTGTATCCGACGGTCCTCAAACGCAACTCAACCAAATTTGGACGTAGGACAATGTTTTAAAGTTTTGTGAAAAAAAACATTTTTAAGGGTTTGAGATGTGGGGTGCTATTTACAATGTAATTGTAATGCTAAGCTGAACCCTTACATACAAGCTGGAGACAACTCGATTGGGCAGAATCGGTCATATGAGTATATATGAGATGATCAGTTTAACTTGATATGACACGAAGACAAATGGAAATGGGGCGATTTATGTCACATGCATGACGAATCTAATAAAGTTTGAAGAAATCTCGGAGTGTTCCTCTGTGTGTGTGTGTGTGTGTGTGTGTGTGTGTGTGTGTGTGTGTGTGTGTGTGTGTGTGTGTGTGTGTGTGCAGCACGATTTTTCAATGACTGTCCATTGTATGAAGTTGGCATTCGCCAGATACATGAGTCAGCACACAAGGCGGTGCAGTAACAAGTTGGAAGTTTTTTTGAATCTAATAGAAATAAACACAAAATTACAGATTTTAAATCTCTTTTAAAATTCTAATAATTTATCTCCCTTGACATCCGCTCTTTAGAATTATCGGAATTTGGATATAAAGTATCGATATTTGAAACAAGAGAAGGTACCGAAATACTTCGAAGCTTCGCAGTTCTGATAGACGGATAGAAAATTATTTTTACATGACATTTATGACAAGCTGCTCCACATACAATGAAGTCCGGTCCCTTCCAAATATGCATATTTGGAACGGAGCATTTTCCTAATGATATCAAAAAATATTTTCCGTTCTGTCAGAATCGTAAGAAAAATTTTGGTCATTGAAACAAAATTAAATAATTGAAGATGTTTTTTTTTTCGTAAAATATTTCATGAATTATTTTTCGCTTTTGAAATAATTTTGTGAGAAAATACCTGTTTATAAAATTAAATATAAAAACAAATATTAACAAATATAACTTGAATAATACAAGAAAAATATGTGTAACATACTTTTTTTCTCCATTTCGTTATAACGCTAATTTTACAAAGAAAAAAATCAAAAATATATTTGGGGCATATCCAATAGAGTGAGTGGGCAGAAGTATAGTAGTCTGTAGTGAGATATAGACATATCGTTTATTTTGCAACACCCTGCTGAACATAGACCTCATCCAACCATAAACACCGGGCGCTATCAAGCGAGTCTGACATAGCCGAACTCCCATCCTTTACATTAAAATGTCACCTTGCCCCTAACGATTGAATTTGTGGCGAGGCCAGGTTATATATAATTGCAAATGGTCAACGTCAGTCAAGATGGTTTTCTGTCTGATGGTGATGATGTTATGGGAAATTGTCGGAAATGCCAGGACTTTTTCAAGGAACCTTGCAAGTCGGAGATTTCGTCTAAATGATGTTCGTTCCTTAAAAAGTAGTAAAACTTGACAAAATCAGCTAAAATTTGTTCTATACTTCCGTTTTTAGTAAAATCAGGAGGAGATAACCCAACTTATCTTCCAGTACTGAGAGCCAAATGTGAACACACTCAGGAATAAATAAATGAATTTCTAAAACATAAATTATGTAACATTCCCAGAGTTTACACAACAATTGTTATCTGGGAGTCAAGTGACAGCAAGGGTCCTCAATACTTAACTACTTCCCTTCAGAATTCTTGCTGATTTCAGTAATGGTATTAAGTGAATCGTCCCAGTTCTTCCAATGATTTCCAATTTTTCTTGGGAACATTTCAAGCTCTCCAGTAATAATGCAAAAAATTGTCACCTTCTTGTTAAAAATATAATAAATTATAACTGTTTTATGTCTGTGTATATTCATATTAAATGTCTAATGGTCAGCACTGGAAATCGAGAGATGGAAAGTCTCCTCAAAGTTCCAGCACCTTTCTCAGTATCATTGCAGATCCCAGTAATATTGTAGTCTGAACCGGTGGTTCCAAACAACCACTAAATGTTGCAATGCATGTCCTACCGGGCCGCAATTTGTACGATAACTGTCAGCTGTAGCACTGCGGTTTTGATAATCATTTTTGTTAATGAGAATAACATTTTAGAAAGAAAATTGAATTAGTTACTTATATATGTGACATAGTTGCCTTATCATCAACGATATTCTGACTGTGAATAGCATCCGACCCACTGGACCCTTCCGCAAGAATTAGATAAGTCATATTTTTGATGAAACCGGTAATATTTTAATAAAGTAAATATCGACGATTAAAATCACATTCAATTTATTAATAGGTAATATTTCCTAGATTCTAGATCTATACCTGGAGAATCCAGACGTTTCTAAATATTTCTGACTCAATTTCAGAAGAAAAGTTGAATATAAATTTGGGAACAATGCAAGAATATATGATTCGCTATTATCTGTGGATTTGACGATCCTACGGGGATTTTGGAACCTATCAACTGCAGATAACGAGGTCATTCGGTAGATGATCGGAATCGGAATAACAAAGTGAGAGCGAAAAACCTTTCTACCTCAACTTAATCAGGGCCTGAAGTTAGTCCCTACCATGGGCATCCGTAGCTACTTTTCGAGGGGAGTAGAGAGCACGATGGGGAGTGGGACAAAACGACATATTCGAAACATATGAAGGTGAGTAGGCTTCTTCAGACTCCCTCCTTAGTGGATGCCCATAGAAAATAACGAATATGATTTTCTTGGTTCTCTCTTCGTAACATGGACCCTTCCACTTAAAGATAACAAGTTTGCTGATAAAAACCTAATCCAATACAATTCAAACTCAGGTAGTTCCTGCTTTTTGAAAGTTCTCTTTTTCCCACATTTTCATGTTTTCGTAGAAAAAGAAAAAACGAAAGTAGTGTCTATTTTTTCTTTTGTAGTAAACCAATATAGAGGCAGCGCACACCATTACCTCCCCCTCTCTCCTACATTCCAGTATCATCTACATCCAGCCATCACCACCTCCGATCACTCAACCTGTCATTCCAGCTTGACCTTCTGAGGGGTCTGGGCACGCTCAAAAAAATGTTCCCATGTAAATTAATTGCAGTTGCTTTTTCACTTTATGATATTTCGACTACATCATATATATATATATATATATATATATATATATATATAGAGAGAGAGAGAGAGAGAGAGAGAGAGAGAGAGAGAGAGAGAGGGGGGGAGAAAGAGAGAGAGAAAGTGAGTGAGAGATCAAGGTGATAAGGAAAATTTATTATGGAGAGAAATTCCACCGACTCACCAATATGTATCCGTCAACACAGCTGTCTGTTTCTGTGAAGAGATCGCTGGCCACACAAAGAGAAAAAAGGGCTGGTCACATGAAGAGAAAAGAGATAGCTGGCCATATATAAGGAAGAGAAAGAGCTGACCACATACAGAGAAAAGAGATAGCTGGCCACATGAAGGAAAAAGAGATTATTGGCCACGTACAGAGAAAAGAGATGGCTGGCTACGCACAGAGAAAAAATAGCTGGCCACATAAAACGAAAAGAGATAGCAGGCCATATACAAAGCGAAGAGATGGCTGGTCACATTCAGATGAAAGACATAACTGGCCTCATAAAGGGAAAAGAGATTGCTGGCCACATAAGAATATGGAATATTCCTAATAATAGATATTTACTAAGCTTAGCCTGGAACAAGGCCACAAAATATGGGACACCCTGTGAGGATCAGACTCAGTACATAGTAGAAATAGTTTACTTGACTCTCTAACAGACCATTACCCCATGCTGTGTATCATTTGCACAAGAATTGGGCAGAACTTTTTTTCAAGTTTTGTCTCTCAAACTATAATTGGAAAAATAATGTTTTGTCCGGATTTTTTTTCTTCACGATAGCTGGCCACATAATATATGGCCAACTATCACAATCATTATTTATCATTGATTCACATCGAGTAGCGTCTCCATTTTCATTGTTATAGTTACAATGTTTTGGCTGTAGTGCCCTCCAGCTTTCTTCGGATGGTTATCATATTCAGTAACCCGATACGAGATATCTCCTGGCAGGGACAGTGAAATGGGAACAATCTATCCTTGTGGCTTGAAAGAAAGGTTTGTTACAAAATTCCCAGAAAGTTACCAACTATGATAGACACCTGAAGAAGGCCAGATGATACAACAGTCGAAACGTTCTGACCCGGTGAAGCTTCAACGGGCCTAGCAAGCTGGGAGTGGATTATACTGAATTGATAAAAAAAATAAAGGAGAATAAAAACGGGGAGACGAAATCAAGCAACCATCGTCTCTAGCTCCCAAAGACACCTCGAGTAGAAGAAGTATTTATTCACCCAGGATGTAACACTAGGTGAATTTAAGGTGGAGTCCTGCACGTGGACAGCCCCCCACCCCCACACACTCACACAACAAAAAATTGCTCCAGATCCTTTACTTTTACTGCAATAGGGAGATGCTGCCTCGGACCTTACTGATCCCCTGCGACCGAACAAGGTAATTTTTTAGAGGCTGCAGAACGAACCCTAAGCCTCTGCACATTGCAATACCAAGCCTCGATAAATCTTCAAAGGCTACGATAAAGCACCTGCACAAAGATACAGCCCAAGTGAGTACAACAAGTAGAGTATTTTTTTCAAGTTGATAAATTACTAAATTAATTTTAGGAAGTTTTATTTCTATAATAAGCTCAGGAAACATCCGGAAATCTTAGCTTTAATTAGCTTTCATTACTGCCTTCAAATCCCTAATTAACCAACGTCTCTCGGCCTATGTGGCCTCTTGGTCTATTTTTATCTAAAAAGCTGATTGCATAACATTGTTATTAACAAGATGTTTTCACCACTGGATTCAGTTATGACTGACAATTGCTTTGAGGGCAACTTCTTTGTATGAAAGATGCCATTAGCTTATTTATTCTGTCAGACTAAGCATCTAATCGATTGACTGTCTTACAAGGCTAAAGGTCTCCGATTGCCGTGCTATTTATCCATAGCTGGGGGATATTCATGTCCTTACCCAAAGGCTTTAGTGCGAAGTGAATATGAACCGCTTCGAGGAAGTAACCATTACGCCACAGCACACCTATAGTTATAGGATGTGTTGATTATCAAATTTTTGTTGTCAGTAAATGTAAATTTTGTTTTTATTTATTTATGTTGTTGTTATTTTTCCAGGCAGGGTGAGTGAGAATTAATTCCGTGTAAGAAATCATGTGACGTTTGTAAATACAGCTCTATTTTCTTGAAACTAATTTTGTTTTGGTCTTCAAAGTGGGAGATTTAATTCCGAAGTATCAGTGAAGGAAGCGGTCCAAAATGGCGAATCGCCTGGCGTTGTGTGTTTAAAGCAATGTGCCATTCGGGCCACTTTCTTCATTGATACCTGAAATATAAATATCAGAAATTAAATGCTATCACTCTAAAGACTAAAACAAAATATAAGAAGTAAAGCTAGTTCGACTACAATCGACCAATAAATAACAAAGTTATAATCAATTTGCGATACGCAATTTCTTTTCACCTAACCTGTACTGAATGACACGTGTTTTATGTGAAGCGATTATGACGCTTTCAGAACTTATATTTCATATTTAAAGATATTTTAAAAGGAGTAGGATTTACTACGAAACTTTTATTTCTACGCTCTGTGAGGATATGTTGAGTACGATCGATATATATATATATATATATCGTACTCAACATATATATATATATATATATATATATATATATATATATATATATATATATATATATATATATATATATATATATATATATATATATATATATATATATATATATATATATATATATATATATATATATATATATAAATATAAATATAAAACAAATAATAATATATAAAACAAATAATAATTGTGTCATCCACAGATGTATTACAACTCTTTAACATCCCATCCGGTACCACGAGATAAGATCGAAATCTTCACTTCAGACCCGGAGGCTGGCATTTTACTCCTGCCCTACGCAGATCTGGACGGTCAGTAGGACCGAATTAAAGGGATATATCAACTTACGCACAATTCTCCATCAACTAGAGTGCTCCATTCCAGAGTTGGAAGGTCTGATCCAGATGGATTTTTTCCTTTTCAATGGGGCTCCTGGCTCTGGCAGCTCTCTGGCCCTTCGTGTCCAGCTCCATTGGCCCTACTCCAAGGCAGTACCTACCTATGCCATTTGAAGGGCTAGGGTCTGGATTAATCAAGTGCAGAGGGAACTAAATACTTTCTGCGTCTGCTTACATCTATGCATATGGAACTTGGGTCACATTTGGCTCTCGTGAATATTCACTCCGAAAAGTCTGCCATAGACTAATGGTTATTGAGGTGAGTGATTGTTAGTTTGCGTTTTCACTGTGTGCTGCATCATTGTGGCTTTGTGCCAGAGTAAGCTGAGTATTGTAAATAGCTACGCAGCACCTGCAATAGTAGAGAAATCTCACAGATTATTGCAAGTATAAAGGGCCGACAACGTTGGCAGTGCTATGGAACGACTGCCATATGTCTGAGACAGTACGGACTTGTCAAACAAATAGGAAAAATAATAAATGGAACAGCATTCTAGGTGATGGCAGATTTGTCAGGAATATCTCTCTGTTAATCTTTTTGTTGTGGTGGAACAAACAATTGACAAAGGAAATCCTCATGACTGACGGTAAACTCATAAAATTAAGGGAATGCATTTTGAATTATTGATATATATATATATATATATATATATATATATATATATATATATATATATATATATATATATATATATATATCAATGTAAAGCAAAAATACATAGACTAAATATCATAATTTAAAGGGCACTTAAGTTCAGCTTGCTTGAGGCGCCAGAAACCGCAGGGCCGTCGCTGAAAGTATCGGAGTTCTATCCTCATTGGCTGCTGTTATTGTCTTGTCTTCAGTTTGACTTCGATCTATTGTTGAATAAGTTTTAATGCATAGGCCATCTAAACTTTGTCCCCAACTCTCGAAGGAGATCTGTTTACTTTCTCCAACGAAGTTAGTTGAGCTGTATCTATTCACTCATGTTCGTCCGTCTGACTGTCCACACAATATCTCTTGAAGTTCTCAATGATTTTCAATGACATTTTGTGCAATGGTAGTTTTCGATCGAGAGATATATTTTTATGTATTCGCTCATGCTTGTCCACAAGATATCTCAAAAAGTTCTCAATGAATCATATATATATATATATATATATATATATATATATATATATATATATATATATATATATATATAGGAATTCAGTCATATTTATCTGTTTGTCTGCACAATATCTCTGAAAGTTCCCGATGGATTTCAATGACATTTTGTAGAAGGCTTGGTCATGTGCTCAGGGAGGATCCGTTGAAATTTTGGACGAATCCAGTAATGTTTTCTCTGGTTTGGAAATAATTTCATACAGCAAGACAATAGTAGAAAACAGAAAACTGAAACTTACAGTCACTTCCTCTTCATGGAAGCTGTACATGGACTGATTTTCGTGCATTTTTCTGTTAGTGTATAGAGTTGGGCTTATGGCCAAGCCAGGTCGGATATAACAGTCCTCATATGAGCCTGGTCAGAACTTGGATGATGACCTCTTGGGAATACCAGGTGCTGTAAGCGAGAATGGGAGAATAAATGACGCCACTTTGGGTGTTTGTCGCCTCTAAGTCTACTTCACAGATCGAAAGCCAGAGAAACTTGTGATACTTGAAGTCTAGGCTGATGCTGTAGCCAGCGTAAGGACATTTAATGCAGCATTGGCAGAGGTATGCGCTCTATGAGTGCTTTGTAGTTATTCACAGGCATGGGGGCAAAGATGGTGATTGCATTGGTTGTGGAATCTCTACAGTGAGTGCCTGATAACCTAACCCATCTATTTTGGGTTTGTGAGCTTTCAGAGAGAGAGGGGGAGATAGAGTAAAAGAGGGTAAAAAATTGAAGACAGGGTAGAGCAATAGTACAGAGCTAAAGAGAGAGAGAGAGTAATATAGACAGCCAGAGGGTGAAAGCATTAGAGAAAGAAGGCAAGAGAGGGCAAGAAGAAGACAGTGAGAGAGCAGGGGAGAAAAGGCAAGGAAGAAAGAAAGAGAGAAAAGACAGTGAGTGCAAGAGAGAAAAAAAGAGAGGGGACAAAAGAGAGTAAGCGAGAAAACAAGAGAGGGGGCAAGATAGTGAGAGAGAGTAAGACATAGAGAGAGAGAAATGTAGGCAATCAAAGTGAGAGCAAGAAAGAAAGAGGGCAAGAATGGGCAAGAAAGAGTGAATGAGAGAGCAGGAAAGAGAGGGAGGACTAAAGAGGAAAGAGAGAGAAAGAGGAAGGATATAGTAAGAGAGAGTAAGATATAGACAGCAGGACATAGCAATAATGATAGAGAAAGCAAGAGAACGAGAAAGAAAGGACAAGAACAAAAAGAGAGAGGAGGAGAGAGAGTGTGAGCAAGTAAATTCTCGCACCTCTACATCAATTCTCCTGTATTCACCTGGGAATTCAAAGGGTAAGAAAAGAAAGATCTCTTGGGATGGGGAAACGACCTCCCCAGAGACACTGACGGGTCATGCACACACACACGTTCTGTACATGTACGATTCAGTGATGAATTATCTACCACCCAGGGTACCTATGCTGAGTTTCAGTATGGCTTCCCCTGACTTTCATGACGTTCGAGACTAATTTAGAAAACAATACAGCGTTTGTTATATTCCAGAAATGATAAATAGCATCTCAAATACCCACGTTGACACTCAATTAAACCATCTTTTGGCGGAGGAGGTATTGGGTCCCTTTTCCGCCCGGGCTCTCAGGCCTAAATCTACTCGGTCTAACGCTTAATCCACCACTAAGCGGACTCAAAGAAGAATGGCTAATAAGGGTCTTTACAGAAAACGCTCACTGCAACTCATCAAAGGTCCATAACTATCCATTGTCGAGATTCGATAGACGGACCCCCTAGTCATAATACCAGCACATTGGGCGCAGTGTAACATGGCATATTTTTTTTTTAAATTAATTTTCTGTCTTAACGAGACGAATTGGATAGGTTTAGAAAGCCTACTACAGAGAGGTCAGGCGAATCCTAGGGAAAGGTCTATATGCAACGGCGAGTGATGAAAGACAGACGACGATGATGATGATGATGATGATGATGATGATGATGATGATGATGATGATGATGATGATGGCGGCATTCGCTTTATTCATAACCGTTTATTTTCTTTTGATGGTGTTCAAGTCACAATTTAAATTGAAGTCAATCAATCCATGCATTATAATTTTAAATAAAGCATTCATTTAATTGTCGAAGCGATGAGAATGCTCATTTAGGAACACAATTCATTTTGCAGAGGAGGGCTTGATTGAATAGAAACCGTCACGTGACCATCGTCTTTTGGCAGCAAACCTTGTTGGGGTGATCAAATCAAAAATTGGAAAAACGGTTGATCAACGAATGTTACATTTCTCGACTTGTTTGGCAGTGGTCACTAAAATGCTTAAAATTAATTCTAAATTGAACTCTACCCTAAAAGCCTTATGAGGGTATCAAAAAAATTTTTTCCGTAATAAGAAATAAATGAGGAAATTTTCTGTCCTCCAGCTTTATTGACAAAAGTGCCTCTCAAGAAACGACACTTGGTCAACATCTCGCAAAATAGGCCGATCGGGCTTGAAACAATTCCGTTCGAGTTCGTCTCTTAAAAAGTCCGGGGGGGGGGGAATCACCACTACATTCGTAGCCAACCAGCTAGCCAGAATAACTAAAAAATTAGAGAAACTTATGTTGACTCTGTTGACAGTTCTGGTGAGCAGTTTTATAACCCCCAAAAGCACAACTAGGTGACATTGGAGCGACTAATATAAATAGAGGAAAACTTTTAGCTGGTCCTTTTCTTGTACTCCTAATCCATGATTGTACCTTGTTTACCTGTGCAAAATTCGTCATTTTGAAGAGAAGTATTTTTTTTATGTTTTATAACGTGGTCTATATACGATGTAATTATTATACTGAACTGGGAGTGTGCCTTCTGCCAATTTCACGGAAGTAAGTCCTCGGAGTATGTGATCCGTAAACCTACGCCTTCTCATGGTTTATCATGAAAAATTATGTACCACATAGATCGTGGTTTTGCAGAAATGGCGGAAATTGCACACCCAGTTTAGCATTACAATTACATTGTAAATAGACCTATCTCCTCACAAAATCCAAAAATTAATGTTTTTTATAATTTTTTTTCAGAACTGATAAATTTTGTTGACGTAAGTTAGGTATAATGTAGTGAAAGCACAAAAAATTACAAGCAAAAAAAAACATTTTTATTGAATATCCGACTTCATCAAATCTTGGCCCGACTAATTTTTGGAGCTTTCATGTTCGGTGATTTTCGGGTATTTCCGTCTACTGCTATGTAGGTAGACATTTTTTCTCTTTCTTTCTAAAATTATTGTTATTTCTCTTCCATAATGAATCAGCTCTCGTGCCACTGACATTTGGTTCCTCTCTCGTTTCTGGGACTCCCCTCTCTCACACAAACAGCTGATCTAACTGCCTAATCAGTGTTGCCAAATTTATTTAGAGTTTACATCTAAAATTGAGTCAAAAACATCTAAAAACTCATGGAAACATCTAGATTCTCCAGATAAATATCTAAAATATAGGAAACATATGACATATTATTTATAAATTAAGCATGACTTGAACTGTCAACATTCACTTTATTAGAAATCTTGTTTATTTTATAAAAAATACTACTTATTTCATCATTATGAGTTAAATGAAAAAATCACTTATTTCATTAAGAATCATCTAAACGGCAATTTCTAACATGTAGACGCAACCAAAAATATCTAGATTTAGATGTAAGACATCTGAATTGGCAACATTGTCAGCCTATTCCCCTAATTCTCTTTTCTTTTCTCTATGTATGCGATGATGTGTGGGTGTCTGCTACAGCTGCTCCTGCTGCTGCACAGACGAGATGCGGACTTCTTGGTTGCTGCTTCTACCCTAGCAGAAGTAACGTAGCAGCTACATGGGAATTATATGACTTATTCAAGTCCAAATGGAAACTACCTGACTGTCCTTTCGTTTATAAACACAGCAACGAGAGATCCGATATCGAACCTGGTTTATCGCTGATTTTTGAGACAATTTTATTAGTTTCATATTTTTCTCTATTGCAAAGCCAGTTCCTAATGTGTATTACACGTGCGTGCTATTTCTGGGGTAGTAGTGAAAGTACCCGTAATTTAACAATGACTGCTGTGTTGCAAGCAGAGCAATGAGATAGACTTACTTTCACCTACCTCCTCCTCAACTTGTTCAAAATAATAATCAGAAGACATTCTTCTCAAAAGAGATTTTCCTTCTCAAACTTGCACGTAAAAGTTATAAACATTTGAACAAAAAATGGCAGTAAAGTGAAATAAGATGACTTTTGCTGGGTCCTATTATATGAATATTTTTCGCGTGAACTTCCGTTGTTGTAGGCAAAAATAACTGTCGACTTGATTCATATGTCCACCTTTATTACTTTTGTTATTTGTACTCGTTAAGTTTTCTCACCAGAATTGTCTGGTAGCTTCCACACGAGACCAAGTGACAGCAAGTCTCCTCAATTCTCCTGGACTCTTAGTAATTTATTATTTTACTTTTATTTTTCCTTGTTTTCGTTCTCTGCTTCTTTGTCCGTCCGACGATTTCGACCGTCCGTCTCTCTTTTCCTGTTGTACCGTCTCTTCTGAGGTGATTTAAATAAATAAATAAACACAGTTTATTACTAGAGACATCCACGCACCTTGGAACCATGTCACAACCCATGTTACGGCCTCGGCGGTATCCGAATTTGACAAAGGACAACAGGGTCAAGTTACCAAAACCAGAGAAAGTAAGTGTTTACTTACTTACATACATAAACATTTAAGAACAAGAAAAGAAGACAACATGTCTGTTGATAGTGTTATTTCTTTTATTCTCCTAGGTCGTTTGTTTCACTTACGTGAAAATATTCCTTCGTCTTATTTAATTGCTTCTTCGGCACAACATAACGATGGTGGTCCCGATCAGAATTCAGCAAGGCGTTACATCTGTCTTCTTTCCCCAATACGGACTTTTTTTCAACAGAAGACTAAAATTTAAGGATGTTTTGAAATTCAAAATAATAGCAATATAATTTATGTATTTATTTACAGTGGTGTAGCACAATCATATTAACCAGACAGTAAACCACAGTCATAGTGAATTCCAATTGGGACCACCATCACTAAGTTGTGCCCCGAAATCTTATAAAGCGCGCATACTTATTTATTTACAGACACGGATTGGGGGGGGGGCGCCAAGCAGATTCAATATTTCTTTCAAATATATCTAGATTCCCGTTTGTAGTATGGTTTCGTTAACGTAAAAACGTATTGCATTTAATTGTTTCTTCTTGATAAAACGACACAACTTACCGATGGTGGTCCCGATTCGACTGTGTTTTACTGCATTGAGAATATATCTGTATTACACAATTATGAATAACTGTACATAAATCATAGTGTCATTAATTTTTTTTAAATTTTCAAAAATTGCTTGTTAATTATTTTTGTTTCCTCTCATAAATGTTCATATTTTGTGGAAAAAAATTCGTATCTAAAAAAAAAAAAAGACAGGTTGCACATCAATGTGACGTCTGCTGAATCCAATCGGGGCCACCATCACTAAATTGAGCCGATAAAACTGGAATCTTACAGAAGACACAATATTTATTTATTTACAGGCGCGGACCCAGGGAGTTTGTATTCCCCTCCTCAGGCATAGCATATAGATTCGGGGTGTCCAGACTCCTCCCCGACCCCCTTCTTGGTCAAAGAAAATTAAAAATGATCCTTACTCTCTTTAATTGCCTGATCCGCTAACGTTAAGCGGTTTCTTCTGATTCAATTGCTTCTTATGAATAAAACTAGCTTCTTACAAGACACATTATTCATATATTTACAGGCGTGAATCCAGGGGGTAGGAGTCTAGTTTCCCCACCCTCTGTTCGGGCAAAGAACAATTTTTTTTTAAGTATCTAGATTAAGACATTTTATTAATAAATGAAAAAAAAATCAATAAACGCCAAGTAATCATAAATTAACCTTAAAAACAAAAATGTCATTTTACAAGCCAGGCATTATTTATTTACATGCGTAGTTTCAGTGTGGGGGGAGACCCCCTGCTTCTGTAAGATATCTTACGTCTTATTCTTCGAATTTTTTTTCAATAATTGGTCCTATGGTAAATTTCTTGGATTTTTTTTCTTCCTTTTTGTCTATTTTAGAGTTAAAAAGCTACGACTCGTATGTAACAGAAAAATGCCGGATCCCGTACTAGATTTTCGTTTTTAATGTTTGTAATTTGTTTTCCTTTTCATATATTTATAAGGGAAACGTTTTTTCCATTTGGACCCCCAACAGCTCAAAATCCTGGATCCGCCCCTGTATTTATCTAATGATATTTTTTCTGTCATTTTTACAATTGCAAAATACTTAACCTCTCATTTCCTCCTCTATTCTTTATCCTCTATTCCGCATTAACTATCAAAAAACATTCTTCACATCCAGGAATACCTCAAATAGTACGAGTTTCGATGTCGTACGGTTATGATATTGCTGTACACATGAATCTAAGTATAAACTGAAAAAATACATTAAACTATAATAAGACCTTGAACAGCGCGATTTTGAAATTTTGGAACGAATTAACCTCACTAATCAAGGTATACCTGTAATTGCGTATTATGTTGGGTGGCAGTTCAGCCAGGTAATATTATCACCTTGGCGAATTTATTCAGATCTCCTTTATTCTTCCATTGGTTTCATATATTGTAAACGTAAATGAATATTGTTTCATCATCAGAGATATATCAATGATCATTTTTACAAATGTGACATTCAAATAATCAGAGGTGAGAGATTTGGGAGCTGGGTGTCTTGGCTCCTTCAGGGGCTTCCTTAAACATTTAATGAAATTAGGTGGAAAAAAGGAAATTGCCATGAATACGCACCATCATTTAACTGGTGAAAACCCCAAAGGTTATATTTTAATTCATGCAATTCATGTATGGACGAAAATATTATTGTTATTGTATAATGCCTGTAGAAATGCAGTTGGTGAGCCACTATCTATAAATATGGTGGGGGGTCGCTCCATTGGGAGCCTGGGGTAGGGAGCTTTCAGATCCCCCCCCCCCCCGTGACGCCTCTGCAAATGATGTAATAAAGAAAAGGTGACGGATATTTACAATTTATTCTCAATTAGCGTGAACATTGCAGCGTTTGTGTTCTTAATTAATTCTCTCTCCTGCTTCTCTCTCTGTCCCTCTCTTTCTTTTTCTCTCTCTTTCTGGTATGCGAAGTATTTGTGTTATTTCTTCATGTTGATTGCTAAAAAAGCTTTTTACTGACCGATTTAATTGTATATTTGGTGTTCGTGTTAGTCAAGACGGCAACGACCGATTAATTCTGTCATCTTGTAAGTCGAAGATCTGTTTTGACGTCGTTATTATACACAAAGAATGGAAAATGTTTACTGCTTTCAGCGCCCTACTCAAGGCACAGATGATAATAAATATAAATGAAAAGACAATGTAGAGAAGGTGCTTCAGATTGTAAATTATAAAGTTTCACACCCTCGCTCATTCGATGTAAAAAAAACGGCTCTCAAAAAACAAAAAGGAATAAGAGAATTGCATATAAATTCATAAATTATTTTGTCATTTATTTGAATAAATTAAATTGTTTTTATTTTTGTGTGTGCGTTGTTTTTACTATTGAGTGTGCATAGGTATGGAAGTTTACAATCGGGACCACCTTCCCTACATTGTACCTAAAATATTATTCACTTGGTCCCTTCAATGTTCTATTCGCCCCAGCTCATTATGATCAGTTGACTACATCATACAGACGACCAGTAAACCATTATTAATTTTCCCCTGCCAACGAGGTTGAAGAGGTATACGTAATAGGCCGTCTCTGTCTTTCCCTCAGTCTACAAGGTATCTCCATAAGTTCTCAATGAATTTCAATGAAATCTTGTGGAAGGGCGAGTCATGGGCTGAGGATTAGATTTGAGGAGGATCCAGGATTTTTTTCGATTAAGTTAGTGTACGGCATTGGCAGAGGTGAGCGCTCTCTGAGTGCTTTCTTGCTTTTGACTATCATTTTCTTTCATCTTTATTTCTGGCTGTTTTTTTCTGCAACTTACTCAAACCCTTCATTCACGACTGTGATTGATATAAACCAAAGTAATATCAATTCTACTTGTGACATAATCTACATCCAGTATAATCAAACAATTAAGACAAACAAGAAAACTCAAATGGCAATGGACTTGACATGTTGCAAGAATGACAGACAACCGCTGAACTCATAACATGGATCCCAAGAGATCATATGCGAAATTGTGGCCAACAGAAAGTGAGATGAGTTCAGAAAGTATTGGCTCTGCGGTGCCCATGATAGAGAGATTTGGCGAATCTTGGGGAAGGTCTATGTCCAACGTCGGACGCTGGAAGGCTGCTGCTAATGATGAATTCTTACATACAAATATTTTTTGCAGAGAAAGAAAGGAAGAATGGGTTACATCACAGGAGTAAATGCTCATGTCACCTCAGCTGGTGATGGTCGGGGTTCTGATCGATCTGATCACTGAAAATTAAGAAAGTGATTATAAAGACAATAATACCTCCAATGTGAGAGGTGTAGCTGAGGAGGGGGGGGAGAAAGGTCTATTTGAACCCCCTCCCCAGCGCAAAATGGACGGGTTCCCCCAATTGCTTTATAGATAGTGGTTCACCAATTGCATTTCTTCTGACATTATACAATAACAAGGACAGATCTAGCTTGTCACACAATAGACACTCACAGAGTCAATTTTGTTTTAATGTTCAGTCCTTTAGCTCCATCGGTGGGGCTTGCACACATGATAAGTACACAGCTAGCTTGCCAGCCAGCTGAACCCACCTGAAAACTGAAGAAACCTATGTTGACTGTTATGGTGGCAGTTTTGGTTGATGGTTACTAATATTATTGTACATAATTAGATTGTGTAAAGGATCGCCAATTAAATGATAGGACATGTCTTCTGCAAATTTTCCTTTTTCATCAAGATTCACTCCATGTTGGAGGGGCCCCCTCAAGGAGCCACGTCTCCGGGCCCCCGACTCTTTAGCTACGCCTCTGTGCAAAAGGCAGTTTTTTTAATGCAAATTTCAACATAAATGAAACCATGGTTTAAATAAATCGTAATAATTCTTTTAGCATATTGAATGAAAAATAAGTCACGGAAGAGTAAGATCAAATAAAAAGATGTAAGCGGGGCCAAACTTAACATTAATGGGACCGAGTCCATAACATTTCATGAGACCCTTCAATTTTGTATTTTGCTACCATTTTCAAGCAAATCAGGACAAACAAATATGAAATATTCCAAAAATTGTGATTTTTATTTCAATTTAATGTAAAGTCCTTCATGAACCAATAATCCATTTTTATGTAACACAATAAATTTCGTCTTTTACTCCTCCGTGTGTTATTTTTTTAAAATTCAGTTTGCAGAAGAATTATTACGATGCATTTAAATCATGATTTGATTAATGTTAAAATTGCACATAACCCCCCTCCAAACATACCTATTGCATTTTCGACATTATTGTCTTATCAGCCAGAACCTCAAACATCATCAGCTGATATGACGCAAGCGATTGTTCCTGTTGAATAACCAATTCTTTTGCTGTCTCTTACACACGTTTGTGTACAAGAAATTAGTTTAACCTAATTACTTAATTACACTAGACATACTTTATAAACTACGAACATTTTCATTACTTTATTTTAATTACTGCCGTAGATTGACGACCTGAGTAAGGTGTAATTAGGGCCAAATTTAACATTGATGGGGCCCAAAGCAGAGCGCATAGCATTTCTTAACTAAAAAATTAAAGATGAACGAACATACTGATCAAAAATAAATAATGGTTTAATGATAGAGTCTGTATCATATTTACGATAAGCGATGGTCTCTATAATGTGGTCACCCAAAGTGACCTGAGAATATATGTTTTGAGAAACTAAAACGGAAAACATTATTGGAGAAAACCCAAAATAAACAACGACTAAATCTACAAAGTACATGGCTGGATTAAATTTGTATGGGCATTGCAGCATATCTAATAAAGGTGTCCCAGATTGAGAAAATATCTATAAATATTATAACACATTTTTTTTACTTGTAAAGTAATTAATCTTTTTCATTTCTATGCAGCCAGATGATATGACAAATATGTCAGCATTTAAGTAATAGCATTGCTTTGATTTCATTTTCACCTTAGTGCAACGGCTATGATTTTAATTTGAAATATTTTCGAATTTATTTGGCGTATATTTATCACATAGATACCATACCTTTTTTGAGTACAGTATTAAAATAACCTCTATTAAGAATGGTGATTAATTGGTTAAAATCATTCATTTTGAACACAGAGTCGTTTATAAAAGTTGGGGTCAATATAATAATAGTGCTAGTGCAGAATCACTGAATTGGAATTGATTGCTTGCAAGCGTTTAGCACGAAGCCCTTAAATTGTAGGACCCGTTGAATATCTAATTTTGTTCATTAATTGACCCAGGACTGTTAGGAATTTCAAATTGTTCAATTTTCTTTTCGAAAATCCACAAAAAACAAATGTTTTTATTGCAGTCCTAAAGCTTACCTAAAATTTTTTCTTTCCCCGAGGTTTTTAAAGCTCTTGACTTGGAACTTGAAGAATGACCAAAGCAGAGTGCTCCGTTAATAAGAAATGCCTCTCTTTCAATGGGAATGATAAAACTACCCACCATGTTTATTTGCTTATATTATGTCACCGTGCAGAAAGCATACTGATCAAAACATCTGCCCTGAAAAAAAAAGATAGGAATAAAAAAAATTGCGACAATTTTCTATGCTGACCAATATATACTGTTCTTGCAATTAACAAATCATATTGCCAGCTGCCAAAGAGTGCGTTAGATACGAAAAGTTAACATACACCGGTAAACATCCTTGTAAATTTTATATTATGGATTAATAGCTCTATTTGCTTTGATGCATATCGAGCACCATGATCGAATATCATCAACAACAGAAAAAAAATTTTTGTATTCTTATAAATTGCTAGAAACTTATATATATATATATATATATATATATATATATATATATATATATATATATATATATATATATATATATAGTAGGTTGTGGATTCACTACACAAACTAGCTCATGTTTTAGCCCTCTCTGGGCCTCTTCTGAAGAAGCCCAGAGAGGGCAGAAACATGAGCTAGTTTATGTAGCGAATCCACAATCTACTATTTATTTCCAGCTCTACTCTAGCCTGATTTATACCACATATAATATATATATATATATATATATATATATATATATATATATATATATATATACATAAATCTGTTTTGTTCTTAAATCCCTTAAACAGTTACATAATAATCAACAGATAATCCTGACGAAGAATATTTACACATAGTGCCATAATATCAAATTCCGTGCAGAACATGAAAACAGTGAAGAAAATTGCATAAATTACATTAACAGATATTGGGAAATAATTTACTGAAATTATTTCATACATTTAATATTTAAAGCTGTAAAGTTTTTTCTATAAACTAGCTGAGTTACCTTGCATTACGAAGGAAAAGGTAAATCTAACAAAACTTGAAAGCAAATGATATCTTTTCGAAGTTTCATGAAATCAAATAAGAGGGGGTGGAGGATATGATTGCAGGGTGGGGATTTAATGTTAAGTGTCATTGTAGAGGTGTATCCTGTTTGATGATATTTACATAATTCAACAGCAAACTGATTAGATGGTAAAAATTGAATATTGAAAATATCATCGGCAAGATACAACTCAACCATGACACTGAAGAGTAAAACTCCACCCTGATATTAAAAATGGCAGATAGTATTGCCGGAAGCGCTCTATCTTTTGGGAAATATCTATATGATTGAGACCAAATTCACTTTCACAAAAGCAAGAAGAAAATCATTAAAAAGATGCTCTTTGCCTGGTATTTGTCAATGAAGGATTTATACACACACACACACACACACACACACACACACACACACATATATATATATATATATATATATATATATATATATATATATATATATATATATATAAATTAATGATAGCGACATCCACGGACAGTGGTTTCGTTGTGTTACAACTCTTCAGTGTGGTTATAGACTTGATATCCACGAGATTGAAACCTTAGCCGGACGGTCGGACTGAATAAACCAATATGTTTTTGAACATAATTCACTATCTACCGGAGTGCTCAATTCAAGTGTTAGAAGAGCGTTGTATATTTGCTTTTGCAGACGGACACACACACACACACACACACACACACACACACACACACACACACACACACACACACACACACACGTGTGTGTGTGTGTGAATTGCGTTATATCATATTTTCATATCAGTTGTTTCAGTTTGGGTTAGGAGATATTTTTATCAACCAAATTGTCACCTACAGGTTGAAAAGTACTTTGTTACTGAGAGAGAAACGACCAGAAAAAGTCACACGGTCTATTATTTCAATAGATTAAAACTTATAGAGAAAATAACTATTAATTAGCTAGTGTATGTACGTATGTGTGTGTGTGTGTTATAATAATGGGGAGACGGGTGCTGTTGCAATCTAATATCATAACAAAAGCGAATGGGGTATAAATTATTGGAGATCTGTTATTTCTATTAGAAATTATTGCATACGTACCTTTTCCATACTTATGTTTCTTTTTTTTTGAGAACCCGTTATATCAAATAATCCAAGGTGTCTCAAAAGTGTCTAAACAGTTTCTATTTCATCTTTCTTTTCAGATTTCTGTCTAATCTCTGTGAAATCCATATCTATCAATAGCTGAATTTCTGAGATTTTTTTCGCAATTAAGCTTTACACACACACTCATCGCCATAATAATGGGGATAGAAATCCCCATTATTATGGCGATGAGACTAAGATTAGAACCTAGGCGCAAAATCGCAGCCTGGCAAGGGTTAAGGGGAGCAATTCTTTTTGAAGAGCAAAGTTTATGCAACAAGATCAAAAGATCTGAAGTCGAGGGGAGAATCAGAAATCGTTGTGCAAATATCCGACCCCAAATGCTTGCTGATGTCGGAAATATCTGTGTTAATCAAGTGGCTGGGAGGAAGTTGGCTCACCTGCTGGAATTCACCACTGAACTAAATTTTATTTGAAATAGAAAAGATTTTAAGAGTTTTGTCCTGTTCGTTACGAGAAAAAATGTGTTTTAATGCTCATCGTTTGAGACACCCTATTTTTATCAACAAGGGTAGGGCCTCCGAGGGTAATTTTATAAGGCAGTGCTGTTTCCCCTCCCCTATATACACTACGCAAACACCCTCGTCTTTTAATTTGCCATATTATATTCACCGGTAAACGATGGTCAACTTATTCTGTTAATTGATTGATCGTATTGCCTTACACTGCCCAAGCCAAGAAACTCTCAGGCCCCTCCTTGACCTTTCAGGCCAGTTACGAGGCCCCGTAGCAATGCATTAGCTGCACCTTCTCTCCGAGGCCTCGTAACAAGGCATGAATGACAGCAAATCTTCAGTTTCGTGCTATTTACCGACAGACTCTATTACACATTTTAGAGAATTTGCAAAGTATGCCGAATTCATCTTTGGGTCACCCTGCTTTGTGCAAAAAAATCTCGGAAATTCTTGAAATTAAAGAACCATGATGAATGCCTTCGCTTTCTCAAAGACCTAAGCAAGTTTTAGAAAGGCGTGGCAGGACCAGATTGAGCCAGGGCCGGCCTGCCTTACATGTTATAAAAGGTAGCTTAGAGATTATTAAGACAATACAAATTAGAAATCAATTCGTAAATTTTTATTTGCCAAGTGATTATATTTTTACTTTCCTGTACAGTTAGATAATACGACAAATATGTCTGATATTTCAGATATTGTATTACATTGTTTTCGTTTTGATTTTTTTGTGCTGCAGCTATGACTTAAGGTTCAAGTACTTTCGTATCTATGTGTCATATATGTCTCATTTCTATTATTAATTACTGCATCAAAATAAAAAACCCTATAAAAGGTTATCTTTGGCCCAAATTGCTAACCTTGAAAATCCAGTCTTCGTGAAATTTGATGGCGGTGTTGTACTATAGTAATCGAGGAAGTGCTGAATTAAAATTGATAGTTGCTAGCATTTAGCGCAGAGTCCTTGAAATTGCAGAATCCGTAACGTATACTATTTAGTTAATCTGATATTGCTTGAATATTCTAAAATTGTCTGAAACTATAAGCAAATAAAAGGAATAAGTGCTGAAAATAACGATGTCAACATTCCAAACATATTTTGATCGTATTCATAGCAGAACATATTTTTGAATGGAAACATGCAGCCGATACATTTCTGCTTGTGTTTGTTTTATAGCAAAAAACGGCGACTAAAAACAAGGTAAGTGGAGTTATTTAGATTTGATTGAGAGTGGTTATTAATCAACAAAAACTAACCTAATTCTTCAAATGACAAAAGGTTTTGTTCACTTTTTAGATTACTAGCAGTGCACCCAGTGTTGCCCGAAACATGAAATATAACAACATAGAGAAGTACATTAAATTTTATAGAAATATCATAAAATTGATTTGGCGGGGGGCTAACGAGCACCCCTCCTCCGTTTATACTGCACACACTCACACGCACGCGCACACACACACACACACACACACACACACACACACACACACACACACACACACAAACAGAAAAAATATAGCTAAACAGAAAACCAAATTATATTTCATTGGGATGTCATGAAATGACATAAGGGGACGCAACCCCCTACCCCAACCCTCAATGGTCGGGCCTGGACAAGAAATTACTTGTATACTTAGATCAAAAAATGCCAAAATTGACCTATGGAGGCCCTCAGAAGTCAGTGACACCTTTCCCATGTCCATGATAGAAGAATCTGCTGACGATGTTTGGTATTGCCAAATTGCTTGATCATCAAATTTAACACATTAAGGTCTGTTGGTGCTAAATATTCTTCCATGCTTATTACCAAATTGCTTCTGACTTCTGCCTCTCATAATTGGGTTAAGAGGGGCTCAATGGCCTGAGAATACACTTCACTCTTAAACTGAAATATTGAATAGTATATTGACTATTGAATATTGATATCAATGACTCACATTGATGTTCTTGTACCGGAAAACGTTTCACATAAGCCAAATAATGTGTATTCGTGCTCCACTCTCATTGTGATAAAAGGTCATCTATTACCACAGGCAAAAGCAGCATTAAAAAGTTTCTAGGCACCACGATCAAACTGCAGACATCCAGGAACGCTCTGGTCCAAATAGAAATGCTGGGATGCTGTCCTGAGGACGCTATGTCACAATTCATTTTTGGTGCTTTGCGATATACAACCTAATCTTTGAGTGATTTTATTGTTGACGTCCTTCATAGCAACAAAAAGAGGGAATTCGTTGAAGATGGTCACTAAAAGAATGAGATTTTTTCGTTTTTGTATTGTTTGTTTTTGTTGCTTTGTTTTTCGTTGCTTCTTGCACTAACTTTATATCCTCGAATAGTTGCTCACTTAAAATTGACCAGACTCTGCGTTGCTTAACAGCTCCGAGAGAATGTATTCATTAACTGTCCCCCAAAAGCAAAATGGGACGTTAAATCAGTCACTTATTTAATGTGAACTTCGCAAAAAGTGCTTGCCTGAGTCAAATTGTTGACATCAGGGAATGCTTATCTGCGTGACAGGTTCCTGATGCTCTGTCCATATGCTTATAACTTCCGAGCCTTGTCGAGAACTGGGGTTTAAATCGGCTTGACCGTTCTGGTCGTCTAGTATCCATGTTCTGAATGTTCAACAACACAAATTTGTTCATCATGATTTGAATGCAATGCATTGCTGATGATTTTATTATAGAAATGCATGTGAAATCATGAGAAAAAGGATTGTCAGTCGTAAGGAGTTAAGATAAGCATTATAGACAGAATACATCTCTAAGCTAATAAGAGTGCCTGTTGCGAGAGGTGCCTGTTTGGAAGGGTAAGATTTATGGTTTTTGGAACAGCCTGTCACAATGAACATACAAAATGATTTTGAATTAAATACTCATGCGTAACCATTATTAATAATTAGCACGAAATAATGACCTATCCAAAATGTATTCTGAAGAGCGGATGTCAAGGGAGATAATTCATAGTAATGATGGAGTTAGCAAAGGCGATATTTTTGCCAGTGGTGAGTCATAGATTAGTCTTTTTATAACTCCTGCCATCGGAAGAAGGGGAGAAGTCGTGTCCCTCAAAACACGTTGAGCTTGTTGAGTGCTAGGAGAGACAGTGCTAATGTCTGACTAGAGGCTAGCATTTTAGAGACGTGGTACAGATACTCTTTCGGACTTAATTCCTCTGCTTATATCTTAGGGATTAGCGTTACGTCTCTTTTCTGATACCTTCGTTTATATTTAAGGGTTTTGACTTGACCAAATGTATACTTATCACTTCAAAGTGATTTGTCTTCCAAAAAATTTCTTTGTAGCTTTTAAACCTATTCCGAATTTGTAAAAAACAACAATTGCTACAAATAATTGTTGGGTTTCCATGGATCATTTGAGAATTAGAGATAAAATGATTGCCCCATCTGTCGTGACATAAGAAGGAAATTTGCTTCCTTTTTTTTTTCTTTCGCTTTACTTCATTCATTTGAAAAGTTGAAACGATTGCCAACACTGCATATTTGTTGAAAGAAGCAAAAATATATGAATTTGCTCAATTGAAATATGAAAACGAGCCTCGTGATTCGTTATTTATTCATTTCAATCGACTTTTCTGTGGCAAAACAAATCAAGAGGACCAACTTTTGTTCGAACAATCAAACTCTTCTTCACATCTTTGTTCTCCCCACGTTTCGGCCGATTCATTCTATGGTCTTCTTCAGTTATAAAATGTAATATCCGTAAAGAAAGGGATTCTTTCCAACCAGCCTCTTTCTCCGGTGATGCAAAGTAAAAAATGAACGGAATCAAACAGAAAACTTTCAAACATTGCGGTTAACGTAAAAGTTTGTGCTTGATACGTGTCTTTTTTTTTTTTTTTTTTTTTTTTGCACCGCCGGAGAAAAGGCTGATTAGAGAGATTCTCTCCGTGGATATTACATTTTACACGTGGGGATCAACTTCGGATTGGCTGAGCAGTCATTGGCATGAAGAATGGAATAAGTGAACCAAGTTCAAACTCCAGCTGATACAGTTTGGGTTCCCTTAGCATCAATGCCCCTGGGAGAGACATGAATCCATCTCTCTTTAACTCCCAGATATGGGTAAATAATTGGACTATTGGGTTCTATAGCCATGGTTGGCAATCAGTCGAGGTGACGGTCAACTCTTGTTTCTAATGATGAGGGGTTTGCTCTGTCCGTCAGACTGTTTCACCCTTGACACATGATGAAATTAACTGGAGTGCCCCAAAGACCCTTTACCTAGTTAAGGATTAGATGAAGGTAAAAAGCTACGATCATCTGAATCTCAACTTGGACTTTCTCAACTATTCATCATCATCATCATCAGTCTTTTAGCGTCCGTCGTTGGACATAGACCTTCCCCAGGATTTACCACACTTCTCTATCATGGTAGTCGCGGAGCCAGTACTTCCTGAACTTGTCTAGCTCGTCTCTCCATCTAATATACTGCCGGCCTCGATTGCACATGTGATCACGGGGGATCCATGTCATGACTCGTGATGTCCATCGATTGTCTGCCATTCTTGCAATATGGCCAGCCCACCGCCATTTGAGATTTTTTATGGATTCTATGATGTCTCTAACTCTTGTCTTTTCTCGGATCTACTGTGCTGTTTTGTGGTCTCTCCATGTGAGGCCCAGCATTATTCTTTCACGTGCACGTTGCATGGTTCTCAATTTACGGGTCTGTCTCTTGGTTAGGTTTCATGTTTCAGCTCCATAAGTGACTATTGGGAGGATGCATTGGTTATACACCCTTCTCTTTAGGATTAATGGGATCTTATTATTTTTGAAGGTTGAGCTAGCTCTGCCAAAGGCTTGCCATCCTAGTGTGATTCTTCGCTTGATTTCTTCTTCTCAACTATTAATAAGCATTAAATAATGACCAATGCAAAATGTATTCTGAATACATATTATCTTATATAGATATATCAAAATAGGAAAAAATTTCAAAAAAATGATGTAAATAAGAAAAAAACTTGTTTAAAAATGTCCCGTTTGCAAGATAGAGCAGATATATTTACATCACAATCCCGGAATATAAAGCATCATGGAGACATGGTTGTGAATGCAGATATATGAAAAACATCAGGTACATTCCTCGTCCAATACATGTACTTGATTATCAAATTGAATTAAAATTGAGTAAGATTTATTTGATGAAGCTAAATGAAGAAATACTGAAATTACTTGTCCGTCTAGGGAGTCACCAGGCACAAAGAATCCCATGTTCAGGGTTGCGGATAAAAGGTTTGGGAAACACTGCCCTAGGTTGATAGATGACATTTTAGACAATTTCAAAATCCAAAACGCTTATCCGCAGCTAATCAATATTTGATGAACAAACAAGAAAGCGTGATTGATTTTGTTGATATTTCCATGTTTATTAACATCGTCCTATAAACTTTATAATGATAAACAAAATGAATATTTTAGCCACTGTCATTCATGAAATAACAACGTTATTTTTTTTCGCTGTACTCAAAATAAAAAAAAAACATCCTGATACCAAGGAGAAAGTTTTAATTTGATCGTTCAGTAATTGATTTATTTCAAGTTAATTGCGCATTATAAATCACAGAACTTTGCCACTATCCCTGTTAGTCAGCATCTCTTCATAAGTCTGCCCCAATCTCTATCTCTCTCACAATGTCCGTCTCGCCGTCTCTGCCTCTCTATCTTATCTATTTTGATAAATTCTTGAAGCTGTACCATTTTTTTTTCTTAAGCTGAGGATTTTTAAAGCAAATTTAAGACGTACATGAAGACAACATTCAATTTTATATATTAATGAGATTGAGACAATGCATTTCTCTTTTCTATTTTTTCTTTTTGTGTTCATTCGCTACGATTACCGATAACCAATAATTGATGCTCTAATTGTTACAATAATTGATCTATATTTTCCCAGCCAGATTCCCAAACTGGAATTCAATTCGTAAGTATTTATCATTTATCAATGATTATGTCGACTGAAACTCAAATTAAAAAAGGAAGTAGTAGAGATAGTTGCGTAATAGCAGAGGTTCGAGCCCAAGTGAAACACTAGGATTTCGTATGATGATTTTCTGGGCAAATGTGTGGAAAAAATTGATGGAATACAATCTTCCTCCCTCTCCATATGATTTTATGCCAGATTAAATTTAGTAAATATCTCCAATCAGAATGTTTTTCAGTTTGGTAATATCCAGAAGTGGAGCGTACTGTTCTTTACGGATAATTGGGTTATTAGATTTTTTATCAACATAAATCATTGTTAACAAACCTCACCTACCCAGCGCCTCATCAGAAGGTTTCTTATGCTTAGCTTATGAGTTCCTCAGGAACAGTATTTTTTTTATATCTTACTTCCAAGATCTTCAATCTTGGTGCGACTTTTACTAGAGAAAATTGTAGATAACCTCAAAGTTGGAAGAGGTATATGTATTCACTCATGTTTGTCCTCACATTATCTCCTAAAGTTCTCAATTAATTTTGATGAGATTTTGTGAAGAGGTATGAATAGATAAGATTCAGGGACAGATACCTGGATTCTTTCCCATTTGAGATTTCATTTTCATAAATAAAGACAATAGTCTTAAATATGAAAAAATTAAATTTACTGTTACCTCCTTTACATCGTAGCTATATATGAACTGGTTTTCCTTCAATCCTTAGTGCATGGCATTGGCAGCGATTACATAGCCACTACTGGACAAAAGTTCCTTCCATACCAACTGTGACCTCACATTTAGGACTGTTTCATTGCTATGTATTCTGCCCATTTCCATTTTAGTCGCTTAATCATTTCTTTTATATCGTTTACCTTGATCTGCTTTACAAACAAGACTGACTCTATTGCATTGGATACGACGGGCAAGTACGTAAGGAATCGTACGTTAGCCTATTGCCCCCCCCTCCTTCCACCAAAGTTCATTGAATTCTTGAAAGTATCATATGGACAGACAGACACGGCTAAATACAGATACCTCTTCAACTTCGATGTCTGTAATGAATCAATCTCTGTCTAAGACAACCGGTGACGTAGTTCCGGCTCCCTTTGCATTAGCTTAGTGTTCCTCGCAAGTCTCAAATCTGGTCGAGACCAGGACTTTATTCTTACAAGTTTTCTTGATCACTTCCTCGGCAGGACACAAGTCACCGAAGGGGCACTCCTACCCTGACCACAGAGCTAGGAGTGTACTCATTTAACTGCTGAGTGCACAGGGAAGTTTGAATGAAGAGTTTTCCACACTCTCCGCCCATACTGAGAATCGAACCCAAGACTTTCTGCGCGTTGAACAGACGTGTTAACCATTAAACTATCCGAATAGACATATTAAAGTATCTACGTAAGTGAATCATCGACTGAGAGAAAGTTGTTTTTTTATCGATCCAACAAATCGATTTCCCTTTCAAAGTGATAGAAATGAATTCTCATTGATGTTTCTATTATTCCTTACGACAAAATTATTTCTTTCTCCTTCTTGTGATATTTCATAAAAGGTCCAATATATTTATTGTAACCTTTTGAGAAAGATCGCCAAAAGCCATCAACACATATTTACGAAAATGCGTGTGTGCTTCAGTGAGTGTAGATATGGATTTGTGAGCTCTTTTATACAAGAATGGTGAAATCAATTGTAAATAAGTGCTGATCTTTCAATGAATAAGTATCAATCTATTTATATTATGAATTGTGTGCTTTTTTAGTTCTCTGTCTGTACTATGGACTCTTCCATTTGAAAATAACACTATTTTCTGAGAAGTATATCTCCAACCCAACATTTTAAGCAAAGGACTCTTTTGCTGAAACGAGTTTTTTTTTTCAGTCCCTTCCCTAAAATAAATCATCCAGTTGAATTCAAATATAATTTCAAAAGTTCGCTTTGCGCCAATCGTTCAATTTCAGCAAAAAGGGTGGAAAGCGAAAATAGCGTTCAGCTTTTGTTTTGCAGTGAATCATTATAGAGGCAGCATACACTCTCTTCCTCTCTTTTCTACATCTTAGTCTCCACCACGACCAACGGTGTCTCAGCCTGACATACTATCATAATCATTTTGGGGTTGTCTATGGACGCTTAAAATTGTTCTGCATAAAGGTTAATGGTGGTTTCTTCTTAATTTCACGACATTTTTTTATTTGTCATGTATTTCAACCTGAATATTCAATATACTGTACACTGTGAGTTAGGTGCTGGTTTTACAGATATACTGCTCGGTATTGTTTGTTTTTTTTTTAATTCTGGTATATTTGCTATATCAATGGTTTTCAGTACAAATTAGTTTCGCGAACTTATATCTTAAGGTGGTATCATAAAAGAACAGCTACTGGAAATTTCCTTTATATTCTTATCTCACTTTTGTTTAGTTAGTTTTGAGTTACTTCCCTTACATTAGTCACGGTTTTTATGTTGTTTTTTCGATTTTTCATTTTTTAATGTATTTTATTTTCGTTGATTTTTATCTATTCTTTGGTTTCCTCAAATCTGGCTACTTTAATTTTGTGCTGATCTTCTAGATCCGAAGAATTGCACCCACACCAACGAAATTTTCAGAGCAACCGTTAATTCGATTGCAGAACCAGGCAATTGCAAATTTCAAATAGGTACCTCAAACACTAGTTTCAAACTCTGGCTCAACAACCACAAAATGTCATTCAACAATGGAAATTATTAAAACGACACAGAATTGTCCAGATACATATGGGATCTAAAAAAAATATCCATAATAAAATAAGGATTTTAAAAATCAACAACCTGTAAGAACAACAACCAAAAATGCTTACGTCTAGAAGAAAAACTACACACAATAGAATTCAGAGACGAAATTCACTACAAAACAAAAAAACTGAACTAATAGGAAATCGTCGTCAAAAGGCAAAATTCTCATTAGAAATAACAACAAAAATGAATAATGACTAAATTAGCATTACTAATCAAAATAATAAAATATAATAAAAACAAAAAAAAAGAAATAAGAATGAATAAACCCTAATTAGATTAATCTAAAAAAATCAAAAATACAAAATAAATGAAACAATAACATACCAAAATAATTACAAATACCATAATAAACTTATTTATCAAAAAAACTTGTACAAGATAAAAAGAACAAACGCAACACAAAATATCAAATACAGAATTTCAAGTACAGAATATATAAGTAAAACAATAAATGGCACAAAAAGATCAACACAAAATTGAAATAACTTTAGTTGAACTGATAAAGAAATTAGAAAGTTAACGGAAATAATATATATACTAACTGAAAAAACGAAAAATATTAAAATCGTGCAAAGGCAGTATCTCAAAACTATCCAAACAGAAGTGAAACATAAATACGTGGAAAATCTACAGTAATTGTGAAATAACGATACTACCTGAAGATCGAAATTCGTGAAACAAATTTGTTGTTGTCACCATTCATATAACCTATGTATCACTTTTTAGGGTTCAGTTATCTATGACTTAAGAACATATATGTAGGGTTGACTTATTTATGAGTGACGTATATATATACATATATATATATATATATATATATATATCAACTGATTAAAACAGATTTAATATTCACATGGGTGAACACTCGATAGAGGTGACTCAAACAACGTGTTACATCTGTTGTTATGCTTATTGATCTACCATTGCCAAATACGTTTTGAGTGTAACCTACATAAGTAAGCCCTTTGTATCAAAAAATTAAATGTGTAGTATAAAATAACATCCATACAAATTACATTATGATAATATCCTATATGAAATAGCAAATTACAAGTATTATGACACGACCCTATGATAGATAAATAAAGCTGCATATCAAAATCATAGCTTAAAGGTAGATGGCGTACGATCAACACTGCTGGGGAGCCATGTTAATATAACTCATTTATTTTTAAATCTCCGAAACGATTTACACCTCTCTTTCCAGCACGACCCTGGATCAAATAAACATTATTACACTTACTCATCGTTTTCTTTTTTCTTGTCCTTTTCTCAAACATGGGAGACACTAGATTTTTTAAACTAAATTCAGTCTTCATATTCCATTGCTTGATATGGTAATAATATCATTCAATAACCTTACGGACATTTGACTTGAAAAAAACTCTCTTCTGGTTGTATTTTTCACTCATTGGAGTTGCATTTTTAGGTACACACCATCAGCAGCAGCAGCTGCCATCGTACATCAACTTTTGGAAAAGAGCGTTTCTCAGCTCCTTCCATGACGACCTTGATTGCGCTAAACTATGTTTGTATCTTATCTGCATACTTTTCTATTTCATTGTGTCAACTTCTGACTGATCCTTTCAAACTGATTGTGCTGCCCAATGGGTCTCAATCGGTCAACCTTTTGATCTCCTTCACCCTGGTCCGCTCTCCGAACCATTTTGATCTTTGTTCTATCTCTTACAGTTATTCCTAGCATCGCTCGTTTCCATTGCTCTCTCTGCGCTTCTGGGTTTGTTTTTAAATGGTTTTATTGGATCCATATTTTGCATCCGTAATCTATCTTATCTCAAATGTTGATCCGTCATTCTTGGAAATTGTATTTCTTTATCCAAAAGGAAAACTGTGTCTCCATATGGCATACAACCTTGGGTTATTCTTGAAGGAAAAATGGGTCAATTTTTACGCATTATTTAATGAAAGAAATCTGAATTTTCATCTTCACTGTTGTTACTTTGATCAGTGTTCTGGCCGGTTTCTATGACCTTCCTCACGTGTACATTACATGCAGTAATTTTAATGTCTTTCTTTTCACTTCAATCCTCACTTCTTCTTTGCTAATCAAGTGACCAATTTCGTCGATTTTTATTTTCAATTATATCAGATAATTACTTTTCTAAGTCATATATGAAAACTATTCGGTATAGTAGAAAAACAACTTATTTCACAAAAATCTGGGAGTACCCTTTAATCGTCTCCACCTCTAGTGCAACGGCTGATGTTTTGAGAAGAACGGGTCTTCAATCTCCAGGAAATATATGTTTTGAGGCCAGAGCACCGACTGGGTCTATTGAAATGCTGTAAAAGTTTCTTAGAATATTTCTGTTCGGAATTATGATGATTGTACCATCATCTGTTTTTGCAGTAGATTTTCTCTTTAAAACAAGTAAGCCTGATCAACTATTTTAGAAATCTATGATCGATGCATATAAAATGGTTGACTCTTGTTTCGTCTTGACAGACGGTCTTCGCAGCTTCAGTTTTCACGCTTGAGCTGCTATTCCACGGCACTTAATATAGAGGAAGTGTTGTTGTGTGTGAGTTCTACCCCACTCAATCACGCTGAAGTCTTTCGAGGAAAAGGGGTGATCAATAAGTTTGGAGATCAGCACAGCTGCAGGGGATGCCAAGTGACTATATAATGTAGCATCTCTCCATCAACTGACTTTCTGTCAGGGTTTATTCTCTTTTTTTTCCTTAAAAGAGTCGGTGTCCTTGTCTCCTTTTTTTTATTCCGAAAGACGCCAGCTTTCTCTGTTAAAAAATATGGAAACAATATGAAATCGACTGCTTCATATTGATTGGATATGATTTTCGGGTAAAATTCTCTTGAGTTTTGGATATTCGATTCTGTCTTTCGCAAGATTTGCGAACATATTTCAATTATTTTCCTTTCCCAACAACGATGATATTACTGCATCCTCTTACTACTACTTCCTGTCCGGAAGAGTCCAAAATTCGCCTAAAGCTTCAAGTTTTACGACGACAAATGATGAACTGAGTTATGATTCAAGTAACCAGATGTTACTTTTACGTGACCAGAGACAATAAGGACACAAATAAAAATAAAGGCAAACTAGGATTACATGGATGTAATACAGGTGACAAGAACAAACAGCAGAAACAACAGAGTACAAAACATCATTTTTTTTTAATATAGTGTGTGTATATATATATATATATATATATATATGTTGTACATCGATCCATACACGAGGAAGAGTTCAAGTTCAAACACGTGCACGATTGTGAAGGCAATATGAAATATATTCACCATTTACTACAACTAAACAAGGTTTTTGGATAAATCATGAAAAACTATGCAGTGGCTTCAGCAGATAAAGCTTATCACTTTCGGGTGGCTAATTCACAGCTGAACAGTTTTTTGAAATTTGATGCTGAAATTCTTGGCATCAACATTATCCTTCATTTGACATAGATCTTCACCGAGATTCACCAGATATCTCTACCATGGCCGTTCCAAACTCATTTTTTGCCTGTCACAGTTTTGCATATGATCTCTAGGGATCCATATTGTGAGTCGTGAAGTCCAGCAGTTGTCTGATATTCTTGATACACGACCTGCATTCAACATTTAAACTTTGTAATGGATTTTGAGATATATCTGATTCCTGTTTTTTTTTTCTTTCCTCTTATGATAAACTGTGTTCCGATCTCTCCTTGTGAGATTGACCATGATTCTCTCCTGTACACGTTGCATTGTTCAGTTTGAGGATCAATCTCTTGGCCCAGTTCCAATGCATCCCCGCCCTCGATTGTCACCTAAGGGTGATTGTCTTATCTATCGAAAGCTTCCCAACCCAGAGTGATTCTTCGTCTGATTCTTTCTTCTTTTGAAGATTTCACAGGGATTTGTTTTCTTGGTAGACGTAGTGGTCAACTTTCGTCAGCTTTGCATTCTCGATTTTGATGGTTGTATCTTTATGCATATCTTCAGGAAGGAAATTTGTAACATGATTAATGAAATAATGTCCAATATATAGGCATGTGACCTCTTCATATTGTAATGCTGACAAAGAACATCTTTGGTTAATGTCTATTTGTAGTCCCAAAGTATCCATGACCGCGTGTCATGCAAGCCACTTTTAATCTGATTCGTGTTTTTGGGGGGGCTCTTTTTGCGTGTAATTTATTTTTAATTGTATTTGTGATTTTATTCTTTATAATGAAGTTTGTCTACTGTTTCACTATGGCCTTATTTCGGGAGTAAAAAAAAAGGACAAATTTCTTACTATGGCACTCTCCATCATGTTCATCAGTATCTCCATGAATTGTTTAATCAATCGTTATTTAATATCTCCATGAATATAACTATTCCATATTTGTAATTGGGTTTTGAGCAGAAAAAATCTGTGTCTGTTACAATTGTATTAGTGTCGTAGTCGTTCAATTGAAATTATGTTATTTGTATTTTGAATAGATGTTACAGATAAACTCAGGTTACATTTGAAGTAAAATTGTCGTTTTTGCTTATATTTATACAAAATCCTTTAATTGTAATGATTCATCTAAATATACTTATTATACAGTTATATTTGTGTCTGTATCAGAGTTTTCAAAAAGTAGTATTTACGTTGATTTTTTGATTAAATATTGAAAAATATAAGTATTCTTCTTACCTTATATGTTCATTTTTGTGTACATTGTTCTTTTCTCTTCGTTATTTCTTCTAATTTTTTCAACATTCCTCATTGAAAGTTTTTAGGGTCAGTCAGATTGATTGTTTTCCTCTCTGTTTTTACAGATCCATGTAATTTTGTTTTATTGTTAGTAATTTCTGTTGTTGAACGTTGTTTGATCTCATGACCGGCTATACATACGTACATATTTATCTTTTTTTACCACTGTGAAAGTATAATTATTTTTACTTTTTATCATATGGTTTATCGACAAACTTGAATTCACTATTTTTGAAGTAAAGTTTATATTTATATTTATAATTAGGTAATGTTCTAAGATGAGAATATGTTTATTGGTAAATAGAGGAATTTCCGTTCTATTTCCAAAGCAAATTTCCACTCGTATCTATGGTTATGAAAGATATGCAAGAAGATATATACATTAATGAGTTTTATCAATAGATTTGATAAGTACTTATTATCATCTCCTTTAAATATATTCATAAATGTTTATGTCTCTCTTTTCCACCAATAGAAATGCTATTTGAAAAAGTGTTTATTAAATAGATTTGGTAAGCAAGTTTTATACTTAATTTATAGTTGATGTAATCAACAATGCCTTTTGTATTATGTTTTATGGTTAAAATATTTCTTATATATATATGTACAGACACACATACATATATATATACAAACATACACACTTATATATAAATATATACACACACACACACCTATATACATGCGTACACACACATATACACGTGTGCAGATATATACATATACACATATACATGTCTCTGTTTCTCTCTTTCCTCTTCACTCACTATGTTGATGTTTTTAAACGTGAAGTGATTTTTATTCGATATTATTACGAGTTATTTTCCCTTATATCCACACTTGACCTTATTTACATATTTATATCTATATGATTATGTATTGGCATCTGTTTGTTTGTATATCAATTTTTGTTTTGTATTGTATGGTTTTTGTCTAGCTATTCATGAATCAGTGAAATAATTTTTCCTTATTGACTTGATAGTGTTTGATAATGTTCTGCTTTATACATATATATATATATATATATATATATATATATATATATATATATATATATATACGAATATAAAATCATTTGTCTGTATGTAATTCAGTCCTTGTTATTCTTAGATATTCCAACAGTATTGTACCATAAAATATGTATTGTGGAATGTTGATACGGCATTTGAATTATGAGGAATGGAGGTGCATCGCAATTATCAAATAATCTATATCCCAATCTTCAATTCTTATATCTGAGTCGGTGAAAATTGTATCTATTCATGTGTTCTAGTTTCAATTCAAGTTCTTTTGGATATCATCAATAAAACATGTACATGTGTGGACTCTGTATGCTTTATCTGGATTTCTATCAATTAATGATCACATAAATTTATATTTCTATCTGTACATATAGATTTGCCCTAAAAGATACAGGGTCAATTCCCATAGGTATTCCTTTATTTTACATTAGTACTTCGCTGTCTATTTTAGTGTAACTTTCTGTAATTCAGGGTTGTTTTAGTGGAGTATCATTCATTATTATGTTTGCTTTTGACGAGTAAGCTTCAGAATCTGTGGTGGTTATATATTGGCTTTGACCGCCCGCAAATGCTAAATCTGTTATATCGTTTAGTTCATTAATAAGGTCTGTACGTAAAATTTTCGTACATTGTGTAATAAAGTCATACGTTGAAAACTGACGTAGTTTTCTTTCGTGTGTTTATTTTGTTTCATTTCTTTTTCAATACTGGCATAGAATTGATTTAGGTTACTGCAGAATTCACTTTTTAAAGGAATTTATCTATTTGATTGTATATTAATTTGCTCACTTTCGAAATTGCTCTACTCAGATATTTGGTACTTCATGCTTTTGAAGCTATAATAAATCAGGCACTGGTTGGAGTTTAGGTATCTAGTTTATGATCGGTGATGTGTTTTATCTATCTTTTATCTTCAGAAAATTTTATATAGTCCAATGTTATATATATATATATATATATATATATATATAAAGAGTGTTTGCACAGTAGACGTGATATAGTGTTGGAAACGGAATTTTATCACCTGTCTAACATTGTATCTTGCGAATTTGTGTCTGTTGAGCAAAATTTTTACAGTCTAAAACGTAAACGTAGGTATACAAGTATAGGATATATATATATACATATGTATAAATATATATATATATATATATATATATATATATATATATATATATATATATATATATATTCAATGTACTGATCACCTGATACATCGGTGGAAAGAGAATTTCATCAGCTTTTAACAGCAGATGTTGTAAATTTTTGTCTGTTGGACAAGAAATGTTTCAGATAAAAACGTCAAGTTCGGTTTGGAATCATACTCTTTAAATGAAGCAAATCCAAAACATTTCCGATATTGGGTTTATAAAATTCAGTGTTCATACGGATAACATCATATATCATTGGAAATGGGATTTTATCAGACTTCTAACCGTGTGTTGTGTGAATTTGTATTTTTTTTGGTAGAAATGTAACAGACAAAAATTTGAAGTTAGTTATCTTGAACAAAAATAATGAAATTATTTTCTGATTTATATGTTCAGAAACCCCAATGTTTATACAAGTAGTATAGTAAAATACACATCATAACCTCGGATTAAGACAGCGGCGTTGTCATCATTGATACACACACCTACACCACAAAATCACCCCCTACTTAACGACACTAACACACGTGAGGAAACGAACAAGTAACTTGGAGACAAATAACAGTTTCAACAAATCCCTGAAGACCATCCTAAAAAAGGAAATAAATCATGGCCCATACTCAAGAATATTACCCTATTTTACCCACACTTTACGGTCTACCTAAAACCCCAAGACAAAATGTCCCCCTAGAACCCATTATATCAGAAGTAGGAATCGTACCTCAAAAAGATAGCCAGATCACATGCAAAAATCCTAACTCCACCACAAGGTACACATACCTTAAGAACTCGTGCTCAAAATGAAAACCGTAGACTTGAACATCTACTCAATCTGTCCCTATCCTACTCACAATTGGGCTCACTAATAATCCTCCTCCTCTTTCCTCTTCACCAACAACCAACTCTGACTTACAGTTGAGCATATCTTCCGAACATGTGAGAAGTGTATTTGAAACAGTATTTCTGAATTGCGAGAGAGAGAGAGAGAGAGAGAGAGAGAGAGAGAGAGACTCAGTAGTCTCTTATCAATGACGAATTAGTTTCTTAGCTTAAGAATTCTATTCAAGAGTCTGGTGAAAGCAGCCCCGAGTGTGTTTCCGATTTGGCTTGTTCAGGTGTTATATTGCCAAGGATCTGTGATATCCTAATCCATGGTACATACATTCACAGGGTACACTGTTAGAAAGCTGATTTCATTGGAAAGGGAATTCACTCAGTAATCTATTACAACCATCTGTGCAAACATTTGATTATTGGGTTTTATAAACATATATATCGGGAAGAAAATTTCATCAATTCCATAACAATATTTCTATACCAATATTCACGTTTCTGGATGAAACCTTTTTTGCCAAACAGATCTGACAATACAAAGACATATCAAGTCATCGCATTGAGTTTTGTAAACATAAATATTGGAAATGAAATGCCACAATTATGTTGTAAATTTCGATATTGAACATCTGTATGGGTTCAAAGCGAAAATTTTGGTATTTGCAATCGAAACGGTCGAGTAGCCTTCTCGATTATTGTTCCTATGACATGAAATTAACAAAAAATGATACCTGCAAAGAACTGACGTACGGTCCATAAAAAATAAGCCTTTTTGGCAGCCTGACCCCCAGACTACAGTACTGTCTACACTGATACACAATACATCAGCAACAGCTGTGAAGTGTTGGCATTTTCCCCAGGGCAAACTCCCTGTCTCATCATAACCAATCTAAAGTTGGCAAAAGTATCATGCAGAGGCGTGGCTAGAGATTTGGGGAGGTTTACATCTTAGGGACCCCTCCAACATTTAGTGAGATTTGTCAGTAGAAATGCAGTAGGTAAACTACGATTTATTAAACTTTTAATTGATTGTTTCATTACGCTCCAAAACTGAAGTTGACTCGTGCACCAGATTATAAATTGATTATCTTTTGACCCAAATCAAGGGTCGTCAGATCCACTTATATTCGAATATATACAGTACATATGATATATTTTATGTATACTTGTTGCAAGTTGATAATATGATCCCTAAGAAGAAGCGCGGTATCTCCTACAGAGCCAGTAATATTGCTGTGTTTTCTCATCTCCATGACTGTGGTTCCGGATATCGGAAGGTACCTCTAGCCCTCCCTCTATCCATTCTTCTAGCCTTAACGGGGCACAACAGAAATGTTGGCAACGTTAGAGTATGATATGAGGAAATAAAGCACGATGGTCGTACACCCAGTGCTGCTTTTGAATACATAATTTTGCAGAGTTCTCAATGGCAAGTTACGCCATGAATTGTAATAAAATAATTATTAATATCTGCACCTTGCATAAATGAATCACCGTGTCTGTGCATGTACCAGAACTAATTATGTAAAAAGAATTTCTAAAAATAGATCTTTTATATAAAGAAAAATACCAGCACAGATTTGGGCATTTTTGGTTCAAAATGACCAAGAGGCGCCAAAAAGTGCTTTTTTGGAAACAAAAAAATATTTTTACTTATTTACTTACGCAAATTTTCATGGTTGTAGCCTTTAAAATGTGACCAGGAACACATTCAGGAATACATACACACACACACATTCAAAGAGAGGAGAATTTGTGGCCCATTTGGCTGGTCATGGGGCTACGATGATTTGATAATTATTACTTGAAATTAATTTTGGAATTAATTTTTATTGTGACAACTTCACTTATTTCAAAATGAATTAATAATAATTGCATGCAATCCAGAAAAAAATGACGGGATTATTTTCGTGTGGATCGGCACTTCTGCCTAAGATCAAAGTATATGTGTGTTCTGTTTAGGATCAAAATGTTGCTTCCCGACAATTTTGCTTCCTACTGCAAAATAGTAAAAAAAATTACTTCAGTGTCATTATGGAAGACTTCAACTTACTGGTAGGAGAAGGAAATGAATGTTGCATTGGCGAGCTCGGATACGAAGTACGGAACGAGAGAGGTGTAGATCTTGTAAACTTCATAACTGCAAACGACTTCAAAATCATGATTACCATTTTCAAAAAGAAAGCCGATAGAAAATGAACTTGGAAAAGCCCCAACTGCGAAATAGACTTCACTCTAAGGGGCAAAAGCGACACCGTCAAAGACATCCAAGTCCTAGATTAAGTCAACTTAGGAAGCCACCACAGAATGGTAAGATGTAAGATGCAAGTAAACACCAATAAAGAACGCAGAAAAATGTTCCACACCAAACTGCAACCGCTAAACGAACCAAAAGAGCTCACCCGATCCTTCAAGCTTGAATTGAAAAACAAATATAAAATCCTTACTGAACAAGAGAAGGATACCAACACCTACATCAACATTCTCCACAACAACAAAAAAACTCTCTAATAGAAGCCTCTATATTTAAACTAAGTAGCACGCAAACCATTTGTAAAATCTCAGATTAAACCAGGATACTTCTTGAAAAACGCAGAAACCTCAAGCTACCAACAACAACAAGATAGAAAATTGAGGAGACTGAACTGAACAAAATAATAAAAAATAAGAGAAGAGAAGACGAAAGAAGGTACACGACAGCAATCATCGAAACAACTCTCGGAAAAGGTCGGGGCTTTGAAACTATGAACATTGCTCTCAGTATACGACATAAACAAATAACTAGCATGCTCAGTGAAAACAGAGACCTAACAATAGAGAGAAACAAGATGTTGAATTCTACCAAAAACTCTACTCCGCAAAACATCAAAATATCTACAAAAAATCGAGCAGGATATGCAAGACGCGAGCAATCAGATCGAGAACTTCCCAGAATTTACGTCAAGGGAGGTGTAACAAGCCATCAAGCAAACAAAAAAAGGAAAAGCCTCTTGACCAGATAACATCACCATCGATCTACTCAAAAAAGATGGTAAAGATCGTCACTTGAAAATCAGCTATTCTATTCAAGTCCTGGAAGACTGGAACACGGCAATCATCATGCTTTTACATAAAAAAGGGAAAGCCGAAAGACCCAAACAACAACAGACCAATAAACCAACTCAACTGCATCTGCAAATTTTCACAAAAATCATCACCAACGAAACCAACCACAGGAACAAGCTGGCTTTAGAAGAAACTACTTCACCATAGTCCATCTCCATTCAATAAATCAGCTGGAAGAAAAAGTAGCAGGATACAAAATACCACTTACTGTAGTAGCATTCATAGACTTCAAGGAAACCTTCGATTCCGTGGAAATCCCTATAGTCATGAAGGCCATCACTTTACAAGGTGTAGAGCCCGTATACGTCAGAGTAACACAACACACATTAGGTGACAACAACTGCTTAATCAGGCTACATAAAGACTCGGAGCCTTTCCAGTTCCAAAAAGAGGTAAGACGAGATGATACCAGCTCACCCAAACTCTTCATAGCATGCCTCAAGATGATCTCAAGAAAGTCAGCTCACATATGAACTTCAGAAAACACACATACAAGCCACAAACAAATACATACATTTGCACACGTATGCGTATGAGGAATGTGTGTGCAATTATACGTGTGTGCATGTGTGACCCAGTGACATGTGATTGTAGGTATATGAGTGTGAAAAAAGTGATGCGCCTATGCATGTATGTGGTGTGTACTCGTGTGTGACATGCAAGCAGAAGTGATGAATGTGGGTGTGGTACGTAGGCAGTATATTTGTATTTGTGTTCGTTCGTATGTGTATGCATGTATGTATGTCTGTGATTTCATAATTCGCATTTGTTTCCGATGATCAGTTGCTAGATAGAGCTCTTCTACGCAGCTAAAAAAGCCACGAAAAAGGCTGGAAAAAATGAAATTACTGCCAACAATATCAGTAGAAAAAGGCGAAATTTCCACAACTATCTAAGTTGTGGCAATTTCACCCTTTTTTTTTTTTGAGCCAGAAAACATTGTTTTATTGTTATAATATAATTCAAAATTGTATTCAATAATTTAATTAAGATTTAATGTCTGAAAAAAATAAAAAGTCGTGTTTACGTCTTTTTGATTTTTAAGAGTCTTGCATCGGAAAAGGATTGAGTCCGAAGTTCACGTTCAAAGTAATTTATTTATTTCGACTGGTCAATTTTCGATTAAACGTCCGGAGTAAAAATAGATTATCATAAAAACAAAAATCTTCACAAAAAATATCGAAATGCAATATAATTTATTAGGTAAACAAAAAATATCTTTCTTTCCAATGGAAATGAGACCCTTACATTTCAGTAGTATTTCGAAGTCCGGAAAGATACTTTTTTATGTTGAAAATAGAAAATTGGCACATAGTAGCTCTACCACACACTTTTTAACGCTCTTTTGCAAAATTTAAATATCTTCTTTAAAGGTTTAATTTTGATTATAATTGCAAGAAAATAGTGTAAAGTTGTCAATAAAAGAAGGAAAATACTTTTGCGTATTCATTTGGGATTTCTGAGCTAAGAAGTTGACTTTTAAATTTTTACAGATTTTCTTACAAAATAGATTTTTCAGAGAGAAAAATTAATTCAATATTAGATACATACAAAAAGATTTATCAAAATCGACCAATTAATATATTTCAATGAAATTTTAAGATTTGTCTGTAAATTGGACTAAATTTCCTAAATCAAATGCAAATACTTCACCGACTCACAAACTTTTCAACCACAATTATTTCCGGTTATGAATTGTCTGTACAAATAATTTTCAGTTGATAACATTTTACAACTTTTGTTCCTCTTAATAAGACAAAGATTATTACGATAAAAATAATGTAATACAAGTTTCAGAAGTTTTTATTGATTCAAATCGATTTCTATCATGTCTGTGGTAGTTACTAAAACTTTATTCCAAGAAAATTTACAACATAAGACTGTACTTGATATACCTCGTTAATCTTTGTTTTTTCATAATCTGTTTTTCATTTTGTTTTGGATACAGTTTAAAGAACGAGTGTGATTGTAACAGCGTTTTAGTTTAAAAAGTGAAGTTAGAAATCAGAATAATAGCCCAAAATAACAGCTTAAATCTTTTTGGTGAGGGGGCACAAATTCAACCATTTGCAGGGATGGGGGCCCCGTCAGACCTAGTGCCGCAACTGGGGTCGAAGATAATCTCATCAGCAAAAATTCTTACCTTTAAATGGAATAGTCCAATGTTACAGACAGCAAATCAAGCGTCTCACATGGTCCATTATCTTGATAGATTTGCTACTGAACATTCACTTCAGAAACCAAAGCTGAAATAGGCTTCACTTTCAGACAAAGAACGCTCACTACATCCTAGTCGATGTTTCTTTCTTTCCCCTCCCGACTCCTTTGGACCTCTGGGACTGAGTATGATGTACCCCCTCAGTACCCTTTCACTCATAGGCCCTATCTTCCTTGATGTTTCTCTTCGTACAATGCCCGTTTCGTTCATCGCCCCATACGTTTACTGGATTTAAGGAACGTCGCGCTATGACTATTCTGGAATAACAGGTACACAGCTTTGGATCATGAGCAGGGCTTCCCAAGTCCATCCCGCTAATCATCGTAACGGGGCAATCTCTAAGCTATGATCAGTAACGCCAGCCAAAGGCTTAGCCCTCCTCCTTGCCAACCTCAAACCCCTTGGCTGCCAACCACAAAAAATGAATGAATTCATCTTCCACTATCTCCTCATGTTCACTCCTATCACCATTGAGGAAACCCACGTATCGATTCGCTTCATTCAGGAAAGCTAAATAATCAATAATCAATAAAAATCCTCGTCCAGAAACCGTGCAGACAACTTGAATGCCATTTCAGCTTTTGACTCGATTCCAAAACATATAATATTTCAATGTTACCAGAGGCATAGCAGGCGGGATGGCTATGCAAGAACACCCCCTGGGCCCCCCGGGACCCCAATGGTGTGAACATGCAAATGCATAAAACGATGATTATAATTTATTCTTATGGATACGAGGCTGTTAGTTGTACTCATCCTTATTAGAGCACTTGGAATCTTCCCAAAAATCCACGAAAAAAATAACATTGGAAATCAGTGGAAGAACTAAGACTATTCAAGTAATACCATTACTAAAATAAACAAGACTAGTGAGGAGACTTGTTGTCACTTGACTATGCGAATAATACATAATTTATATATTTCAGGAGTTTATTTATCCCTTTGCATGTTTACATTTCAAGGCGTAGCTGAGGAGGTAGGGGCTATTTGAAAATGCTCCTAGAACCTCAAACAGAGGGTGCACGTGAAAGCTATATAAATCATAGTTCACCTGCATTCCCACTGACTTCGTACAATAACAAGGATATACTTGTACATACGTAAATTGTACGATAATGTTTCAGCCTTCGGAGTTGTTTTTCGCAAATTAAGTGATGGTGCGTGTCCATTTATTGCAAATTTTCCTCTTTCATCAAATCTCTCGATCAAAAATTTAAAAAATTAAAAATCAAAGACCCTCAGGTTCCATAATCTCCACCGAAATCTCTAACTACACCTCTAAAGAGTTGTTTCTCTTACCACCAAGTGAAGGCCAAGATTTCGAAGAGTGATTTTCAAGACAGGCAGACCCTCACCACCAGGGCTCCCCCTTTTGGTACCTTCGAACAAAATTGATATTTTTGAAACTTTTTTGTACGTTTGGTATTACACCTGGAAAAATTGGAACATTTTAGTAATTTCATTATGAATTAAAACTTTATTTGGCAGGTGTGTTTTGCACTTTGCACTCAATATAAATGTTTTTACAAAAATCGACGATTTTATTTTGTAATAACTTTTGTAAAACTTAACTAATTGAAATAAAATTTATGTCATCTTGTAGAGACCTTCATTGTGGGTAACTTTTTTTAATAACACTGGCTCACGAATATTCTTCTGGAAAAAGCTACATACATTTTTTTAGGGAATTTTCTCTTCAAATTTGATAAAGCACAATGCACGCCCAAACCGTACAAGTGAATAACATCTAACTTTCCACGTAGACTTAATTTGACTCTGCGAAAGTTTTATTTCTAAAAAAAAAAATTGATGATTCTTTAACTTGCAAATATATAACAAGAATTTTAGAGTTGGAAACGAGAAATATTTCGAAAGTCAGGTTAACTTATTTTCTTTAATATAAATCATCTAATTTATGTAGGAAAAAATGAATTAACATTATGTGTTTCCTCTATGCTGTTGGTTACTATGTTCAATTTGTAATCGAGAAAGTAGTTGTTCGAATCCACTTGGAAACTACTTTTTTTAAACAATAGAGTTAAGGGCGTCGTGAATACATATAAGTATTAAAGAAAACAGGACCAGTTAGAAGAATGCGGAAAAAACACCGAACAAGATTATTGAAAGATAAAGAAGACGGAAGATATTGAACGATATCATTTTATAAAGTTTAGTTACATGTAAGAACATACCATTATAAATAGCTATTTTGTGCCGATGCATTAATATTTTTTCGTCTATTCTGTGTGGAAATATATTTGTTCAGCGTTTTATAAGTTTTTACAATTATATCAACACAATGTGCAGGTACGTATTTTTCTAACTGAAATAATAATAGTTGAGTGAAATATTAAAATATAGTTCGTTTCACTTGCCACTTACCAAGTTCCACAAAGTTTCATTGTAATTCATTATTTTGGAGAAATCATGTGTACAGACAGACCGAAATACTAACGGAAAGACGGACTCGACTGAATACATATACATCTCCAATTTAGCTGACTGAGATAAAAAAATTATTTTGATCTTAAAAGTGACTTTCTATTACGGTCGATAATTGAACAACCGTTGTGTCAAATCTGAAGTAATGTAAAAGAAAAATTCATCGAAGAATAAATATGGTCAGAATAAATTTTACTTAAGACATCACTGGCGTTTTCCAGTGGATAACATCTAAAAGTCAAAGAAACGTTTAGAAACATCTGGATTCTGCAGAATCTAAATATCATTAATAAAGAAAGAAGCCCTAAAGGGGTAAAAAAAAACAACTTTTTTTCCCAAAAAGCAAAAAAAGAGGTCTAGTGAAGCACTGATGCCAATAGACAAAACGGTAAGTCCAGGACCATTGAAACATCTAGATTACACACACATATAAAGACGTATAAAAGGTATAGAACCCTTTGCACCTTTGGTGACTCCGATTGCTCGATTGTTTTTAAAATAATCTGAAAATATATTGCTGAATTATAAGTTGAATTCTGTAATAATCTTTATTTCATGTCAGATACCATATTTTCCGGCAGATAAGACGCACCTCAAGTATTGCAGTCATATCGTCGAAAATTTTTTTTTAAAGACGCCCTTCATTTTCCCCCGATTTTCATAGCTCTCTTGTCTTTTCTTTTGCTCTTATCTATTCGAATCTATATTAATCACCGAAATGGCTGACTGTTAACACTACTCGCATTGCGCTGTAACCTCAGTAAACAACTGATAAAGCGCACCGACCCCAACGAGACAGAGCTTGAAAAAAAAAACGTGGCTTATACCGTCAAATATGTGAGACGAAATTCACAGATATGCAGGTTGAGTAGAGCGTTCCCATATAAAAATTAAAAAAAACTGTCGTGAGCCGAAATGGCGGAAAGCGAAGAAGCAATTATCATTAATTCACATAAGAAATATTCTTAGCCTTCCAAGAACTCCAAAATAATAGTGATGGTATGTTAGACTGAGTCATCGGAGATTGTGGTGGTGGTGATGATAGGTACAGGAGACTGGAGTGTAGAAGAGAGGTTGCGCTACCTCTATGTCTCACTGTTAAACAAAAGCTGAATACTATTTCTGCTTTTGTCCTTCTTTCTTATGAAAAAGCGCAAAGATAGAGCAAAGTGAACTTTTGGGGAACGTTGATTGACTACTGGATTTGAATTCCATTACATGATGTTTTTTTTTAGAATAGGAACAAAAAAATTTTAGGCAGGAGATATTCTTATCAGCAAATTTGTTACCTTCAAATGGAAGTGTCTATGGTTACAGACAGAAAACCACACTGTCCATTTTAGAAAAAGATTTGTTTTCTACGCGGAAAAGAATTTACGAGTAAGAAAATTCCTTGATAAACACCCGCTACATTGTACCCTCTAAGGCATGCGTGTGTGCGTGCACGCGAGCCTTTAGTAACCAGAGCACAAAGGAAATTGATATGTGCATAGAAGGTAGTTAACACAATAATGTAATGAATAGTAATTATATTTGTACTTACAAATGAGTTACTTTGTAGCATACAATCATATGTGCCAAAATGCCTGTTTCTTTAATAAGAAATAAAATAATAATTACTGCTTGGAACTCATTCCATTATAACACATTCGATTGTTTTAAACTAACTAATAAAATTACTGCTTGTAATGCGGGTCTACTGCAGTTAGAGTATGTGTTACGAAAATACTGCTGGTTCTGTAGGAGGGACATCGCTTTTTCTTGGGGACCACATTAATCAACTTACACCTACATTTATTTACTGTTAATGTTCTGAATTTCATACTGTTTTTACATGTTTGAAATATTTATGTGAATCTTGCTAGTTCTATTTATGGACTTGAATGTGTAAATTTTGCGATTTGCCGTGTATTTTCGGTGTATGAGGGGCCCACCAAAACTGAAAAGCCACGGGCCCAGAAGGTGTAAATCTGGTCCTTTGTTGTACTCATCCTTATTAGAGCACTTGGAAAGGTCCCCGAAGCCATTGTAAAAATACACTTAGAATTGGAAAACAGGGGAAGAATTGAGACTTTTCACTCAATAACATTACTAAAATTACTAAAAGTAGTGCTGTCACTTGACTTTCTGATAAGGACACGTGCGAAAACCCGTTGAGCGATACATGCTCTAGTTTTTTTTTGAGATTCATCTATTCATACAGCAGAAATTGGCGAAGGTGGTCACGACTGGAATTATGCGTGAAAGAATTTCACACCCACGCACTCTCAATGACGCATAAACCACCAGAGGAGAGAAAAACTAAATTAAATACATAAATTATGTTTTTATTGTTCCGAATAAACTAAAATATTAAATCGTTTTGTCTCACTTCGAAAATTTTTGATAGATTGCATGTCTACGTGACATTAGTTGAATCGGAACCACCTTCAAGTTTTAGCTTTCGTGACTTGGCATCTTCACATAGACAGCCTCAACCCTCCCATGTATCTCCAATGGGATCATCAATTCTACAACTATTACTACTCAGAGTAGTAATAGTACTATGACTCTTTATTAGTAGCAGTAGTAGTAGTGATAGTAGTAGTACTGTTACTACTACTACTACTGCTGCAGTCATTACTACAACTACTATTAATACTATTACAATACTAGTACTACTACTAAGACAACAATGACAACATCGCTTACAAGAAGCTCTCTGTACCGGAAGATAATCTGAGTTATCTCCCCCTGACTTGATGAGAATCGAAATGAAAAACAATTTCAAATTATTTTCTCCTACTTTCATAAATTTTGACAGATCAAATTCTCTAAATAAACTATTTATTTTTCAGAGTTCACTATAAAAGCTCTTTATATTTCTGACAATTTCTTATACCATCACTAGCAATCGAGAAACCATCCTGACTGACCTCAACCATTCTGTAAGGATAAACACTCGAACTCCGTCTTGTATTATGGAGAATGGCAGTAGTAACTTCGTTTCAGGGGTAACATGTAGGTACATAGGGTTGCCTCACTTTCTGGTCTAAGCTTCCATGAGTAGGACTAAGAGAAAGGTCTCCTAAGATCCCAGGTAGAAATCACTAAAGGTAATGCAGTGGCTCACCAGCCAGGCGGAATTTCGTTCCGGGTTGTTGAGGGCTTGGATGGAGAGTCTAGACCAAGCCGATAGCTCTCGATGTTAAACGCCGAGATGATCGGTTTGAAAAGACCTATGATCAGCTTGGTGTAGTGTAATAGACGAGGTTGGTGCCGGTTGTTGTTCATAACTTAATTCAGACTATTCGTTCTATTTTGTCTCTCCCCTTTTCTAGACGTACCTGAGCTATTGTTTTTGTCCCCACCCCCTCTACACTCACATTTGTGAGATAAATATATTATTTATATAATTTAATATATATAATTTGGTTGCGACGATGTCGGACTGCACAAGTGATCCAAGTAGGCCTGTCTGACAGTCAGAAGTGAGTGGGCAAAAAAGGTACTTCAATGAGAGAAGGAGCAAAGAATATAGAACAACAATGATTAAATAGTTGGCATCGAGCCTGCTTAACTGTCATGAGGGTGTGGGCAAAGAAGTCCGTCGGTCTGGTCGATTTTTTCCCATTCATTCAATAAAATTCTACGATAGCCATTGGGATGAATGGGTATTGCTCGATGTTCAGTTTAATTTACATCACCTTCTTATGAACTTTCAATATCAAAGTGTAAGTTTATTGTCGACCATGTTTTTCTTTTTATAAAATTATCAGTCAACAACAAAGTCGAAAAAATATATCTTTCAAAGCATCCAGTTTTTTCATTTACACTGCTTTAATAATGCTGAACTACATCGTTATATGTGGAAAAGAAAATTAACAGAATCTGAAGCCCAAACTTCTCTTTTCAAATATTTTAATAACGGTGACACGAAAAGCTGCTCGAACTACATTGACCTGTCCGAAACTGAATGATCTCAAACAATTTTACGGCCCCGCCTCTCCGCTAGTGTGAGTGTAAAAGGACATTTAGTAAAGAACACGTCTTATTTCTGTATTGTCAGATGTTCAGTTATTTTCTCCCCGAATAACACCAGATTAGAATTACTCAATGTCTTTTACAGCATCTTCTTTGTAATGACGCTTGATTTTTGTGTTGACAATGCAAAGATTCGGTTTTTAGTGACAAACAATTCTCTTGGACTTCTTTTCGCCCAGTTTTAGATGTTTTCAATCCATTACACTGTGGAACCATCCAAGAATTTATTTGTTTTTAGACAAACACATTTTTAAAGTTTTTACGACTACGGCTTTATTTCCAATGCAAAAGTAGACCTGTGATGGAAATGAGTTTGGGGAATTGGGTATACAGTAAGGTGCAGTTCTAGGAACTGGGTATACGGTTATGTCTCTGCTTTGTAGATATTGAACACCCAAAAATGCTTGGAAATTGAGAATATATATCCGTGCCCCGAATTCCATCCCTGAAGTGTTCTCGTACTTTTATGGCACCATATCCAGGGAATATTCATAAATTCCCAAATTTTGATACTTTTAACGATTCTAATGTTTTATGGCTTGGATCAGGTTTAGTTTAATGGAATTAAAAAAGTAACCAGAAAAAGAGGAGATGTTTCATGTAAGACGTATTTCTGATACAATCTTCGTTTGCATGCGTTCGTGAGTGAGATAGTGTGTGTCCGTGATAAAGAGTGTGTGTGTGTGTGTGTGTGTGTGTGTGTGCACGTGTTTGTGAGAGAGAAAGTGTATGAGAATGGGAAAGAATGTGAACGAGTGAGTACGCATATGTTTGTGTGTGTATGTGTGTGAGAGAGAGAGACAGAGAGAGACAGAGAGCGAGAGAGCGAATGTGTGAATAGTGGGAGATCACTAATCAAGAGATCCTTAATGATGACCAATGCAATCGCTGTATAGAAATCTTAAAACTGAGTAAATTGACACCAATAATCGTCTGAGTTTCAATAATGTAAATGTGAGGAATTATCAAAAGAAAAACCTTCAGAATCTCTCCGTCCCATACTTTGTTGTTGCTTCATTGCATTTTCTCTGCTTGTGCAAATTCACCCAGACACGTTGTTACAAAACAAACCAATGCATCACCACATTAAATTGTTTACCGTTATTAACCGGTCTGGTTAGTTGCTCAATAGAAACCGTCATGTAGCCAGCGTATTTTGGCACCATGCCGTGTTGGGGTGATCAATAATAAAAATTGGAACAAGAGGTGATCAATGAATAAGTAACTTCTCTGCCCTTTTGCTGGAAAATGATCTCTGAAAAAGGTCTAAATTTTCCAAATAAACAAGCACGACACAAACTAAGGGATCAATTTAGCATAAATTTACATTATCACCTCGCCTCATCAATAAGTTATATAGCAGGGCAGTTAGGGTCCTTCAGCACAATTAGGCAGAGTAACCTAACCTTCTCTTAGTTGAAACTAAAAGGAGGTTAGGTTACTCTGACAGAAAAAACAAACCAAAAGTGCCCCCCCCCCCAGCAAAAAAAGAGAGACTGGCAGTCAACTCTATCTGCTTTCGAGCAACTCCAAATGCCAAAAGAAATCGTTAACCAGTTTTGACGTCTCATCTTTACACTTGAAAGAAAACGACCTTGGAAGCCGAGAGAGTGAGATCGTCCCTGTGCAACGACACTCCCATTTTGAAAACATTGACACACGGGTTGTTAAGCATATGTCACAGATATGGGAGTGCGCTACCACTTTTCAAATGGGGGCTGGGAAGGTATTTAGAATATATCTTAGCAGCAACTCTGTTACCAGCCAAAAAATAATACCTTGTTCTTATATGGTCATACTAAATTGAGGTCGCGTAAAGGGTTGCATATTTATTGATTATATGACTCTAACTTTCGAACCCCCTCACCTTTGGTGAGAAGACCTGATCTGAGAGAGGGGGCACATGCCCCGCTTACCTTACCGTACGCCCATGGCCACAGACATCATTGGGGTGATGGTGAACCAACACTGTCAGGGATATTAAACAAGAATGTATTTCCTGTGTCATTTTTTAATTCCACCCGGACGGAATATGGCGTGGAGATCGATCATTTGCGAAAGAAAGTCACGTGATTATCACGGAGGCGTGTGGTAGACACTTGGTTGACCTTTCCTCTCTTACCCAGGAGACAGTCAGGAATGAAGCCTATAAGTAGCAAAGCATAATTAACTCAACGTGGTACGTGCAGGTCAGGTTGAAAAAGGGTTGCAACAACACCCAGGAAATCGAAATCAGAATTAGTAGGACCACAGACATTAGTAACTAATCGAATGTAGTTGTCCCGAACGGCTGATGAGAATCATCAACACCTTGAGAGACAACATTTTCCCCTTGCGTGTATAAGTCAAGAATAGAACAATGAGGATTCCCTAGAGACTAATTAGCAATACGCAGTATACAAAAGGGAGATAAGGCGTGAATCTTTGGAGATGTTACGTAAAGTCCTTTGGCACTGAACGTGTTAATAAGCAAACGGGTGGATGGAAGCAGCCGGGTGGATGAAAATTGTGGGCAGAAACCGTCGGAAGCTTCGAAGGTGATGCCATTGTATGGGGATGTCGGTCAAAGGAGAAGTTCTGTGGTTGATGGTGCCATGAGGAAATGAACTTTTACATTTATTTCTCTTTTAACCCATCCAGTCGTCAGAGCATCATGGATGATTTCCTCGAGGATGTCTTAAGGGCGAGGCAAACTGGCAGACTCTATCATTCTGGTTTAGAATCAGAGTTGCCTATATCTGAGACTAGTTGTCCACCATAGCTAAATAATTCAGTCTGCCTCACTTATTTAGGGGAGAAGAGATGGATATATACCTGCACGAAATGAATACAAACTGTCTGAGCCAGAGTTTGAACTTGGTTCGCCGTTTCCATTCTCTGTATCGTTAACCGTCAGGCCACTCTGGTAGTAAGCAGGAAATTGAATTGTTGCTGGCTTCGGATGGAAATTACTTGATTCATCACGATACAACCGCATGAATACAACAGGAGACTTGTACCCTGTTAAGTAAGTTGGCGTTTGTTATCTATTCAGCGTTAACTTCAAAACATGGACGGCGTAAAATACCTTTTCAGTTATGAAACTATCATCGCTATAAAATTTGCTGCTTTCATGTGTTCCGTAATTGACTTATATAACCTTGATTCTGAACCTAACCTTGAATCCTAACCCAAACATTAATCCTATACATTAAACCTAACTTTACTGTTAAAACTAATAAAATGCAGTTTTAAATGGTCAAGTTTTCTGCTTTCATTTGAAAATAGAATATTTTTTTAATTCACAGATAAGGTTTTTGAAAGTGGGAAAAACTTATCAGAGAGAATATCAAAATTTGTGAAGTAAGGGTGCCTTTTTGAGGTCCCCACACAAATGTAATGCAGCGAAATCTAACGCAAAAATGAATAAACGCGGATAAGGGAGCAATCGCCTGTAATTGCAGTGTAAACATCTTTTTTTTTATTTCAGGCTTCGACAATCAACAGGAAAAATATGCATCATGAGTGCAAGTTGTGATCTCCTTTACCTTACTTTTAATTGATCAAGACAATTGTCCGAAATATGGAAAATCGGAACGTACACGGTTATCTCATCTTTTTCATCATAGCCAAATATGAAGTGATTTTTTCTCAGTTATAAGGTAGAACATGGTATTGGAAGAGGCATGCACCCTCAGAGTGCTTTTTAGTTATTTTATGATACTCATTTACCATGAAAAATCCATTTTGAGGGGGGAACTTTGGGGGGGGGGGAACACAAATACGATCGATGGAAATTTATAAATTCCATTTGATGAAAAAAAGGGGAAAATGTTTGTTTTTTTCAAATCAGATGAATTTTAAAATATTGTCCCTATTTTATTTTTTCAGGTGCCAGAAGCTGATCTACCTGGTTGTATCTGCAACCGCAGTCTACGGAGGGTCCTGTGCCCGGTTTGTGGCTATAACATCGAAGGACGAGTCCGAATGTCTTGTTCCTGGCACCCGAATGTCATCCACCTGATGGACCTGGGTGCCTGTCCCAAGTGCACGGCCACCTGCTTACGAGAAATCGATTTAGATCGAAGAAGGAGACAAAGACAACAACAACAATAACACCAGCTACGAACAGACGAAATTGATTGATTTGATATATATATATATATATATATATATATATATATATATATATATATATATATATATATATATATATATATATATATATGAACGGTGTCACATAATGAACGCTTGATTTGTCCTAAACATTACCGCCAGATCTAGCGGAGCAACTATTTCATAATAATCTAATAGTTGTTTCCCTTCGAACTAGTTGCAATTTTGCGATTAATCAAGCGTTACTTTTGTGATATATATATATATATATATATATATATATATATATATATATATATATATATATATATATATATATATAATATTAAATAATATTTGCACATTCATACAAAATATATTTCATATGATCCTTCCAAGATGGCTGTTTGAACATATTCAGAAACAGATAACGATCCCATATCAAAAATGAAAGAAAAAATATTCGGTGTGCGCAAAAGTTCTGTGATATTTTTTTTAAACTACTGATTGAATAGCCCAGTAGTTCTCAAACCTTATTGTATGACGACACACTAAGAATTAATATGCGGCACATCAACTCTAAAAACGAAATAAATTAGACAAAAACATGTCAGTAATCAATGAACGAAACTTGTATATTAGCACACTGATATCTCCTCTTTTTCTTTCATCTGTCTCAAAAAAGATTCAGATTTCACTAAATCTAGTGACAAAACCTCTAGATCGACAACTTTGTGGTGGAAGAGAGACAGTCGAATTACCTGCATTGGACACGTTCTAGACTCGAAATGCATGTTTGCGTAGTTGGAATGATTTCCGCAGAAAACTTGGGTGATAGTCGCGGCACAATAGTGTGCCGCGGTACACAGTTTAGGAACCACTGGAATACGTAGTTTGAAACCAGTTTTTCACAGGAAACTTTTGCACACACCTAATAAATACTGCTACCCAATTTATTCTACACTGCACACTTTTATGTTTCCAACGATAAGACCATGCACGAGTTTGAATCACGAAACGATAAATTTAAATACGGAGAATTCTATGGGCATTCAGGGACGGATCCAGGATTTTGAGCCTTGGGGGCCCAAATGAAAAAATATTTTTAGATGTGCGAGCATCTGTAGTACTGATGACCATAATTGACTGACAGGCTGACATACCCAAACACTCTCACCATCACTCGTTTCTTCGTCTTCCTTCGTCCGGAAGTGCGAAGGAGAGAATTGAGGTTTTAAGAGTAACGTCCCTGATGTGTGAGAGATAAGTCTAATAGATTTGTTTAATAGTTTGATCAAGTTGCCCTGAGTGGTTTATTTTGACTGATTTTATTGACAGGTTGGTTTCATTTGACAGCCTTCAGGATGACATTCCTCGAGATTAAATTCTCTACAGTCTGACTTTCAGGCTTGTTACAAATAAATATGTGAAAAGGTAAACAATTCTAGAACATCAAAAACAAAAAAAGTGATCACATGTTCCAGCATTTTTCACTTACATTTTAGTCGTAGCTTTTTAGTACTAGATTTGACTATTGTAAAGCAAAGTAAAAATAAATAATCAAACAAATTTACTACGGAACCGATGAATAAAAGAATTGTAAAGAATAAGACAAAAGACATCTTATTTATACTAGATAAGAAAAGGAAAATATTTTTTTGCTACGATTAGATTATGATTATTCAGGATTATTTGAGTTAGTTTTATCTTTCAATGATGAAGTATCTTCAACTCGATATTTCAAAAAGAAATAATTGCAAAGTGGTGTACGGACACCCTTGACCCACATCCTGGATCCGCACCTGGCATTAAAATGCTTCCGTTTTCTGTAAAACTTTTCCAGTGCCACTTCAGTTAAGGAAGCTACCTTTTGACCAAAATTTTCGTTTTCAATTGGCAACGAAGGTTCTCAAAATATGTCGAGGAGTGGAACGAAATTGCTGCTGAAAAAATCCTATTTTGAAAAAAAAGCAAACACTTTTTTTAATATCAAATTAAAATGTTGAATAACAGGGCCGGCCCGAGGAATATTAGTGCCCCGGGCAAAGCTGAACTTTGGCGCCCTTTAAAGTATAGTATTATTCTATTTATTTATTAATGTTTTACAGTGAGAAAATTGTATATATAGAACTATATAAAGGTACTATATTATACTACACTGATAGTTACTAAATATTTATTATATAAATTACAATGCTTTGATTAAATGAGCTTGTCGTCAGTCGTGAGAATTTCCTTTGCCAATTGTTTCTGTTGGTTTCACCACAACAGTATTTAACTGTCAGATATTCCTGAACAATCTAAATTCTTCTGTTTCTATTCTGTTTAATTTATTCATTTCCCCATTTTTTTTTTTTTCATTTGTAGTTGGAAGGTCCGACTGTCTCAAACATACGACAGGCACTCCTAACACTTGGCGCCCCGGGCGACTGCCTATGATGCCGCTACCTTAGGCATGCTCTGTTCCCTAATTCTTCCCAAAAGCATACGCGTTGGTTTCTCGAATGCTTTAACAAATAACTTTTTTCTCTGTGACTCAAAGATGTTTTTAATATTCAGGGACAAAATTTCCACCTGAAGAAGACTGGAAAATGAAGCGGTCGAAACGTTGTGAAAAACAAAACAAAATTATAACACAGAATATGAGAGCAGTCAAAATAATTCATTGAATATTAAATGTTTATTTGCACAGTACCGGACCATTTATCCGACAAGTTTTTGATCGGAGATGACCAGGAATTCAGAATTTCCCAAAACCAACACAACTGAACCAACATTCAATAGATAGTTAAAATGTAAAATAAATAATGAAACGTTAAGTAGGAAATTCTATTCAAATTATTACATTTTTAAAGCAGGGTCTCTTTGATCTTGACTAATCCACTTAAAATTCTTGAAATACAGAAAATATACGATGAAAAGAAAACAAAGAAAAGTCAGAAACAAAACTGTTTATAACAAATATAAATTAATCTGCTTCAAAAACAGAATCTGATTTATCAGTATTAATCCACTCATCTACACCAAAAGACAATTCAACTACACAAGAAGATTAAAACAAAGAGAGGCTGAACGGAGAACAACTTAGAAGTCCGCTAGATTAAAATCTAACCATTAAAAAAGAATAGCCGATTTTCTGGTAATTCCGGTTTTCTGGAAGCCGAATAAGTGGTTTGGTACTGTATTAGTTTTTTTTTTTTAATCTGTTCATTTCATTTAATCAGTTTGTATGTGATAGGATAAAAGCTAAATCTAACTTAATGCAAAAGAGATGAGTGTCTGGGAGTGAAGCCCAGTTTTTCTTATTATCAAAAGGCACAGATATACCCCGGTTTTCTCAAATTCACACATTGATATCAAAAGCCGAAAATGGAATCAGCTGTTGATGAATTAGATGCTTCGCATGAAATTACCGGCCATTCAGGGTTCGAGCTCTGGTTCGGCAAACTTTGTGTGGTTTATCTTATTTATTCCCTGAGATTATCGAAATAATGACACCCGGTATTTTAGAGTTTGTTATATTTATATTTTTCTTTCTTCCTTTATTAAAGACCTGAGAATAATTTCTTCCACGGGAATGGGCAAATATTCTGTGATATGAACACAAGAAACTGGATATCGAGAAATTTCCTTTTTTTTTTTTCAAAGTTGTTTCTTAATAAATTATAAAGTCATCAAATTGTGTTTTTAATTTTTTGTCTTTTTGCATATGCAAACACACATACGCATACAGGTATACATACATACACATAACGCATACACACACACACACACACACACACACACACACACACACACACAGGGGCGTACTGAATTTTGGCGCAGCAGTTTGTCATTCTCACTTCTGTTTTTTCTTTTGGCAATTATCTTCCAAATTAGCCATTTTTCGGCTAGATCTGGCTGCTTTTTTTCCAATTCAGCCAATACAAATCTAGGGTAGCCGTTTAAATCTGGTAAGTTTATAAAAAAAGCGCCCCAAAAACTGTTCAAACTGAAAATCTTACTTTAGGAATTAAAAAATCGAAAAATTAGGTAAAATATTTTTTCTCGGCGAATTTTTTCCAGTTTTATTCGATTATCTGTAATTTGGACTTTTGATCTGGAAAAAAATTCTCACCCAATATATTCTTAAAAAGATTCTTCCTCATTTCTATCGATTATTTTTAAAACGTATATATATTATTCTTTCTACATCGTCATTCGACTAGAACTTAGGTAAGAAAAAATATTATATCAAAGACCAATAATCAAAAACAGCGGAAAAAAATTACTGAGTATATTTTTCATAATATACCCACATAGCAGAAAATGCTTCATGAGTCAACATCGATCATAAAGATTGATAATTTCCTTGGAAAGGTGCTTATTGATGGTCTTTTTTTTAATTTTTAGACCTAAATATTCGACATTTTTAGCAGTTTAGTTGACCGATGATAAAATAAGGTGTTTTCGATAGAATTATTTGAATTTGACTGAGAGTTTTAGGATTTGTAACGACGGAATTTTAAATTTCCTAAAAACTTCTTTTTTATTGCCATGGATAATGGTGCTATTATTGATTTTTGCTAAATATAGGAAAGAGTGCATTTGTAACAGTCAAAATCTTCTTTATAATAGGTTTCCATTTTTGTTCAGACAAACATTTGGAAAAAATTATCGCATTTTCAAACACAGGTATTGATTCCATGCTGATAGCTTCTGGATAAAATAGTAAATGAATATATATATATATATATATATATATATATATATATATATATATATATATATATATATATATGTGTGTGTGTGTGTGTGTGTGTTTGTGTGTGTGTGTGTGATACGTAACATGTATATATACATATGTATAATACATATATACATATATATATATATATATATATATATATATATATATATATATATATATATATATATATATCACACATACATTACAAAATAGGGATGTAATGTAATATCATACAATATCCAGTGTATGATGTGTTTATTTCATAAAGTGCTCTATATATTCAACATTAAACATGAAGTTGGTTATGAGTAGAACTTGAAATACAATGGAGTAAGGATTCCTAACACAAACACGTTCATATTTCCACCCAGCTTGGGCTTCTTTAGGTGAATGATTCAGTTCATTTTAGATTCCTATTTGGGAAATGTTAGGGTTGGGGGTGTAGGCGGTAGGATTATCCTTTTATTCTATTTATATACTATTTATATATGTTTTTGTGTAGTGGTTGGCTATTGCTTGCTGTTTATTTTTTGTTTTTGTTCTATTTGATGGGAATGTATGTTTGTTGGTGGTTATTAATTACAAATCAGAGAGTATGGTACAGGTGTTTTCGTTATCATTATTTGGTTGGTCTACCAGAATTTTTGTGGCATGTTATCTCTCTGTATGTATTCTATTCTCATTTGAATCTATTTCCAAATGTTAGGGTTCTCTTAAATATGACCTTAGTGGGTTTTTTAAAAAATTATATTGGGTTTAGTCTGTTTCTCATGTCTAAGATAAATATGTAGATTGGATTGTTCTTTAAGGTGGCTATGTGAACAAGACGTCTATGTTGGTTACTTATGATATATCTGTATGTGGATTATTGAGTTATATTTGTTTATAGAAATTTAGAGCAGTGCCGACATTTTAACACTATTCCATTTTTTCTGTTTCATAATTCAGTTTAATACTCTTTTTGTTCTATTTGCGAAAATGAGGCATAAGTGGCTGGGTGATTCAATATTTTGGCATATGTACGTTTGTTATGATATTTTAAATTTTGATATAGGTTTTAGATTGCTATCACTCTCCAATAATGTCGACTGTGATGTACTATTTCTTTTATATATTTCGTTTGTAAAAGATGATATAATGTTGGCTAATCTAAGTTTAAAGAGCATTTTCGATATTCCTATATAATATTTCACTCCCAAGGATTTCTTTTGGGGTAATATTTCGGCTTAGTACACAATAATCGATTAAGGGACATTTGTTTTAAAAAGGGCATCTATTTTTGTTTGTACAATTGCAATCTGGTTTATTTATGCTTTCTTTGTTAGTATTAGTTCTAATCACTCTATTGTTATGTTTTGTAATGAGTTTATTGAATTTCTCCGTACAACTATGGCTAATTTTCAATTTGTTCTTCTTAAATATTTTACTCAGTGGGTTGTTCGGAGGGGCGTGTTTCTCTATGAATTGGGTGGATATTTTTCCAAATTTAGATTTTATTTGTAGGTTGAATGGTGGTGTATACTAAATAATTGTTCTACTTCTATTTGTTTTTGTTGTTGTTGTTGTTGCTATGTTGCCACGGTTCGTAATTCATAACCACCAACAGACATACATTCCCATCAAATAGAACAAAAAAATACAGCAATGAAGTAGCCGAAGCACCAAACGGAAACATATATATACAAACATAAATACGTATACATATATTTATATACATATGCATATGTACAAATACATATATCAATATACATATATGCATATATATGCATTTATATGCACATGTATACACACACACACACACACACACACACATATATATATATATATATATATATATATATATATATATATATATATATATATATATATATAATGTCATTCTCCTCTTCAGCATCGAAATGTAAACAGAATATTTTCCCTGTGTAACTGTTGCAAACACTTTTCAAAATAAATATGATGCATTAAATGATATAAATATACAATACACATAAAACCTTATATAAAAGGACAAACTACCTGTATGACATCAATCATACAATAAGAAAAGGAGGTGGTGTTTGATTAACACTACTGGGGTACCATGTTGATGCAAGTGTTTTGCGTTCGAAATCCCTGAAACTGTTACATGGTAAACAACAGATGATCTAAAAAACGGTTACAAAAAATAGGGGAAACATGGAAAAAAACACCGAAGAAAATTATATAAATAGCATTGACAGATATTAGGGAATAGGTGACAGAAGTGACACAGGAAAATCTTTTGAAAAAGTTTTTTAATTTTTAGTGTTTAAAGCTGTAAAGCTTTGTAGACCATATATATATATATATATATATATATATATATATATATATATATATATATATATATATATATATATATATATATATATATATATATATATATATTGTTATAATTAATTTGGGCATGTTTGGAGGAGTTTTTAGGGATGATGGATATGGAAATGAATTGTCTACTTCACTTTTTTGATTTATTAGTATATGGGTTGCTGTTATTTTACATTCATTAAAAGGAATCGTTCTAAAAATGAAATATTTCATGATTATATAAAATAAATTATAAAATAAAAAATATGAATAATACTATCCACAAGAGCTACGGTGGATATCAACAGGGGCAATAAAACCCAATGCCAAAATACCAAGGTCAAGATAAGAATAACCCCCAGTTAAACTACTAAGCATCCTTTCAGAGATCCAGTTCACACCCCTTGACAAAATGAATAACCCCTGCCATCTCACTACCACACTCACAAGATTCTCAAAACAAACTCCACAAAACTAGAATCCAAAACACATAGATAATGAGGCCTGGAGAGGGCAGAAACATGAGCTAGTTTGTGCAGCGAATCCACATTCTACTATTTATTTCCAGCTCTACTCTAAAACAACTTAACTTCCATAGGATAAAGTTGAATATATATATATATATATATATATATATATATATATATATATATATATATATAGTCTAGAAAGCTTTACAGATTCAAACACTAAACATTAAAAAGCTTTTTCAGTTGATATTTTGTGTCACTTCTGTCACCCATTTCCCAATATCTGTCAATGCAAATTATCATACGTTGGTCAATATAAGGTTTTATGTGTATTGTTTATTGACAATAATACAATATATTTATTTTTTTTAAACAAAGCTTATTTACGAAGGTTAGCCTAAAATCGTTTTCAACGATGAGGGATCAGCAAGTATAACAACAGACATGACTTGCTCTTCTGGCCATTTCTGTTGATGTTCATCCATGTGAATATTAAGTCCGTTTTGTCGGTTTTGATCTCAGACTGCATGCAAACCAACTTAGGATACCATTTTTAAAATGATAATTACACAGAAAACCTTTTTTGAGTCGATTCTCTACCAACACATTTAATCGAAGAATTTGATGATTATTTTTTCCACCAACTTTAAAGTTCGTTTCCCCACGTTGTATTGACATCAAGTTTCCATCAAATGTTCTTTTTTTTTTTGACACTTTTGATAATCAAACGAAGTATCCTTATATACATGATTGAAACAAAACTACTTTCTAGCGGGTTGTAACACCTCAATAGGCTATTCTATTAATATCCTTGAACAATTTGTTACATGGCATTCCCTGTTTGATCTCCAACCCTGCCCCACTACTTATCACTCAGACAAATTGATCAGAGTCAAATGTTTTCCCCTTTCCCTGGTTCGAGTCAATACAATCATCTTTCACCCTAACAAATACTGGATCCATCTTTAATGGTTACTTAATTCTCCTAACATTAATACATTTTTTTTTAATATATACTATTCATTTATTGATATATTCATTCTTAAATTTTCGTTATTTCATTATGGTCAAGCTGATAAGTTTTAAAGGGATCAAGATGTCTAATCATAGCTCTTGTAAATTGTCTAAAAATCATACAAATTTCACCACCGTGATTGACCATTCTTACAATTAAAGAAACAATTTTTATTATAAAATAAATGAATCTCAAAGTAGCTCTTATGATTCTTAAATATTCTGATGATATTGTTCAGTAAAATAGAATATTACTTGTTCTAAAAGGTATACTCACTGTACGAACGGGAAACTATTTTGTTTATGAAACAATTTATCGATAAACATTCCATCCTCAATTTTAATATCCAAATCTAGGAATATTGTTTGCATTCTGTTATGTTTACATTTTAATTCAATATACATGTACTCGTGTACATGGATGTATTTGTATATAATTGTATAAATACATAAACATAAATACTTACACACACACACACACACACACACACACACACACACACACACACACACACACACACACATATATTCACACCAAATTCTGATGTTGTATATTCTTCGTGTATCATTTGTTATGTATTAAGAAATGATCGGACCCCAAATGTACCAATGCGTTGCGTTGAAAGGGACGAATAGACTGAGAATAAACGAGATGAGAATTTGGTGTGAAAGCAGTTATTTTGGCCTTTACATTACCTGCAGCTGTTTAGCTCAATGGTGAGAGCATCGCTGCATTGAAACAGCCACTCTATCGGTGGCAGGTTCCTGCTGCATCCCCATTTTCTTTAATAGTTTATTCTATCTACGTTGTCTAGAGTGAGTGATACATTGACCGTGTAATGACGGGAAATCATCTCAAATAAATGTCTACATAATATAACGCAATTTATAATCATTCTGTCGAAACACAAATGTCCATTTCTTGATATATACCTGTTGCGTTGGAAGAAACAAATAGACCTAGAATAAACAAGATGAGAATTTGGAGTGAAAGCAGTTATTTGGGCCTTTGCATTACCAGTGGCTGTTTAGCTCAATAGCTCAATCAGTTTTTAAATGATATAACGTAACACACACACACACACACACACACACGTGTGTGTGTGTCCATTTCAAAGACAGTTTTTGCTATATATAAAAAATCATTCTTGGCAACAAGGATACCTGCATTCATTCGGCCTTCACGCCCACTTTTTCGGCAAATTAACCCCCCCACACACACACACACACAAAATCATTTAGTAAAAACCTCTGCACTCAGACAAAAATCTTGTTCTTCGAATTTTCAATTCTCTCAAGGGAGGCAACTTCAGATGATTTCAGGAAAGTTCAGAGTTATTTCCCCTTAGTAATTTATCATTTGGTAGTTTCATATTATAAATAATTTTCATTTCTTTTGTTCACAATATTTTCGCTACCCTGCGGTAGCTTCATCAGTGAAGTGAATATTTTCCAGTATTCAACATGAACCAAGGTTCCAACAAGCCACCGACGTTACAAACCCACTGGGCTGCCCGCAAATTATATCATTTGTTCATATCCAACTTGTATTTTATTTATAAATTTTTTGCCTTGGTTAACTATCATATCTCACATCCAATTAAACTTCACGGAATGTTACATGAACTGCAGATGGAAATCAATGAAAAAATAATTGATAGAGTTAATGAAATCAATTTCATTACCAACATTCCAAAAGATACTTTCCTCGATCAGCTGAACTGCTGGGATTACTTATATTTTACTTGGCTGACAAAACTTTAATAGTGTGTCATCAAAAATCTATGCTTAACGATTGGAAAGCTTTGAGAAGAATGAAAAACCATCCCGTTGATAGATTTCATATCACTTTAATCTTTCCTCCATAGACTGGTTTCGGTGGGTGGGTGTTTACTACATTTCTACTTACTCGACCCGTTCAAGATGTAAAAGAGACTTGGAGACGACAATCACACGAAGTGACGTCACTTACTTCACCCAGTACTATTTTATCCATTGCTGGGAAATATGGATTCATGCTTTTTCAAAGTGCCAAGCTATTCAACCAAATAGGGTTATTTTCAGGGGTCAAAATCTAGGGGTAATTCTTTTTTACTTTTAGGGGTGCAAATCTGACGGTTTTTGCTTTTGCTTTTATGGGTCATAGGAAGTTTTTTTTCACTTTTAGAGGTAAAAATCGAGGGGTTATTTGTTTTTACTTCTATGTGTCAAAATCATACAGTTTTTGGGGTTCTTTTCCCACTTTCAAGAGTCAAAATTGGAGAGAAATTTCTTTTTACTTTTAGAGGTCGAAATCGAGGGGTAATTTGTTATACTTCTAAGTGTCGAATTCCTAATGATTTTTTCTTACTTTCAAGGGTCAAAATCGGAGAGAGAGAGAGGTTTTTTTCAATTTTACTGGTTAAAATCGAGGGGTATTTTTTTTTTACACCTAGGTGTCGAAATCCTAATGATTTTTTTTTTTTTTTTCACTTCAAGGGTCAAAATTGGAGGAATTATTTTTTTTCACTTTTAGAGGCTAAAGTCGAGGTGTATTTTTTTAACTTTTAAGTTTGACACCTAATGATTTTTTTAACACTTTCAGTGGTCAAAATCGTTGAGAAATGTTTTTTTTTACTTTTAGGAGTTAAAATCAAGGGGTACTTTCGATTTTTTTTTTTTCACTTTTAGGTGTCGAAATCAAAATGATTTTTTTTCTTACTTTCAAGGGTTAAAATCGGGAAGAGATGTTTTTTTTCACTTTCAGAGGTTAATTATTTTTTTACTTCCAAGTGTTGATATTCTGATGATTTTTATTTGTTTGTTTTTACCTTCAAGGGTTGAAATCAGGGAGAGATTTTTTTTCACTTTCAGGGTTTAAAATAATCAAGGGGGAATTTTTCTAAAACTTTTTTAACTTTATTTTCTTTTCTTACTTTCAAGTGTCAAATGATGATATTTTCAATTTTAAGAGTTAAAATTGTGGTGTAATCTTATTTACTTTTAGGTGTCGAAATCCAAATAATTTTTTTTCAACTTTCAAGGGTCAAAATCGAAAAGATTTTTTTTCACTTTTAGGGGTCCAAATGGAGAGGTATTTCTTTTCTCCTTTTTTGGAGTCGAAAACCAAGTGAATTTCTTTTTTTTCACTTCTAGGGATGACCCCATAGGGAAGTTTGTTTTTTTTTTCACTGGTAGAGTTGATTATTTTTTACTTCTAGGAGTAAAAATCGGGGAGATCACTTTTCGGGGTCAAAATTGAGATAGGGTTTCTTTTTCACTTTAAGGGATCAAAGTCAGTGGGGGTATTTTTTTTACTTTCAGGGATAGTGATAGAAAAAGAGAGAGGAAGAAAGAGGGAAAAGAGAAAGATATGTAGAATAAGACTTGAGAAAACGGAGAAAAAGAATGAAAAATTTAAAGAAAAGGAATGAGAATAGAAATAAATGAATAAAGAAAGAAATAAGGAGACAGAGAGAACAAGCGTTAGAAAAAAATATAGAGAGGCATCCAGCCTAACCAACTTGAAAACTTTAGAAACATATGTTGAAGAATTTGCGACAGTTTCGAAGAAGAAGAAGAAGAAGAAGAAGAAGAAGAAGAAGAAGAAGAAGAAGAAGAAGAAGAATAATAATAATAATAATAATAATAATAGTAGTAGTAGTAGTAGTAGTAGTAGTAGTAAAAAAAATTAAAAATAAAAATGTGTAATCATGAAGGCTTACAATGAGTGAAGGAATCGAACTCCCAAACAACAGTAAGATCAGAGCATTGACCGTACAAGACCGATACAAATACCTGGGCGTCCTTGAATGTGACACGATAAAACGGGAAGAGATGAAGGAGAAAATAAAGAGAGAATACCTTAGAAGGATAAGGAAAATATTAGAAACCAAATTAAACAGCAGAAATCTAATAAAAGGAATGAACACCTGGGCTATATCAGTAGTGATATACACAGGACCATTCCTAGGATGGACAAAGGAAGAGCTCCAATCAATGGACAGGCGAACAAGGGAACTTATGACAATGCATTAAACATTACACCATTGAGATGACACGGATAGGCTATACGTTAAGAGAAAAGAAGGTGGCAGGGGGCTCATCAGCATAGAAGACTGTGTCCAGAGAGCTAAAACAGTCCTAGAAAGATTTGTGCAAACGAATAGGGAAGAAATCATAAAGAGTGCATGAGACAGCACAACGAACAACAAAGTAGAAAACAACGGAACAGCACAGCAAACAAGAAAAGAAAGATAGAAAAGAAAAAATTGTACGGCGAGTTTAAAAGGCAGATATAAGATGTGGCAGACAAGAAATCATGGACATGGTTACGAAAAGGAAACCTGAAGAGAGAAACGGAATCACTCATCATGGCAGCCCAAAACAAAAGCATAAGGACAAACTACATAAAAACAAAAATCGACAGAACACAGACAAACAGCAAATGCCGCATATGCGGTGAAAGAAATGAGACCATAAACCACAGAACTAGTGAATGTAGCCAACTCGCCCAGAAGGAGTATAAGCATAGACACGATAGAGTAGCAACGATGATACACTGGGAACTAAGCAAACAAATGGGATTCAACCATGTGGAAAAGTGGTATCAGCACAAGCCAGAGGCGGTTTTGGAGAATGACAACCGGAAACTGCTCTGGGACTTTGACATCCAAACCGACCACCTCATCCAGGCAAGAAGACCGGACTTGGTAATTGTAGACAAGAAGAGGAAGACCTGCCAAATAGTAGACGTGGCTGTACCTGCAGACCATAGAGTAAAGAGGAAGGAGAGTGAAAAACGGGAAAAATACCAGAACCTAGCGAGAGAACTGAGGAAGATGTGGAACGTAAAAGCCAGGGTGGTGCCGGTCATAGTGGGCGCACTGGGAACTGTCCCAAAGATACTGAGGGCAAGACTGGAGGAGATCGGGATAAGGGGAAGGATTGAGACTGTACAGACCACAGCACTACTAGGAACTGCAAGGATACTGAGGAAAGTGCTAGAAATATAAAGACTGCCACGTTAATTGTCAACAGTGACCCAACAGAGGAAGGGAAATGAAAGCGGATAGGTGAAAGAGAGAGGAGACGTTAGCTGAAGACCTGAGGAGACTTATTGTCACTCAGCCTTCAGCAATGACCACTGGGCAACCGGTGAGAAACTGTAAACCGCAGTATTACTGCGACCTATGAGTACTAGGAGAGAAGGGCTGGAGACTTGAGGAGACTTGCTGTCACTCATCCTCCAGCGGATACCACCAGGCAACTGGTGTGAGATTGTAAAATATTAATAATAATTTATCATTATCAAGAAAATAATTCATTAGTAACAAAGCTGATGAATGACAACAGTAATTAAAAGCAGTTCAGAGTGCAGCAAAATGCAGACGTTAACTCTCTCTCTCTCTCTCTCTCTCTCTCTCTCTCTCTCTCTCTCTCTCTCTCTCTCTCTCTCTCTCTCTCTCTCTCTCTCTCTCTCTCTCTCTCTCTCTCTCTCTCTCTGTGAAATCTTTGTTGTCTTCCTGGAAAGTTACTGGATCTCTGAAACCCTTTTTTCTCTCTCTCTCTCCTTCATAGATGATCACACTCTTTTTTATGCTTTGCTCCTCTTTCTTTTTTACAAATTCTCTACTCCCCCTCTCATTTGAATTCACACCCCTCTCTCTCTTATTCTTTATTCCTTCCCTCTTTTTAACATACGTTCAGTTATTTGTTTTTATACTTTTAGAAGAGAACACATAATACTTTTTTTTCTAATTCATTTCCTTCTTTCTGATCTCACTTGCTCACCCTTTATTTTCAAATTTTCAATTGATCATCCCCAATACATGCTGTCAAAATACATTGGTTACGTGATGATTTTCATTTTTTGTTTTTGTTTTGTAATAATATTTCATTGAATTATTGAAATTTCTCTACAAAATGATTTTTCTTCATTTTCCTGTTTAATTTTGTACTTCTACACAATTGTTGGTCATCGTTTGTCCGAAGAATAATGACATCAGAACAACCAGTATCAATCAGTTTGGAGGAAGGAATCAAATCCACTGGCCAAAACTGGCCAATTGCAAAGAGACTAAAACCAAAAAATAATTCGAGAGACCAAATGGAGATGGATGAAATGATGGAAACAGTGAAATTTAGGTAATTGTGTAAATGAAGTCGGTCATTTACATTTTTTTTTCTCGAATAAACTTTTCTACAAAATCAAGAAAAACCTTAGCCTCAACCCAGAAGAGACATTTTTTTTGTGATAAAACATTTGTTTATCTAAGATTGATGGAAATTATTTGATTAAAATTTTCAATATCTTTCACTGTAAAGAAATGGACCTTTTTTATCATTTAATTTCACCTGAAACATTTTTCACATTCTTTCTTCAGAAATTTTCAAAATAAATGAATGAAATTTATGGATTTTTACCATTATTATTTTGTTTTGTTTTGGTTGTTTTTTTAATTTTCTTCCAAATGCAATTTTTCTTGTAGATAAATTTCTTTATTTTCACTTGAAATTTTGGGATATTGTTGAAAAGTCTTTGGAACATTAACAAGTGAGGCCAGGTAAATAATCATAGAAACCTATTTTACTTTTAGTTTTTTATTTTCTTTTTTATCATATTATTAAAGGTGTGAATAAGTTTCATTGTTTTCTTCTCTCTTTCTCTCTCTCACACACACACACACACACACACACACACACATACACACACACACACACACACATACACACGCACACACACACACACACATAAATACATATACACATAGATTTTTAAATAACTCTTGCAATGAACACACTTCCACGTCCCATCTAAAAGAAGTCTTTTAATGAATAGTAATAAAAATGATTAAAATTAAAAGTTTAATCATAAATTGTTTTTGAGATTTGCAGTCCAGACATAAGTTTTATTTACACTGATAAAATCTTAAATTGCTTCTGATGTATTAAAACAGGCGTAAAAGTCGGAGAATAGATGTGGTAGTTTTTATCTAATTATTTATCTAAAATTTAGGAATTATGTTACATATTATTGATAAATTGAATGTGACTTTAATCTTCAACATTTCTCATATTAATATATTGCTTAAATTATCAAAATTATTAATTATTTTATTAGTATAGATCAAAAAAATAACCTATTTTGTAGCATTTTATAGCAATATCTGACATGTAAATGCAGCCAAAAACATCTAGAATCAGATGAAAAATATCTCAAATAGCCAGACTAATCAAGCAACGTAACTTTGCAACTGTGAGCAATGTATGTAACTAGTATTTTGGAATGTCAACCACAATCGATGCTAAGTATGCTAACACATCGAATAAGCAAAGAAGAAAAGGTAAAATTGTGCTATTTTATGCTTTGGGGGATTAGAATAATACTTCCTACTGCTATAGTACATTAAGAAGTATAACAGGAGTGCATTTATTAGAAATTTAGGTTGAAGAATATAAAGGAACAGGCAACTAGTTTCTGCTAGTATATATGTGTATATATATATATATATATATATGCTCTCTAACAATAACAAACCTGACCGCATACCACTAATAACCCCTTTCAACAGCACGCACCCACCTTTAGCGCATATTATCAATATGAGATGGAACATCCGCACCCTTAAAAAAGATTTCAGAAAAATATTCACAGATCCATGTGTCATCACTTACCACAGAACCCAAAACATCAAAGACATGATTAGCAGCAACAATATGATAAATAATAAAGTCTCACACAACAATATCCCTAGAACCACTTAATTCTGTAAACCATGCAACGAAAGAAATAGTCTATGTTGCAATCACCTTAAGTACACCAACACTTTCACTACCTCTACCACCAAAGAGAGTTACTACATATACCATAGCACTAACTGTCATAGCAAAAACATTATATACCTTCTAAAATGTAATAGATGCAATTTATAATACATAGGCAAGTCTGAGTGGCAATTAACATTAGACTCAACAAGTACAGACATAGAATTAAATCAGAAAACAATCCCAGTCCACTTCCTGTAGAACTACACTTTTGTCACAATTTTGCCACTGACACTAGTTTTACTATCATTGAAAAGATAGAAAAAAAATATTCCTATGGACATAACTAAAATTCTAGGATGACATGAGGATATGGGGATCAAAAAACTCAAAACTCTCTCCCCTAATGGACTTAACAAACTTAACAACCCTAATCACACAGATCTCTAAATCATAATCCTTCCACTAACAATAACTTCTCATCCACATATACAGATACATCTTATATTGGGAACTTCAAAATCACTCAGACGTATAACAACTACCATCTTAGTGAAGCATCTCACTTATACAAATCAAAGCCAACATATTTTCGATGTCCTATATAGTTCCTTAACCTAATCACCCCCTCCATTTACACTATCCCTAAACTGCCCACACAATCTAACACCAAAGCACTTCCCTCCTACCCTGACATCCTATGTCCTCTCCAAGACATACTACTGCTGCTAATACCACAGACTTCATCACAGGCTGAACTCACACAACAGGGTGACTCTGGCAGATTGGATACCATTTTTTGCTCACAAAGCAAAGCTCCTGATAGTTGACATACGTTCCACAGCAAACTTATAACTATTAAATGGTACACATACACACACACACACACACACACACACACAGAGCACACACTACTGAAGATGGGAATACCCACCAAAACATCTCTACACCATCAATGAAAACATTTACAAATAAATAAACCTGACTTCCATACACTTTATCTCCTGAGTATGTCTCACTCACTATAGTTCAAATTCAAAACGGGGGGGGGGTCGACTGTAACAATTGTGAAAGGAGCACAAGTCTATATTCCTATGCAAAGAATAACTTTGCACAAGTCAAAGACATGACAATGACTTGGGTCACTACAATCCTCCAATGTAAAGCAAAAAAAAAATAGAAATGAAAACAAAGAACAAAATACAAAAGAATTGTTATTTTTATTGGTTTAACTTTGAGATACACGTGTAGAACTAGGACATCAAAAACAATAGGTCCCTGAATTTGTACCATGTACATTTTTGATATCATATAATGCTAATTTTAAATATTTGGAAAAAACAATTCCTGTTATTTGTAAAGAGGTCTTACCTGGGATACGTGGAAAAATTTGACCCTTGAGCAATTTGAAGAAAGTTGATCTCAACACGATTCGTAATGAATCAATTTTGGGGTGGGGGGAGCAATCTTTGTAATATTTGGAAAAAGTCAATCTTCAAGATAGGAGGGGCTGAAATCCAAACTCTTGATATCAAGGGGAGATATCTAGCAATATTATAAAGACAGAGTTATTTCCCTTCTTGCTTCTTCGCATTAAAAAATGTTTTTTTTAGTACCGATTATATTGGTCATGCTGCTAAAGATGTAAGGGACGTAACTCGTTTTGTCAAACATTTTTCATTTATTTTCAACTCCGACGTGAGTTGGTTGTAGATCTAAGAATGGGTGAAATTTCTAGTCAAGATCTGATTTGAATAACAAACAGTTACAAAAAATTGAGTGATCTGAAGAGATAGAGAGACGTTAAAGAGAGATAGACAGCATTCCTATCAAAGCGAAAAAGCTGTCTTAATGAAGGGATATTATGAGAGAGAAAACGTTGGTAAAGATAAAAGGATAATTGAGAATAGGCAAAGTAAGGGAAATATTTTTTTTCCTTTTTTATGTCACACTTCATACTTCCATTTGATAAACCAATACACGAGATTTTTTTAATCTCGAGAATTGATTTTTGGTACTAAGAAGGTACAATAATAAATAAATAACTCAGACTATACAGTGTTTATAATGGATTGCACTACACACCACATACACACACACACACATACACACATATATGTGTGTGTGTGTGTGTGTGTGTGTGCGTGTGTGTATATATATGTATTTACATAACATCTTTTAAAAATCAAAACTCGAGATAAATAAGTACAAAGAAGTACGCAAAAAAAAGAAAGCGGTCTACACAGTGGTTACAATTTACATATACACTTCATATATATCTATAACTTTAAAAAAATCATTTGTTAAGATAAGTAAATACAAAGAAAAAAAGCAGACTATGCAGTGTTTATGATTAATACGCTCTCATATATATATATATATATATATATATATACATATATATATATATGTATATATACATATTATTGGGTCATCCACAGACAGCTGTTTCGTTGTATTACAACTCTTCAGTGTGGCTATAGACTATCCGTTAACGCATCCAGTACCACAAGGAAGGATTGAAACCTTCGCTTCAGACTCGGAGACTGATATATATATATATATGTATATATATATATATATATATATATATAATGTGTACTTTAGAGAGTGAGACAGACTCGGGAGTGAAGTTTCTGGTGGTAAGGTTTTATTAATCCTTATATGTCAATAGTCCATACATGTTTCGGGATTTCTCCCATCATCAGTGGTGCGTGTTGTGTGAGTGTGAATTAAAATGTACCATGTGGAACCAGAGTCCACTGCCAGCGGCTATGCATTGTGGGTAAGTTTTGTTATCAGGGCTACTAGAGGCCTCATGCTGAATGTAAGAATGACCAGCAGGTATTGGGATTTTGGTAAAGCAGCAGCAGTTGGACTAGGGGAGGGCAGAGTGTGTCAAGGTAGGGGGTAGTGTTGTGGAGGTGGATTTTTTAGTATGTTTGGGATAGTGTAGAAGGAGGGGTGGTGGGGTCAAGGAGCTACATAGGTATCAACCTTAAAAGTTACTGAAAATGTTTTGGCTTTGATTTGGACAGGGGTTGTAACAGGCTAAGGTGAAGTTTTTCCTATGGGTCTAGGTGACTTTGAAGCTTCCATTATTGAATGTGTCTAAGATGTGGGTGTGAGGATATTAATGGTAGGAGTTGTGTGTATTAGTGTTCTGTGTGGTGAGGGTTGTTCAGTTTAGTATTTAATCCATTAGGATATAGGGTTTTAAGTTTGTTGATCCACCCCAAAGTGGGCTCTAAGTTTGATCCTTCTGAAGAAGTCATAGAGATCTTTGTTGAGGGTGTGATTGTTGAAGTGTGGGGGTCGGGGACAGAAATTAAGGCCCTTGTTAAGGAGTTTGAAAGTGTCCCTAGTAAATCGAAATTTACTTAGGTTCATTACTTTCCCTTCTGGGTCTTCCTTAATTCTGATGGTGTGTAGTAGTGTTTTAGTAAGTTTTCTAAACTGCTTACTAGTGTTGGAATCAGGTTTTCTAACCCACCTTCCATATTTAGTGGTAGGGGGGTTTCCTCATTTGTTGGTGGAGTGTGTGTGTGGGTTGATGTAGGGGTTACCTGCTGGTCAGGGTGTTTGCCCGGGTCTTCAGGATGCTTTCGAAGGGTCAATGTGATGGGTTGAGGGAGGATGCTACTCTTAGGGCTTTCCTTTTGCAGAGTATGAGGGGTAGTAGGTCTGAGGACCTTATGGTGTCTAGTGTTCTTGTTCCTATTATCTGTATGCTGGTTTTTGTAGTTGTGTTTGTTCATATAGCTGTGTCTGTTCACAATATTGGTGTCAGTAATATTAGTATTTGTGTAGGTGTTCCTGTTATGTTTGTTCATATGTGTGTGTCTGTTATAGGTGTTAGTATTGTTAGTGCCAGTGTAGGTGTTTTTGTTTTGTTTGTTCATATGCGTGTATCTATTTCTATCGTTGTTCGTGTGAGTATGGATGATGTTTTTGTCAGTATTGGTGATTCTTGTTGGGTAGCCTGTGTCTGTGTGTCTAGTGTTAAATCTGTGTTTGGTGGGGGAATTGGTTTTTGTTGGGTATGTAGGTGGTAGGTTGGGGGTGGGTAGCAGGGGCCTGGTGGCTCTTTTGGTGGGTTGTATCTTAATTTCTCTCATATTCTGTGGATTCGCAGATCTGTGTGTGATGTTGTGTCTAAGTTTGTTGTATTTTTTAGTTTTGGTGAGGTTATGCTATACATATATATATATATATATATATATATATATGCTATATATATATATATATATATATATATATATATATATATAGTAGCTGCCACATCCCTCACCTTCGTAGCAGAAGGTGTATGAAAGAGGAAAATGTAAGATTTACTTAATCAAATATTTATTTCTAATCACCAACTGAATAGAAATATAAATCATAAGTGCAAAAACATTTTCACAGTAAAATAAAATTTTCTCTGAATTATTCAAGTGACAAATGACTTGCTAATCATGTTTAAGCATCTCCAAGTTCTCCAGCCTGAGCAGTTTTTGCATTCATAGCTTTCAACAGAAGTACAGGTCTTGTTTAGAGAATGGGATATTCTAGAGATTGCCTCAGTGTTGCAAAGTAGGTTTCATTATTTATAACAACGAAGGTTCTCTACAAGTCAAAGAAACGTAGCAATAATTTCATGTATTTAATTTCAAATGTTTATATGGTCCATGGCCCCCAGGTTGGTAACCACTACCTGCTACTTCATCATGACCTTGCAACGTCACCAAGAGAAAATACCTGTCGTGAAAGCTGACTCCTACCCCAAATTGCTTGTGGTGATAAGCCCTTGCGTATTTCTAACATAAATTTCAGTAGATATGTGAGACTTGTGATTTTTCGCTTTGAGACACAACCCTCGAGCAGTTGGGATTTTATTCTTGTAAATTTGTCCTCATGGTAGAAAGTGGATTCAGTTTGACATATCTTCATTGAACAGAGCGAGTTATGTCCCTTACATCTTAAAGCCTGAAGGACAGAAAAACGTTTATTTAAATTCTTTCTTAATTTATTTATTTGAACTTCATCTTCAGAGAGGAAATGTGATTTACCGAAATAGTTACGAAAATTTTCGGCGCCTGAAGAAGGCTGTAAAATAGATCAACGGTTAACATAGTGTCAAGAACATGAACAACACTAAGGAGGAGTTCAATTGTCTGAATAAAGTTTGATTTATTTAGATCTTTTCACAAAGTTATAGACCAGTAAAGAATAAAGAAGAGACCAACCAATGTAAACATGAATGTAACTTTACTGAAGAATAAAAAAACATTGAATCTGTTGGCAACAAAAATATCAAAAGGAAAGTAAATAGTTGTATAAAAGTAATAAACATTGTTAATATTAATTTATAATACTTCATCTACAAATAAATGAATGAATTAAATCTGCTTATCAAAAAAATGTAGAGTAGTTTCGTTTAGATCGGGGCTTCTCAAACTTTTTTCCATCCACGAACCCTTTAAATAAAACAAGATTTTATACGATTCCTCTCTAAAAGCTGTAGGTACTACTAAGATTGTAATTCATCTTTAGCTGTAATCTCATAGTAAGTAAACAGGAATAAATAACTTTAAAATAGTCAAAAATGCATCGTATTTAAAATCTATTTTATGTCTCATGGAGTTAATTAAGGGGAAAATGAAATATTTTTATAAATAAATTACTAATTCGTAACAAAAGTGATATTCAGTTTTTTTTAATCAGTGAATACGAAAAGAAGCTTTGATTTAAATCATTTAGTAATTTTGTGAAAAGCTTTAAAAGCATTTTCAGATTCGTGGAAATTTCATTGAATTTTTGAAAATTTTTGGAAAAACTGTATTTACAGATATAAAAAAAAATAACGACGAAATACACTTTATTTTGCTGTTTTAATTTTGCAGTTTCAAGCGTAGTTTCAATCTTCAACCTGTTTTTTTTTTTTTTTTGCCATAAGATAAAAATCAAACTGACTTAATTTATCTAGAGAATAATCTTTTAAACGACATAAGACTTTTCTCGACGAAGTGGTATTTTTATTGAGATTTCAAAAGTGGGGGATATTTACATTAAAAGGAAATCTATTGATAGATACATCCGATCATCGATGTGATACCTACAGAAAATTTTATTTATTTTTTATCATTATTTGAATTTTGATAGATTTTTTTTAAATGAGGGTTTATCGAGCGCTCAAGTTCTAATTTTTGTAACAAAATCTTTGAGATTCCATTCAATTCCATGCAAGAATTAGCGTTTCTATATTTGATTCAGGTTTATCATTCAAAGGTGAAAGTTTAAAATACTCTGAAACTTCATAATAACTACGTCTAGGCCTTCAAATCTAAACAAAACTTTCGTAAATACTTCCTTCTGCAATATGATATGATAAAAATACAACTTATCTTTATTTTTAGAATACTGCTACCACGCAACATTTTATTGCTGGCTTAAAAAACAAACTTTATCAGGTACGTTTTATTAGACGAGAAATTTATTATAAAAAAAATCATTGAGTACCATGATACTCGAATGTGAAAAATGATGACGTTTTTGTCGTAAAATAACAGATATATTGTATTTTATTTCATTAAAACTCTCCATATAGACAAACTTTCAAATAAAATAATCTTAACGCCATAACGTCCATTGCCTAATGGACAGACGCCGAAGTAAGCTTGACGCCCAAACACTCACACGAGAACGCCTACACTAAATTGACTTCACTAAATACTACCAAACCATATTCGGGCATTGGAACTAACGGCGGTATTTTGGTCTGGTCTGTGAAATACAAAAAAAAAAGTATCAATTTAAAAAATGTAAACATATTTTTTTCGTTTCTTTTTTTTTTTGAAAAAAAAAAGAAGCAGGATTAAGAATTAGCCCCAAGTAGACGCTTACAAATTGACTTTAGGGGTTGGGTTAGCAGATGACCGAGAAGATAGTTTTGAATTTTTCTCTAACAAATGCTAGATGAAGTGAATGAAGAAAGCTAGAAACCTCGGCAAAACAAAGGTCAAACGCACAATAATCAAAAGTGAAAACACAGAACAGGATTCGTTGTCCCAAGTAGTTAGTGGTCTACTGACCACTACTTAGGACAACGAATCTCCATGGAATCCTCAAAAGAAGAAGAAATCAAGCGAAGAATTACTCTCGGATGGCAAGCCTTCGGTAGAGCAAGAAAGTCCCGTTAGTCATAAAAAGAATAGAATACAACCAATGCATCCTCTCGATAGTCACCTATGGAGCTGAAACATGGAACCTAACCAAGAGACAGACCCGCAAACTGAGAACCATGCAATGTGCACATGAAAAAATCATGCCCAACTTTGTATGGGGATTTCACAAGACGACACAATATATCAGGGGAAAAACAGGATCCAACGACGGACGATGAAAGACTAATGATGATGATGATGGTGATGGTGGTAGTGGTGATGATGATGATGAAATATTTGCCCAAGCAACGACTAGAAGGATTACTTTTTATTAGCCTTTGGTTACCGAAAGGGAAAAAGAAGGCCAGCTGGATCCGCCCCTACTCTTTATAACGGGGATGATTGGTCCTAAGAAAGACAACTGCGTTTTAACTGAACTACAGATATTCAAAAATCAATTACGAGTGCCTAACAAATTCACCGGTGAACGAAGGTTTTGTTTTCATTACAAAATTAAAGAAATTATGTGTTATGGTATCTTGATTGCAAATAGAAGAAATTTGATTTTCAAGCCACGTTAAGTAAGTCTATTTATAAAATTCTGTTTTATTTACAGTTCTCTGGACCTGTGCGCAATAATTTGGGCAAAAATATAGAGGCACACCACTATATCGCAAACAGTGCTATAACGAAGGACTCCTATATAAATCTTGAATATCACCCTGTCAGCAGCAAATAGTTGTCAAACTCCAAGAGAGTTGACTTCATTATAGCAATTAGTCAGACTTTAAAATTTAAGGTCTTTTAATTTCAGAATTCCTTTTTGAGGGGGGAGGTGAAACAGAAAGAAGGATGCAATGGTGTCACGTCGGAATTCATGGCTGTAGGTGAAAACTGAAGTCGATCATTTTGGATTGTTTTTTGTTTTTTTGTTTTTTCAAATGCTCCGCTGTTCTTTTTGCTTTCGTTTGATTTTAGAAGATTTTCTCAAAAAAAGCTTCCAATCTTACACTTCTTTTGGGTTTGAAGATAAATTAGTCTCTGCTTCCAACTAAATAGTAATAGGCAGTTTAGTTTACGGAAAGATTTTGTTCACGAGTACAACAATAAACTTATTGTTTCAAAAAAGATTTATTAGAAATATTTTTTAAGTAAATATCCCCTTTTTCGATACGTCAATAATGCAAAATCAAATATAAAATATGTCTCTGTTGTCAACTTATTAGGCTTTGATTTTACTTTATTTTGATGTTCACTTTGTTTAATTACATTTGTACACTAACACGAAGTAACCATTCCGAAGATGAATTTCCTTAATTTTATTTGAAAACTAGTTGTTCGTTCCGAAACCAAAACCCAGCTCAGTGGTCTAAGGGGTTCAGATGATTGACCGGAGAAGCTGATTTATTTTTAATGATAGAGGTTAAGGATTCATTTTCTGATAACCATGCATAGATATTATTTTTAAGAAAAGATTAGACGATGTATAAAAAAAAATTATCGCATTTAACTTCAAAAATTCTAATGATAACGTTCAACACCTTCTAGACAAAGCATCCATTAGGTTTCGCGTTTTTGAACCATGGGCAAATTTTGTTACGGATGATCATACGCGTAAATTGCTCCAAACTGGTTTGGTCAGTATTTTTTCGGCATTGAATTTAGTTGAATTGAATAAGAATATTTTTTTATCAAATTCAGGTAAAACGGTTTATACAAAATCTAAAATAGTTTAAAAACTTATTTGTCAATTAAGCACCAGTGAGGAGTTTGATCTTGAAGCTGTCAGTCTTTTTTTCATTTTCTTATCATAGCTTGGAAAATCGAATTGTTAACCTAAGTTTGGGCTCCAGGGAGGACTCGGGATGAATAGAATCATCCCTGTTCCCAGTAAATTTGATCTCTACCAATCAGTGGGAAAAGGGTTATTGTAGCCATTAGCAGTCATGACTTATTGGTTTTAATTTTTCAAATTATTCTAAATCATACTTTTACTTTTACAACATATAAAAAATGATATATTTATTTCTTCTCAAAAGGTATTTCACTAAATGATCGAAGGATTGACCACCGGATAGACTCCAACGTCTGACCAACGCTGATAATCCCTAGATCGGGAGAGGGGGTGGACGTTTGCCATGTGTTTCATTTTAAAACAACAAGTGTTCATGACCTTTGATTATCAATTACTCAAAGGAACTCATAGTCATATATAAATATTGTACGTAATTATTCAGCATGAACTGTCTTTCCAACGATATTCGATGTGCCCATATTTGACGAAAAGAGGGGTTTTATCTTAGACGAGGGCACCACCTGGGGAAATCCACCATTATGAAAAATGACAACGAAAGATTTTGACACTGATCTGGAATGTTTATCCAAGATATTATTCGCTGGATGTCCCTCTAACATATCCCGTTGGTTTCATTTTTAATCTGGAGAATCCCTGTGCGCCAGAAGTAACACTGCCTCACGAAGATTTCCGTAGAAAGCATCAGGGCCATTTCTGCTTTTTTTGTGAATTAAGTTTCTGCATATTGTCGATTACTCATTATTCTAAAATATTGTACAACAATTTTTCTTCGAAATTGCTTGTTAACGACTTTTTACCATGTTTGAATTGATCACAATTAAGAGTTGATATAATTTCCTCTCAGCTCTGAAGTATGAAATTTGCAGTGTATTCAGAAAAATATTGATACATTTTCTCACGAAATTATAACTGGCTAGTTTTCAAATTACTCTCAAGCCAAGCAAAATGTAATTAGAAACAGAATCAAATTGATTTTGGTCGAGATTTGTAGGAATGTCTCTGCTTGGTACGACGTCCGTGTATCCCATGTACATTCAAGACCATGAAACATCTCAGGGTGCACTATTTTGTGTCTGCCCATCTATGCATAAAGTAGACGTAAAATATCCTTGCTTTGAAGCTAATTTCTTAATGTTTACATTTGAACGATGTGATATTCATCTTTACATTTAGTATACTTTTCTTACTCTAGCTTTATCACTTCTAACATTACTTCAAAATGTTTCATCATAATTGTTCTGTAACTAAAACCAAGTGTCTTCTTATTGACATCTCTTTTGATAATTAAATACGTATATATTTTTTTTATTTCTGTCTTGCTTTTATTCCTCTTTCATGTATTTTACTGTTATATTTGACAAAAACAGTATCAAAACATTACCTAAATACGTACATGTTTGCTATTCAGCAGACACAACGAACATTACATTACTTGTATAGTCAGATGATCATTCAGTTTCTCTCCGAACAGATAACTCTTCACTACAATAGTGATCTCAGCCTATTCTATAAAGAAATATTTCTTGAAGAAATTCATCCTCTAAACGAACCCTCAAGAACAACTGGCCTGTAAACAAATTGCTGACCAAACGTTTAAAAGGCATGTATTTCATCATAATATTCTTGTAAGTTTAGTACATCATATACACTAGTGGTACACGTAAATATACCCGTACATAAATCATATTTATTTAGCGCTGATTACATAAATACTTCATGACCAGTTTGAAATAGAGGGCCTACTTTTCCCATCTGACCTGGGCCTACTGCCGGCTCTGCACGGCCGTCGATCACAAATATTAATAAAAATACGAAGAGCTTATGAGTAATATCTATAAGGAAAAACTTCTATCAGTCCTTATACATCCCTGATGTAAAAATAAGTGACTATAAAACCCAATTTCCTGTCTCATCGATGGTCTCAAGAAAATTCATGATTAGAAATAGGTTTTCATTCATTTTGAGCCGTTCATTGCATTCTTGTTATTTCATAAACAGTCACCAAAACTGTCTGCATAGGTTTCTTCGGTTTTCAGGTTGATATGTCAGTCTGGCTGGCTATGGATGGATACATCATATAGGGATAGAGGGCTGCAAATTTGAACATGGATTCCCTGTTATGTCAAGAGAAAACGTGGTCTTTTAATCCATCCCCATAATAGGTTTTTAGTGTCGTTTTCTTAACATACCAAGGTTATTATTACTTATCTTGATCTTGGGTTACTTTCTTTTATCATTGTTTTGTGTTCCTCGTTTGGGGAATAGATTTTTTTTTTTTGTAGAATTCTTGGGCGTGTTCGGCGATCTGGTCCTTGTCTGTTGCTACGTCTCTATTTTCTTCGAATACTCTAGTTATTTGTTTCCGTCCTGTATTGAGAGTTTTTTTGTAGCTCTGAAGCCCTACCTTTTCCGAGAATTGTTTTGATAATTATAGTGTTCTGCGTTTGTCTCCCCTCTGTTTCTTTTGGATGGTTTTATTTAGTTCGGTTGTTTCAATTTTCTTTTTTTTTTTTTTTTTGTCGGTGGCCTGAGATTTCCACGTTTTTTTTTGAGGTTCTTGGTTTAATCTGAGATTTTACTGATGATTTGTGTGTTCTTTGGTTTAAACATAATGGCGACTTCGATTAGAGAGGCTGTTTTTTCTGTTGTTGAATTCGTTTATGCTGGTGTCGTTCTACTCTGGTTTGGTTAGAAGTTCATGTGTTTTTCAGTTCAAGTTTGAAATATCGTGGGCTCTTTTGGTACGTTTAATGGTTTCAGTTTGGTGTGGAACAATTTCCCAAGTTCTTTGTAGGTCTTAATTTGAATTTTACATTTTAACATTCTGTGGTCGTTTCCTGCGTTGATTTGATTTAGGACCTAGGTATCTTTGACGGTGTTGCTTTTGTCCGCTAGACTGAAGTCTACTTCGTTCTTAGTTTCATGGTTGGGACTCTTCCAAGTTCATTTTTTCTTTCCTTTTTTTTTGTTCTTGAAAAAGGTGTTAATGATTTTGCTATTGCAAAGATTATAAGGTCCTCCGAACAAAAAACACTAGACAACAAACAGGATGTGCTGTGTGAGACAGTCTGAAAAAAGCCATTAAACGAACAAAAAAATTGAAAGGCCCCCGAACAAGATAATATCACCATTGACCTACTCCAAAATAGCTGGTTAGGTTATCACCTGGAAACTAGCCATTTTATTTAACTTCTATCAAAAACAAAGTCAAGTCCTAGAAGATTGGAACACCGCAATCATAATGCTGTTTGATAAGGAAAAAAAGGAGACCCAAAAGACTTCAACAATTACAGACCAATGAACCGACTCAACTGCAATTACAAACTTTTCACCAAAGTTATCACCAACCGAATCATTAAAACGCTCGACTGAAACCACAGGAACAAGCTTGCTTCAGAAGAAGCTACTCAACCATCTCCATTTGATAAATCAACTAAAGGAGAAAGCAGCAGAATATAAAATGCCACTGGTATTGGAAATTATAGACTTCAAGGAGGCCTTTGACTCAGTAGAAATTCCCAAGATCATTGATGCTATCACTTGACAAGGTGTAGACCCCGTATATGTATTGCAACATATATACCATCACAGCAGTTCCTTTATCAGGCTACATAAATATGCAGAGCCTTTTTAGCTCCAAAAAAAGATTAGACAACGTGATACTAGCTCACCAAAACTCTTTATTGCCTGCCTTGAGATGATCTTCAGAAACCTAGAATGGGAATGCAAAGGAATCAGGATAGATAGCGAATACCTAAGTAACCTCAAATCGCAGAGAACTTCCAAAACCTCCAACTAATGCTAGATGAACAGAACATAGAAAGCAAGAAAGTTTGCTTTCACATGAACTTCAGCAAAATAAAGGTCATGTACTACAAACGTCAGAAATCAACGCACAACAATCAAAATCGAAAATGCAAAGCTACAGAAAGTAAACTATATCTACCTAAGACAATAAATCTCCATGGAATCCTCCAAAGAAGAAAAAAATCTAGCAAAGAATCACTCTAGGATGGCAAGCCTTCAGTTTAAGAACAAAAAAATTCCATTGGTCCAAAAAAGAATAGTATACAACCAATGCATCCTCCCGATAGTCACTTATGGAGCTGAAACATGGAACCTAACCAAGAGACTGAGAATCATGCAAAGTGCACATGAAAAGATCATGCTTAACATCACATGGAGAGACCACAAGACATTGTAGCATATGATGGAAAAAAGAGGCATTCAAGACACTCTAATGGCAATGGGCTGGTCATATTGTAAGAATGGCAGATAACTGATGGACATCAAGACTTACAATATGGATCCCCCGAGGTCAAATGCGGAACCAAAGCCGGAAAAATATGAGATGGTGAGATGAAGTGGACAAGTACAAAAAATATTGGTTCCACAACGTCCACAAATGAGAAGTGTGGCAAATCCTGAGTAAGGTCCACGTCCAGTGATGGATGATAAAAGACTGATGATGATGATGATGATGATGATGATGATCTATTATCATAACTCTACACAATGAACAAACAACACTGATTGTAAAAAAAGAATACGATCCCGGAAGGATTTATGCTTACATCCCTTTCACCTGGGGAAAATTGCTAAATGCTCAGCTGTTCTTACCACCTGAGCTATGAGAACACTACAACTTGGCAGTAAATCAAATCAAACCCTTAAACCAAATCACTATTCCCAATTTTTCTGGTTTTATCTTTGTTTTTGTCTCTGAGCTAGAAGAATCAGTAAAGCAGTTATCTTTTATTATTGATCTTCATTCAATGAATTGTAAACCATTATTATTATTTCTTTAATACTATTTTCATTCATCTCAATTTTTGATCACTTTTTATCACATTTCAATTCTGGTTATCAACCTACGGCAGTGAGTAAACAGTTTTGTGATAAAAAATAATTATAGAAATAGATTGGAAGGAAAATAGAAGTCAAAAGTTAATAGAAAAGAAAAATCTTTCTATGTAAATCAATGAATGTCTGTAAAATAGATGAATGCTTGAATAATTTTCAATGACATGATTTTTCTTTCATTCTTGTATACTTTATTGAGAGGCAAAGGGAATGTAATGAATGAAGGGGGTCCAGGGGCTCTGAAACAATCTTCCCTGCATAATTGAAATTTTTTTTTGATTATCTAGGAAAAGAAATTCTAATGAATAAATAAAGCAAATAATCCAAGATTAATCTTAAAATCAAAAAAAAATTATATTTATCAATATATTGACAGAGAAAGTGGAAAAAAAATTTTGTCCCTCATTGCCCCCCCTCATTGCTCATTGTCACTTCTCACTTTTTACCACAACCAAGAAATCATTGAATTTTTGAAAACCATTTCTCCTAACATCTGAAATCAGAACAAGAATAGATGTAATTTTATTTATCCAAACTAAATACCAGAGTTGGATTCCCCTAGACAAAACGGATGAAGAGCAAGGCCATCAAGTCAATCCCAAATCCAAGTAAAAGAGATGGGTTGGATGGGAACAGATCCACCTACTTGCTACTGAAAGAGCAGCAGCATTATCCAGGAGTCTACAAAAATAAATAACAGAAGGCCTCTTTCTGTTTCTGAAGTGACCCCTCACAGCTCAAGTCTGGGCTAAGTGTATAGAAATCCTGTACTATCCTGATGACGAAATTTCTCACTTATTCTTGCTGATGTATTTCGAATAAAAGCATGTACATTTGGCTGCAGGAGCTGCCGCAAGGATGTCAGTTGGCACCTGACCACCTCAAGGAGGCTCCACTCTCTGGTTTGGAGTTGTCCTTCTCGTTCTACTACTCTTGTTCTGCGATTTTACGCATTGCTTTGGGGATAAAAGATGGATTCCTGCTCTTCCCAAGGCCATTGGTATGAAGTGAATATAAACAGCCTTGACCTGAGTTTGAACTATGCCAGCCAATTCCCTAGTCCATGCCATCAACAACAATGCCAGCAGTCCCCCTCATAGTGTACTTGAAGAAACGTCCTTGAAATAAGTCATTCTTTTTTACAGCAGTTAATTACGTCATTAAGCCAGGTTCAGTTTAGTTGGGATAATCAGAAAATTGCAAGTTAAATTTAGTTTTGCTAAAATCAGATTCAAGATTTTTTTTAAAATTTGCTGATTGTTACCTTCCCAGCATTAAATTCAGCTCTCTTTTTCAGATTTTTTGCTGTAGCTTTGGGAGACACATAACAGCGTTTTCACTGTTTTTCTTCACGTTTTTAATTTCAAATGAAAGCAGAAAACTGAACATTTCAAACTGTATTCTAATAAAGTTAATATAACTTAGGGTTAGGGTTTTTGTTAAGGTTAGTGTTTAGGGTTAGTTGATTGGATTAGTTATATGATTTTAAACATCATAATAAAGTGAAATCCGATGTTTTTGAAAAGAACACTGGAAAAAAGAACTCAATTCAACGTGGAGAAGGTAACACTTGCCAATTATTGATATTCTTGGATGTGACCATCTTTTAGCTGAGGCTGTTCCATACATTTGCAGAGAAAAATATCAATAAGAAGAATAAACAACAACAATAACAACAACAAACATCAGAGTTGAAAGGGTTTGTAATTTTACTAACAAATACAATTCAACAATTTCATAGTTATCATAAAGACATATTCATATATACACTTTTATATATGCATCTACAAACATATATTATATGAATTTTATGACAATTTGGAAAATCTTTAGAATGGCATTTTTTTTTTGTTATCGCTATTTCTCATCTTCTTTGGATCAATTTTTAAAATGAAAATCCAGTTTGTCGTGGTTGTCATACTATTGATACATGACAGTTTTTGCTCATTGTTATGGGTTTTTTCTTTTCAAATTTTAGAATCTCAATAAATCATGATTGTCATTTTCCAATCCCATGACAATCATCACTCACTGTAGTTTCATTTTAAAAATCGATTTGAAGGACCTATGAATAAAAAAACCTCCCATTTAACAGATTACCCGAATTGTCATGAAATATCTTGTCAGGTATCATTATCCATTATTAAACATATACATGTGTGTGTGTGTGTGTGTGCTTCAATGGTAACACAACATCTCCAGATTACATTTTCCCAATTTCACTTCCCTGCCAGTAATATCCCACCCTGTATTTTCAAGCAGATTCCTTGCCAAGTTTCCCACATGAGAACAAAAGAGCCAATCAATAACAGACAAATTTCTTTCTTATCAGTCAATTTTTCAATTCTAACAGAATATATTCTTGAACACTTTAAAATCCTATTTATTCTTATACTTCAAAATAATACTTCTAAAATATTTTCCCTATTTTACTGCCCTACATTATATGAATACTTGATTTGCACATACATTCCATGTAAACTTGACATATTAGTATAACAGGTCTGTTTAGTTACTCTATAGAAACCGTCATGTGACCAATGTCTTTTGACACTTAGTGTTGGGGATGATCAATTAAATGATTGGAAAATGATGAGATCAATGAATAAATCACTTCTTGTGCCATTTATTAGGCATGGATCACTAGTAAGATCTGAATTTTAAAAAAACAAGCATGAATTTTGCCGGAAACAAACGAATCCATTAGGCACAAATTTGCTTTGCAGATTGAACCTAAAAAATCTATATTAAGGGGACATTCAAAAAACAAAAAGATTGCTTTTTTCTAGACATCCAGAGTAAATGTGGGGATATTCAGCCCTCTAGCTCCATTTATACAGCCTGTGTATGATATACATACATACATAGCCAGCCAGACCAACTTGGAAACTGAAGTAACCAAAGTTGACTGTTACAATAAAGTCACTGACAGCAGGTAGAAACCGATGACAGGTAATCTGCTTGATTAGAAAAATACAGGGTAGGATATTACCAGCTGGAAAATGCAAGTGAAAAATGTAGTGGTACTACGCTTAGATGCATATATACATATATATAGGTATGTATAAATAGATTTACAATATGTGGACAAACCAAGGCAGGTAGGCTGTACAGTTTCATGAACAACAAAGTTGAAGAGTTTAATCATTTTTCAGGTAGAAACAATTATAAAATTTTCCAAGAATATTTAACAGATTAGGTAACACGACAAAAACAGTTATTTCTAAGTACATATATATACAAACATTTTATATATAAAAGTAGATAATATATCAACACTGATTTATTTGGACTGAGGTCTTCATCTTGGTTGTTATAATAAGTGACCACCTGTGAGGAGTCAATTTGTCTAGTTCATTTATTTTGCCTTTTCTTTTTACAGAGGAGCCAGAGCGGTGTGCCAGGGAGCTCAACCTGTACTACACCCTGGTGTCTGTTCTAGTCAGTGACCTTCTTGGAATTTTGAACTGAACCCCTAATTCAATCCATGGGGATTGTTCTCATTCCACTATCCATGATTGTGAGTATCTCGTATCAGTCAATTTTTTAGTTGATTTGATTTTGAGATGCCACTTGTGTGCCTGAACTAGAGTTCATGACTTTCTTTCAGAATCCAACTCAAGGAATGAACTCACAACCGCCAGGTAGGTCTAACCAACGTTTATATCAACACGGACCATGTGACCCATGGGAATGTAAGGAACAAAAGCCAAAATCTAGAGAGTAAAACAACCAAGATAAAGATGCTAGTCCAAGGATTTCAATGTAGAATAATGATAATTCCTCATCTCAGAAATTTAGAACAAAATGAGAATATGTCAGTAAATCCAAAATTATGATGGTGTTACCTTTTCTCAAAGGGTTTTGGCACAGTCATTAGGGCACCAACCTTGTTTTGACACCGGCCCATTTGGTGCTAGGAACATCTTTTTATTTGTAAATCTGTCTATGGACAGTTTTAAAGGAACAAAATTACAAAAGATCTTTTATGAATTGGAAACAGGAAACGGGAAAACCAACCCTAACCCTAATACAGTTACAATTACCAAATTGACTAAATAAAGTAACATTACAGATTTTTACTTATGAACAGATTTTATTTTTTGATAAAATTAAATGACAGTTTTAAAGCTTTTTTAAGTTTCCCTTTTGAATGATGGAGAATCAATCAACATTTACTCCTTAAGCCCAAAAGTCTGGAGCCCAAAAGTGGGACAGATTGCACCAAAATGGCAGGGACAAAATTCCCGTGGCCAAACAGCTACGTCCAATCATCCCATTCAAAATATCAATGAATGTGCCTCAAGACAGGAGATGTAAAACAGACTTATACAACAAATAGAGAAATAAAACAACCTTAATACATTCATTGTCGCACAACACACATGTGTATCCTGTAGCATGGCGAGTAATGCCTCTGACGAACACATGTGTCAATTCCATGGTTAAAGATTAAAATAGATTTCTTTCCATGAACTTTTGCCAGTGTTTTCTAATTATTTCTTGAAATAACAATTAGAAAATTCCTCCTCAGTTTTACTATTTTTCACTTTGATTTGCGGAGCATTTTTCGATAAAAAAAGAGAATGACGAAATTAAGTATGTAGCAAAAGTAGCGTATGCCTTGAGCCCTTGCAATTACAAAGGCTTTGCACTAAATGCTTGTAAGCAATCAATTCAGGTTCATTGATTCTGTACTTGCTCTATTACTGTTGTATTACATTGCCCTCAACTTTTATGAACAACTGGGTGTTGGAGGTGAGCGATTTCAACCAATTATCACCTTTAATTAGGTTTATCATTTGAATACATTCAATAATGGGAGAGTGGTATCTACACGTGAAACATATATGATGCTTAGATATGAAGTTATTTGAAACTGAAGTTTTAGCCACTGCATATTGATCAAAATGAAAACAAATGATAATACTCTAGCTGAAATATCAAACATATTTCTCATATTATCTGGCTGTATAGCAAATGAAAAAAACTGCAGATAGATAATGTATGAGTTTTAATGTTTATGTGTATTTTCTCAACTTGGAACCCCCTTATGACTCAT